>SKCR01041024.1:0-92665 GCA_019454045.1 Zanthoxylum bungeanum
TCGCTAAGGGCCCCACGGTGGGCGCCAAATTGTGGATGCTGGTTTTCGCCCGAGGTCCACAATCGAGAATTTATAATTGGGGGCACTAGCGATCCTGCAAAATAAATGTAGAGTGAGCTTGAATACTGCCCACCGGTGTGGTGGGTGCCGGGGGCACTCCGACGCTCAAGTCAGTAATATGAATAAGTCGGATGTATGGAGAATAAGGCCTAGAGTTACCTTTGTCCCCGTTTGTTTGCCGTGAGGGTAGGGTACTATGACTTTTCTGATAATAGGGAGTCGTGCAGTGTGATCATTTTTTCCATTTATGCCATGAATCTTCTCTTTTATAAGCCATTCTGACGTGTGGTCATTTAATTCTCTTCTTCCCGTTGGATGTGTTAATGATGGGGTTTATGACTGTAGCTGTCGATTTAATGGAGTCCATTACTGAAGACGTTTCTCAATCTAATTACTTATGAATCTGTTGGCCTTCATGAACTGTTAAATCCGTGATGATGGGCTCTGGACTGGTCTGGCCTCTCGGCCCAAAACTGATTTCTCAAACTAGATGTGATAGTGGGCCTCAGGGCTTTGGTTTCATGATTGGGCCCAAAGACGGAATGACGATTATGCCCTTAGGCCCAAATTTGGCCTGTACAGATGGTACACAAACGTCAATAGGAATATTCTCGAGTTGAGTGAGCATAGTGGTCCTTTGACTTGAGATACCACAGTGGATATATGAGTTATCCTCCACACTTTGATGGAAGTCACGTCATCGATCTATTTAGATCAGACCTCCGTCTATTCGTTGGGTGTGGACTGATACTCATGATATCCAGTGCGTATCAAGATAGAATCCGTCAGTCATGTGTACAGGGCATAGGTATCCTACACGTGTTTACGATCTAGTAAATCCATGGTCGTGGTATAACTTCGGAAGTGAGTTCCGAGTGTTATTTAGATATCGTAAATTTGAAAGTCGACTATATTATGCCATAAAGATTTGACATTCTTATCTATATCTCAGGTATAATATGGATATCCTGTAATTGAGGGATTATATGTATGCAATGACCTCGACTTGCATAGTTTAGCGAGATTATCTGTGGTTGTCATAATTCACGAGTGGGTGAATTATGGACACGAAATATGATTCCGTGACAGATAAACCTATACTTAGAGAGTCCCACAATATGAAGTGTACTCGTTGAGCACTTGGGCAACACGTTATGAATAATATAGATTATTCATTATACTTCACCGGATTAAATGAGTTAATTCAAATCGTTTAAACAGTTAAATGAAAAATACATAAATTAGGGGCATTTTGGTGAATTAATAATTAGTATGTATTTGTATTTGATACAAGATTTGATTTGATACATATTAATTAATTGTCAAATGAGACTTTGACACATGTCATTAATATATGTATTTGTTATTTGATGTAAATTAAAATACATATATAATAATAATCGTATTAATTAATTATTTAGGTGTTTAAATGTTAAATATCAAGATAATTAAATTATTTCAATATTACATAAATGTTATGCAATATGTTTGATTATTATTGGTTACATGTGGCATGATTTTATTAAGCTTAAAGTTTACAAATTGGATTTTTCAACTTAAAAACTTATTATTAATTAATTAGATTAAAAATGACCAAATGACCAAAATGTCATTTCCCCCTCCTACTAAGTCGGTTGTGCTTCTTATTTAAAGTGATAAAATTTTATTTTCTCATTTAAGAACTAGCCATGGCCGAACATCTCTAGTAAAAAATGACCCAAATATTTGTTTGAAGAAACAAGGAAGAAAGTGAAGAAATCAAGAAAAAGTTTGAGGAAATTGAAAGATTTGGAGGTAATCTTCAATAATCTTAAACTTAGAAAGCTTGTTTCTTGTTATTGAATATCTAGAATAGTTCTAGGGTTTCTTCCTTTCTTATATTTTGGGGTTTTTTTTGATTTGGAGGATGGATTAGGGGGCTAGATGCATGTGTGAAGTTGGATTGGATAATATTATTGTAATATTAGTTCAATTTTATCATTTGATGACTTGTTGCCATTTTAGAGTGTTATGACCACTCTTGTAACTCCTAGAATTATTCTTGAGTTCTTCATAGGTGGTGGTTTTTGTTGGTGTTAATGTTGATATGATTAATATTGAAAAAATTGGATTTAAAGCATAAAAAATGATTTTTTTGGTTACCAAATCAGATCTGGAAATTATGTGATTTTGGTGATGAAAGGTATGTTGTATAAATATATTGGATGTGTTTTGGGTGTTGGAACAATTGCCGGAAATTATTTCGGAGTTAAAATATGCGAAAACAACGAAAAACGGCGTTACCGGGTGAGTTTCGGGCTTACCGGGTATCCACTGTCGATACAGTAAATTGGTCACTGTTCGACAGCCCATGAACTGCCCAAGTACTATTGGGGCTGACCTGGGCAGCCCCCATGTGTATTGGTTGGTCGGTTCGGACAAAAATGTGTTTTATACCATTTTGCGGAAAAATATTTTTCGTAAAAGTTTCACGATATTTCTAACATATTTATGTCATTATTTGATATCGAATAAATATGTTTAGGTGAAATATGAATGAATTATTCATATTGGATATTTAATAATTCATTTGATAATTTTAAAAATTTTAAAGTTACGATTTCGCCCGAACTGTGAGCTTCCGCTACTCCCGTACTATGTAATAGTCATCGACCTCTAGTACCGTACAAGTAGTCGGGATTACCAGATGTTACATATAAATAAATCGAATTAAAACTTCATAATATTTAATTGGAAATCAAACTTATAGGTTCAAGCATATACTACATCATCCTCTAGAATAATAAAATTTGTTCATGACCAAATAAAATAACGATGAAAATAGGGTCAAGAACATATTGGACATCTTTAAAGTTTAAAAAGGAAAACTAGAGGATAAAATCTTAATCGAATCCCTTCGTATTCGGACGTCACCGCCTTCGTCTTCTCTTCTCGCTCTTCAATCTTCCTCATTGGATCTCTCTAAATTATGTGTTTAGAGCTCAATTGTTGTGTATTTTTCTCATTTTTAGGGTTTTGGACAAGCTTATGTATTTATAGGGAATTCCTGGAGTTCCGCTTGTATAATATTGATTTCTTAAAATTCTGAAATTCTTCCGGGGCGTCGCGACGCAAGAAGTGGAGTCGCCACGCCTGAATCTCGGGAAATTGTATGTCTTGATGCTGGAGGGGTGTCGCGACTCTGAAGTGGCATCGCGAAGCCACCTTATTTTCCAGGATGAGTGTTTTTGCGTATTTTACCTTCTCGCGTGCTTCTGTTGCATCCTTAAGCTCCCAAAATAAGTCCATTTGCCCCAAGATCCATGTTATAATGCTTCATATTACTAAATCACAAAAAAACTACAAAATACATTAAATGACACGAAACCTAATAAAATAATAAGGTAAGAATGTGGGTATAAATCGCACTTATCAAAAATCATAGATAAAAATAATATTTTACCACTTTTCTTATTTTATATCCGAATTCGTATATTCGATTTTTGGATTCACTTAAATCCATACTACTACAAAACTTATTTTTAATGACGCGAAATTTACGACGATTTTAGTAAAAACAATCATTAGAAACAAAAGATGATGGTTGTTATAATAACCATCATATTTTATTTGAGTATTTATGACGGTTTTTCCATAAAATTGTAAAAAAAATTAAATATAACTAAAAATGACGATTTTTATAATAACCGTCATTTTTTTTACTCTTAGTATTTATGACGGTTTTTCCATAAAACATCATAATTTTTTAAATATAACAAAAACATGACGGTTTTTATAAAAACCATTATCTTATGTTTTAATTATTTATGACAGTTTGTCCATAAAACGGTCATAATTTTTTTAAAATTTTTTATTTTAGTATTTATGATGATTTTTCCATAAAATCGTCATAATTTTTTAATTATAACAAAAGATGACGAATTTTATAAAAACCGTTATCTTTTTACTCTTAGAATTTATGACGGTTTTTATATTAATTGTCATCTTTTGTTAGTAAAATGATTATTGTTTTTATAATAACCGTCATCGTTTTTATATTATTATTATATTATTATTATATTATTATTATTATTATTATTATTTTATTATTATTATTATTATTATTATTATTATTATTATTATTATTATAAAATAATTAATGATGGTTTGGTGCATTACACACACTGTGTGTATGTATATATATTCAATGCATTTTTTAATAATAAATATATCATAGCCTGGTGGTAACTAAATTTTTTTCTTATTTTTTAAAAAAAATTACTTAGGATTAAAAAAACATAATGTAAATTTAAAACAACTCAGTGTCATCCCAGTTCATTTCTTTGTTTTATTTATGCAGATTCATGCTCCATTTCATTCAAGTACATTTTTTTTTTTTTATATTTGATTTATATTTCAATTTATTGGTTAATTAATTTAAATTTTGCTTTCACCGTTATAAATTTTACTTCTTATCATTTTTAGATATTAGGAATTGGATTCACAATGTTAAACCACATGCTTCAGATAATATCAACAAGGTTATCAATAATAAATGGTGAAAGATGCTCTGTGTGGGATTATTAAATAAATGTCATTATTTTTTAAATCAAAAGATAATGGTTATTACCTAATAACATGTTTCAAAACACAAAATTAAATCTCAACACTAAAAAAACTTACAAAATGTGAACCCTTAAAAAGTCCACTTTTATGACGGTTTGTAATAATAATAATAATAATAATAATATAATAATAATAATAATAATAATAATAATAATAATAATAATAATAATAATAATAATATTTAGGTACATTACACACACAGGCGCGCGCGCTCACACAGACACGTGCGCACACGCTCACACACCCACACCCACATGTGGTTTGTTAGATGTGGTTCATGGTAGGTCCCACAATATATTTTTTAATACAACGAAAAAGATGACGTTTTTGTTAAGAATCGTCACTTATGACGGTTTTTTAAGAATCGACATAAAAAATACATTTTTTTAAAAAAATACATTTTTTTTAAAAAAAAACTTGAGATATTTTATGACCCTGCATAAGATAACGGTTCAAAAAACCGTCATAAAAAGCCTTTTAGAACCGACACAAAATATATTTTGTAGTAGTGCCAGATCCGTATATTTGAATTCCAGATTCACTTGAATCTGATCAGTATGGATCCTAAAAATATAAATTCGGATCCGCATTTTTATTTATGAATCCGAGCAAAAAAATGTTGTCCTTAATTATTCCTATAATTGGAAATGCCTTGGACAAAGTCTTTGCATCCAAATACTTACATATAAACCCAAGTTAAATTTAAATGCATCAACCAATGTCATCCCAACAATCATATCATAATATCAATATTTAAACTATGTATACATGCCTAGCCAGTCCAATTTTTGAAGTTTCATGGAGTCGATCTCCATCAGAAACATATAAAGCACCATAGTTTTGGAAATTTTTCATCTTTTTTGGTAGATAAAGCTTAAGAAACTGGATCCTGCATTTTTATTAATTTGGAGGTTTTATTTTTGGAATTAGGATCTAATACTGAGTTCAATTTGTGTTGAACACTTGATCAACTGTCAAGAGATAAATGAGACATATGAGATCCATATTAGATAAATCTAAACAGTTGATTCGATGCCCAACACTGAATCCTAATTTTTTTTTTTTTTTTTTACTAATGGTCGATAAAGATGCGCCCACTAATAAAAATAAACATACGATCCCTTGTGGGATCCATCAAATTAACTAGAAGCTCACATATATATTTTTTTTATGAAGAAGAAGAAGATAGAGGAGAAGAAGAAGGTTGCAAAGTCCAGGCATTTTGGGGCATTAGTTGTTGATCATGATGATTGTAATAGTCAAAAACCACACAAGGGCTCTCATGGTTGTGGGTTCCTTCATATGTTGTTATCACATAGCTTGAATCTTCACTGTCTCTTTCCACTCTCTTCTTCACTTGGCATCCTCCACTTGAGCATTTATAATAATTCCTGCTTGCATATTATAATAACAATAAGCATAACTAATATTCAAGTTAATTAAAAATTACCAACTGGCAAAACAAAAAACAAAGAAAGAAAGAAAGAAAACATCATATCAATGTGTTCAAATTATGCAACTGATTAAAAAAAAAAAAGGAAATAATCAATTTGCATTTATTTTATTTTTATGTGATAGCAATTTTTTGACAATTTAGACTCGATCAATTTATACACACTAGCAGGGCAGTTTTTCTAATTAGCCACCCAAATTTGAACTTTGAGAAAAATAAGAAGCTAAAATATCAATTTGAGTTAATTTAATCAAAACCCTACTTTAAAAAAATCTTCATTTGTTTGCCTCATATCCCAAATTTTGGAATCATATGCATGACTCCATCTTTATTATTATTATTATTTTTCATGTAATGTGTATTCTATTTTTTCTTTAATATAAAATCTAAAAAATAATTTGAAGATTTAAAAATTAGGCCAACAAGTGGTAGTCAATTTCATAAACCCACTTGCTATTATAAGTAGCTTTCACAAACAACCCCTAATGCCCTAGTTTTGAGCACCTCTAGTTAGCTAGCATCGCTATCATCCAAGAGGATAAGCTTTAAAAATGGACAAGCTGCATTTTTTATATTTCATAAGTTTAATTCGTACCCAATAATCTTACATTGAATATATAGCTGATTAAAACTAAATTTGTTTACTTAATATAAACTAATCTCACCCTGATTAACTTCATCTTAAACAATTTTATTTATTGAAATTAACTAGTAATCATCAGGGATTACACTTATTATTTACTTTTTAAAAAATATTATTCTGCTGAGCTATTACTTTATTTAAATGTATAAGAGCATTTTGACCTAATTGTCTTGTATTCCAATCTCTAAAAAGAAATTAAATTATCATTAACATAAAGTGAATTGTGCAACTTGTGTTGGGAAATGTTACGGTTTAAATACTATTGTTTAGACCCACCTTCAAGATTAAACTTTTAGATAGGTCAAATAATAATTAGCATGTAAATAAGTGTTAAGAATACTTTTATAAGTGACTCAAGATATTTTAAATTAAGGGGGTCTGTGTATACAGTGAATAAACTTAGAAAGTCTGAGTGTCGTTTTATCTAAACAATGCTACAAAAGTTAATAATGGTAGAGGAAATATTTGTAGATGATAGAGGAAAGATATTTTCAAAGTCAATCTAATCTATTTCTAATCGTAGTTCTTAATTATCTTAACTTTTAATATATTACTTATTGAATTGTTTCTAATATTGTCTAATAAAGATGAATCGCTTGAATTTATAAATAGGATAGGTCACTCCTCTCAATAGGGTAGTCTTTTGAGTCGGATACCTAAACATTGATTAGAACAAATGATGTTAGAGATAAACCATAATAATCAAAACCTAGTGGTGGAATAATTCGAATATGCCGAACGAAAGGATCAAAATCTTTCGATGGTTTTGTCCAATAGAAGAATTATTGAATCACTTATATTTATGAGTAATCTAAATCTAATTTTCTGTTATAGTTTTGTGGTATGTTCTATTATTGCTTGTACGGAACTTGATCTCATTACACTGCGTCACAGGTGGCCATATTGCTTACCTACACATTACTATCGTTTTATCTCTTTGCTTTGTTTGTATTGTGTGTGGTTGGTGATGCTTCTTCACAAATGTTTGCGAATTGCTTGCCCTATTTCTGTTCTAAGATGTGAGAGATAATAATTTGTCTTCTCTCTTCTCTCTTCTCATTAACTCTTAGGGAAGAACTTATAGTGCAGAAGCGTGCATGGAGACAATAGGCTTACACGACAAGACTAGCTAGGTACTTCCATGTCTAATCTATGTAAGGTGTCTATAACTTCTTTTTTGAATAACATTCCACTCTCGTCCCACCCAAACTCGAATTAAATGTCTCTCCTTTGGACTTGAATAGGTGACTTCTTGCTTCCACTGCCTAGGGTTAAGTCAATCAAACTATCTTTTAGGGATGAAATAATGAAAAAGGAAATTATCAATCGTATACTCAAAGATTGACACATTATCAAAAATATATAATTCCTGAAATTATGTTCACCAATTCACCTAAAGATTGTAAAAATGTATCAAATTTATATCAAATTTAGATATACGATTGAAATATGTATCAAATATTGAGTATATATCTGATAAAAAATAAGTTGATGTTTTCTAATGATCCACTTTGCAATTTTGGATGAACTTCTATACAAAGTTACAAGATTTATGTAATTTTGATAACATGCAAAACATTGAGTATATAATTAACAATTCCCTTAAAAATTTTGCTAGGAGATATGCATTTTAAATAATGAATAAGTAAAATTATAATCCAACAATAAGCTTTTGTTTTTATTTATAATTCTAGAATTAAGATTAGTGTTTTAGATAAAACCATAGACATTCTTTCATCATACATGTTGAAGCTTAGTATAAATCCTAATGTGTTCATTAATTATGTTTAAGTGAAGTTGACTAGCACCCAATGATCATATGGATTCATAAATCAAAACCCCCATCCATTGAACCATAATTAATATTATTGTTGTGAATAGTGATTGTACTGTAAAATGGCAATATAAATTATAAACAGCCAAAACTCATCATCAAATTGAAGCTGGTCATGGGGTCCATTAAGTAATTATGAGATCCCATGTATATCCAACACACACATGCAATGATGCAAGTGGAAATAAATATTTATAATATCAACAAAGTTTCAGTCACCCATGGTAGCTCATATAATTTATATAATCATCAATTTGTGAACAAGCATTCTTTTCACATTTTTATAAAGCAATATATAACTAATCTAAACTCAAAATAAACTAATCATTTAATTAATTAAACTTGATTAAATTAATTAATTACCTTGGATTTGGGCTGTTCTTGACTGACTTCTTCCCATACTTCCTCCATTTGAATCCATCATCCATAACTTCAAGCTCTGATTTTGTTCTAAATGCAACTTTTTGTCCCACTTCCATCTTCATTTTCTTCATGCCATTTTGATTTTTTCTACAAATTATAATATCATCACATAATTGAAAATTAATGCTATATATACTACTAACAAAAACAATATAAAAAAACAATAATAAAATGGGCATATGTGAAAGATAAATATATGTCACTTGCATGTTAGTGTTACTATTTTCTGATGTTGCACCACTTGATGAGCCAGCCTTGATCATCTTATCTGAATAGAAATCGTCATTAAAGCCATGATGATGATCAGCATCATCAAATATGAGGTAATCTGATAGCTCAAAATCTGATGATTGATGTTGATGATGATGATGACCAATATTATGATCAGCAAAGTAACTGCCATTATTAGGGTTAGGGTTAGGGTTTCCAGGGTAGTTCATTTTGCTACAAGAGTAGGTGGAAATGGCAGCGAAAAAGAATGTAACAATGAGAGAGGCTATGCTCGTTAGGCAAGATTTCTTTATATATAGAGAAAAAAATGGCCAAAATATTATAAAATATTAATTTCTAAATATTTACTTTTTTTCTCTTATTGCTGTTGCTTCATGGACACTTTCCGGGTAGCGATACGATGAAGGTGCTTCGTTTGCCACGTGGCAGAATCATATTGGACATGATGATATCACTATGCTGACGTATGTCAGTTTATTTTAATTGCTATGGGCCCACGTGCAATAATGCTTTGTTTTTTGATAGGCTATTGGTATCTTTGATGGGATAAATTAGTTACCATGTAGAGCAATTGTGATCACAAATTTTGGTACATGCATACCAACTTTACACGTGGCAATTGATGAGGATACTTCATATATAGATGGTAGGAACCGTATATCACTGTTCAATTAACGGGTACGATAATTTAACTCGTATTCGGTACTAATATATTGGGCTCTGTGAGCCTTCGAGTAGGTCTCGTTGCACTACAATAAAAGAGATTTTTAACGTCGAAAATTTTTTCGACGCTAACAAATCATTTAGCGTCGAATTTAAATTTCGACACTAAAGGGTAAACCATTCAGCGTCCAATAAATTTTCGACACTAAATGATGGACCTTTTAACGTCAAAATTAATATTCGACGTTAAAATGTTGACCTTTTAGCGTCCAAAAACTATTTCGACACTAAAGTTGGACCTTTTAGGGTCGAAATAAAATTTGACGCTAAAGGTTCCACTCTTTAGCGTCGAAATATTTTTTGGATGCTAAAGAGTCAACCCTTTAGCGTCGAATATCAATTTCGACGCTAAAGATTAATTTTAAATTTTTTGAATTCCCCTACTAAAATTCGAATGTATTACTAATAAAATTAGATTTAAATTTTTAATATTTAGCGATGAATTTTTGACGCTAAAAGTCAAATATTTCGATTTTAAAGGGTAAATTTCAATTTTTCGAATTTCGGCTTTCTAAAATTTGAATTTTTACCCTAATAAAATTAGATTTAAAATTTTGACATTTAGAGACGAAATTTCGATGCTAAAAGTCAAAAATTTCGACGTTAAAGATCAAAATTTTTACGGAAATAATTCCCGCTATTTGAGGACATTTAGCGACGAAAGCCTATTTCGTCGCTAAAGGTTATTTTTTTCCTATAAATTCATTTGCTCTTTCATTTCTCTTATTCTCACTTTCTTTCTCTCATACTCTTACTTCCTCTCTAAAATTCTTTTTTCTTTAAGTGTGTTTGATTTTTTATATTTTATATTAATATCTATTTTTTATATTTTTTTTGGTAGGGGAATATGAAGATGAAGAAATGGTGAAAATGAAGATAGTGAAGATGAAAAATATATGAAAGTGAAGATGAAGAAAATATATAGAAAATTATATTTTATCATTTTGCTTATTATTTTATTTTATTTTTATGATAAATTTTGTAATTTTATTTTTATATCAATAAAAATATCATTATTATAATTTTCTTAATAACAAATTCGTAATAATTTTTATAACAAATTTAATTACTTTTGTAATGAAATTAGTTTGAAATTAATTTGTAATAATAATTTTCTTATACCCTTTAGCATCGAAATGTTCGACGCAAAAGGTAATAAAATAATATATATATTTTAATATTATATCACATTTAGCGTCTATTCGACACTAAAGGTCAACCCTTTGGTGTCGAAAATGTTTGTCGCTAAATACTAGGAATGACAATTTCGCCCACAAACCCGTAAAAATCCACCCGCAATGGGTAGGATTTGGTAAATATTTAAGCGGGTTTGGTACGGGTTTGGTAATTTAAAATAAAACCCGCTGCGGGTTTGGTAATTAAGAAAAACCAGCAGATACCCACTGCGGGTATCCACTACCCGCAAGTTTAATTCTTTTTTTGTTTTATATCTTTAGGGAAAAAATCTCTCATATAAAATGACTCACTAACTTACAATTTTTGAATTGTTCTCTCCTAATATTTTTGAATTACTTTTGGTCATGGTTCAATAATTGGATGATGAATTTAACAAAATGAATGATATTCATCTAGTGATTCATAGATGTAACTTCGATAATATGAATTTGACGTTATGTTATAAATATTTTAAACTTTTATTTATGTGTCATAATTTGCAAACATTAAAATATATATTTTTTTGTATGTTATGAAAAAGTGTCAATGTTTAATTAAAAAGATTGTATTATTAAGAGAGTAAGAGATTCAATATTTTAAAAACCCGCAAAATATCTGGTGGGTACCAGTACGAGTTTGGTAATTTATTTTTATATGCAGGTGCAGGTTTTGTAATGAAAATTAAAACCCGCAGCAGGTATGGTGCGGGTTTGGTAATTTATTTTATTATATACAATTTATTTTATTATATACATAATTTATTTTATTGATATATAAATTAATAATCTCATTAATATATCAATAATTAAATTATGAGTCCTTTATAAAATATGACATGAATGTTAAACTTTCATAAACTTCTTTTAGTTAAACAAATACATAGAATAATGATAATTCATAATTTAGTAATTATGTGATATTTATTTAATCACAATACACAATATTAAGTTAAATATTTATGGAAAAAAAAATTAACAATACCTTGATAAATTAATTTTTTATTAATTAAAGTATAAATTAATAAATATTAATTTAAATATTATCTTAACTAATTAATAATTTTTTTGGTTCAGTGGTTTGATTTGAGATTCGGTTCTTAAATTTTGAAGAACCAGAACCGAACCGATCATTTAACGGTTTGGTTTAATTCAAAATCGTCAAACCGTTGATTGATTTGATTCCGGTCCAGTTTGCGGTTCGGACTGAACTGCGGTCAAGGCTAAGATGTACAATTGTTAAGCATTAAAATGATGCAAGGTAGAGAGATGATGAAACCAAATTATTACACTTTGGTCTATTAATTATAATTAAAAGAGAATAAATAAGAATAAAGGAAAATCATCAAACTATTTTTCATATTTATAGACATATAATTGTTTTGGTTATTAAAATATGTGTATTTTATAATATTTTCATTCTTTCTATATTTGTATGTAGGCATTGAATTTCGGGTTCACCCTACAATCGAGAATTTATATGTTGGGGACACCAACGGTCCTGCAAAATAAAGACAAAATGAATGCGGAGCAATTATCCACTGGTGTGGTCGATGCTGTAGGCACTCCGGCGCTCAAGTCAGTGACAGTGACGAGCAGAAAGAAAGAGAAGAGCAAGGTAAATGGCTACCTTGATCCTAGTAGATTGTCGTAAGGGCGGTAAGCTAGTGTTTAGGGAATTATATGTGCTTTGAAAACTCGAGTGTGAGAGTCAAAACTTGAATGGGTCAATCTCTTGAACCCTCTCTCCTATTATAGGTTATGAAGTGGCCTTTTAGTCAGTTTAGGATTCCTTGAAAGCGTCATATTCCAATCCTATTTAGGAATGGGTAACAAAGTAAAGACTGAATTAGGAGTGCCTAGATATTCAGGATTAGGTGTAATCTATATTGTACTTGGATTATACCTCTGTATTTGTAGGTGATTTTTCTATATCCAAATACTTAGTTGTCTTATTTAGGAAGAACTAGTTGTGTATAGATTGGTGGGCCATGTCTACTAGGGCACTATATAATATGAGACAACATTGACTGAAACATTAAGTAGCATGATTAGGGTCTACTAGAGACCTATCATATGGACTTTATTCCTTCGAGGGATGTATGATGGGCTCCTGGGCCCACAAACGAGCCTTGCATGTGGGCTTCGATTGTTCGATGGCTAGAACCATCTTTGATTGGGTCTGAGTAGTGGCCTAAAAAGCTTTATTGGGTTAGATGAAGAGCATGAGTCATGTTCTGATCCAAGTATGATGTGTAGGTCTGAGACATAATGACTTTTGGATTCTTAACCCAAATTTGGCCCTACAATGTATTACTTAATTATTGCCATAGATCTATTACATAATCTTCTTGATTTCTGATCATATTTTTACGTCATATATTTGTGCATGTCTAATAATTTTAATTGAAAAGAATCTTTTTAAATTATATAAGCTACTTTCCGTAGACTTTACAAAAATAAATTTGAGTAATATAATATTGATTTGCAACAACATAGAATAATACAATAATATTTTGCAACAAAATTATAAGTATAAGTAAAACAAACCAAATAAAGTATATTGAGATTAGGTGAGTCGGGAACATGAATCTTTTAAGAATGTGATGCAAGTGCGACCTTTTAATGGAGTAGAGAGTTGGGAAACATTATCCCTAATATTTTCATGGAACAAATCCATAATGGTCCACTTAAGATCTAACCAAACATGTATTACTAGTTCTAAATTTATTCACAAACAAATTGAAACAAATCTAAATATTTTGCAATACAATTTCATACCTTACTTCTTGTAGAGATGTCTTAATCAAACTTAATTAATTGCTTATCTCAATGTGCAAATGCTCATATTTATATGGGGGAAAATCAAGTTACTATACCATTACATGCATGACTTCTTATTCACTCACATGCACTTGTAAGCAAGCATTGATTACTATATAATCACATGCTTTTGGATGTTTTGTTTACTATTTAATCACATGCATTTGGTAACTTAATGACTTCCTCTAATCCCTCCAAAAATATTACTATCATGGGTGTACCACATGTTCCCTATTAACATTTTCTACATGTTATTTTCTAATATTTTCTAACATCTCTCATTCACACATGATGGGATCAATAATTTTTATTATCTCTACAATAAGTAATTCATACTTAGCAATTGTATCGTGCGACCAACATACTTCGAGAGCTCACTTGTTATACATCTGTTAGGAATATATAACTACTTGAATAGTAAATAGACCCATAGTAGATTAGGTCTGTAGTATCCTCGATCATTTATCACATTCTATCTATCTCGATCTCTTTTCAAATGTAAAATTTATTTTTGTATTCATAATAATGTTTGATCACATAGAACAACGTAATTGGTTGACCGGTGAATACAAGCTAATGCGATATTACTTATATAATGATCTTTTTCTTTTTTCAAATCTCTCAAGCTTGATTCAATTCGTTTTTCCAGAGATGTACTTTTGGATCGAATCTCTCATAATCCTTCTGTAGCACTCCAAGATAGCAATCATCAATTCTAAGTTTTGAGAAGCAGACAAGAGTCTAAAGGATACAACATGAGATTGAAATAATCTCAAGGGTATCACACAATATCATGATAGAGATCTTTACTTGTATTACCCTTAATAGTCGTATTTATACAATGATATGAAAACATATGCTAGGGTATTCTCTCATTTCCCATGGATCGTATGTCTCATAAAATACCGTATAAATGATAGTTCAGACAAACACAATGTCTAACTTATATATGACATTAAGACAAGTAAGGTGAAATGAACTTATTCACCTTCGGTCATATCACTGAAAAAGTGACCTCATAACGACATTACTTAATTTTCAAGCTTGAGCTCTCTAAATTATCACTTAGATAATTAGCTTAAAAATTTATCTCATCTCCTATTAACACAAAGTAATTGAGGTGAATGTTCATGTGAGAAGGCCAATCATTCACTTGTCTGACATACTTCTCATACTAACTAATAGTATATTTGTTTAAACATGTATCAACATAGTAACATGTAGGCATTGAACACAAATATTAATGAGTATTAACATTAGTAAACATTATTGGGAAAAATAATACATCATAATATGTGAGTACATTAAAATTTATGCAATCCCTAAGTTTTTACATGTCTAACAAAGACATCTATAGGAACATGCTTGGTCAATGGATCTACTATAATCACTTGTGTATAAAAGTACTTCATGTTTACCTATTTCCATGCAACTATTTTTTTTTACAAAGTTATATTTGATATCTATATATTTCGTTTTACAATGGAATTTTGGGTCTTTTGTGCAGGCTATTACTACTTCACTATCACAGTTAACTAATACAGAACCAGAAGCATCATTTGGCATACCCAAATGATCCAAGAATCTTTTCAGCCACATAGCTTCTTGTACTACGGGTAAAAAAGCCACAAATTCAGCCTCCATTATGGATAAGGCTATACAAGATTGTTTCTTACTGCTCCACTATATGGAACCATTGTTTAGTAAGAAAATAAAACTTGAGGTAGATTTTCTTTCATTTAAATCTCCTCCGTAATCAGCATCGGTATAGCCTTGCAATTATAGATCATTACATTGATAGAACAATGAGTAATCAGATTTCCTTTTTAGATATCTAAATATTTTTTAACTGTTTTCCAATGTGTTGGTCCTAGATTGGATTGGTATCTACTTACCATTCCAACAACGAAACATATATCAGGTCTCGTACACAATATTGCATAGATTAAACTTCCAACTGCACTTGCATAAAGAACTCTCTTCATTTGTTCATTTTCTTATGGAGTTTCAAGACACAATCTACAACTTAAAGCTTTAATTTTGGTGATAGGAGTATCAATGGGTTTGCAAGCCTACATTTGGAAGTGTTCAAGAATTTTCTTTATATATGAATCTTATGAAAGAGATAATAATTTTTCTGAATGATTCCTTAAGATCTTAACCCCCAACAATATATGAAGTTTCACCCATATCTTTCATCTCGAAGTTAGATGATAACCATCATTTGATGTGTTCTACAAACTCCTTATCATTTTCGGCTATAAGTTTATCATCCACGTACAAAGATAAGATAATGAACTTAAATTTGTCTCTCTTGATGTACACACAATGATCCACATCTATCATTGTGAAATCATTCGAAATGATTGTATTGTGAAATCATATATACCATTGTCTATAAGATTACTTGAGACCATATATAAACTTTAAAAGTCTACATATTTTCTTATTTTCATTTTCTTTTATAAATCTATTGGTTGTTCTATGTAGATTTTTTCGTCAAGTTCTCCATTGAGAAAAATAGTATTTACATCCATTTGATGTAATTCTAGATCCATGCTCGTTACCATATCCAAAATCAAGCGAATTGAGGTAAACCTTACAATATGTGAAAAGTCTTTTCGTAGTCAATTTCCTAATGTTGTGTATACCATTTTGCTACAAGTCGTGTTTTATATCTTTCGATATTGCCATCAGCATTACGTTTTATTTTAAGAAATCATTTATTCTTGATAGCTTTGCGTCTTTTGGGTAGATCAAACAGTTCCCAAAATTTGTTGGACCTCATTGACTCAATTTTTTCTTCCATTTTTTCTTAGCAGAACACTGAAGAGTCTCTTTTATATTTTTAGGCTCTTCATCCACTTGAGGTAGAATCATAAAGGAATCTCCTTCGATATCGAAACGATATCAAGGAATGCCTATAAGATTACTACATCGTAATTGAGATTCTGGTTGTGGAACTAATTTCTCATTTTCCATATTATTCTCATTTGGATCATGCACATTACTCCCACTTGGATTATGTCCATCACTCCCACTTAGATCAGGTAAATGACACTCATGTAAAACCAATTCATCATTTGAGATTCATGTGAAACTGATTCATTATATTTTCTCAAATTTCTCTCATTAACATCACTCTCACTTGAATTAGGTAAATCTGAGTGTTCACCAATCATGAGATTCATGTGATCCTGAGTTTCATATAGAGATATATTTTGACCTATCTATCACTGCTTAGGAAAATCATTTTCTTAAAACGTGATATATCATGATTTAAATGTTGTCACGCCTCCACTTTCATGTCCACCTATGCAAATATATCATTTTGATTGTTCAGAGTATCTTATGAAGATATATTTATTTTCCTATTGGGCCTAATTTTCCATGTTCGTGAGAACGCACATGGACATAAACCACACAACCCCAAGGTTTCAAAAATGAAAATATGGTTTGCAACTTGTCCATAACTCATATGGTGTAGTAGCAATCGATTTCAATGGCACTCGATTAAGTATATATGTGGCAGTCAACAATGTATCACCCCAATAGGTTATAGGCAAATTTACTTGTGCCATCATAAATCTAACCATTTCAAGAAGAGTTATATTTCTTCTTTCCGCAACACTATTTTATTGAGGAATAGCAGGAGTAGTCAACTGACGACTAATTCCTTTTCATCACATAATTCTTTGAACTGATTAGATAAGAATTCACGACTATGGTCAGTGTGTAGCATTTTAATTTTCTTGTCTAATTGATTTTTCATTAAATTCATAAATTTCTTAAAATATTCTAATGCTTCAGATTTATGAGCAATCAAATAGACATAACTAAAGCGTGTGAAATCATCTATGAATATGATGAAATAAGATGCTTTATGTCTTGCTCTGATATTCATTAGACCATAAATATCTGAATGGATTAATTATAATGGATATTCTGCTCTAGTTCTTTTTCCAAATGGTTTTTTCATAGTTTTTCCAACCAAACGATATCCATAGATTGAAAAATCTACCTTTTCTATGTTTCCCATAGAACCTTCTTTGGCTACCATGTTCATTCTTTGCTAGCCTATATGGCCAAGTCTAGTATGCCACATATTTACATTACTATTATTACTGACAGACGAAGTAACAAAAGAAAAATCAGAATTACGATTAAAATATTCAGCATTTAATACAATAAAATCATCCAGAGAATAACCATAACCATAATGTATTGTACCTACGTAAAAAATCAACACCAAATTTATGGAAGTTCAAGTTGAAACATAAATTAACCAAAATCAACACATAAATTAAATTTTGGTGAATTTATGGAGCAAACAATACATCATTAGGAGTAAAGTTTTTACGCCATACGTGACTAACTTGCATGTACCCACTCCTTTGAAGTCAACTCGTGAGTTGTTACCGATGTATATCCACTTCACCCAGGTGAAATTCATCAAAACTCTAAGAAGACATCTATATCCTTCATTATATGGTATGTGGCTCATGAGTCTACAGTTCACAAAGGATTTGATTTAGTTAAAATGATCGAACTTAAAATAAATATTTCATTTAAATATGTATTAAAGGTATTCACATTTTTAGGCTTGGAGCATTTATGAGCAAAATAACTTTTTTTGCCACAGTTAAAATATTTAACCTTTGTCATGTTTTTCTTTTTGGTATGATGTTTTCATTTCCCATGTTGGTTAATTTTTTGTTTCTTTCCTGACTTGGAAGAATAATGTTCTTTTCCGAACTAAAACCCACCACCATGAAATTTTTTTCTTCTTGAAAACCTTAGGTTTGCTCGTTTCTGTCATATACAATTTAGTATTTGACTTAGCGGCCCCGAGGCAGTCGCTCTCTAATTCTAGGTGGCATTTAGCATCATAAAAAGTTTTGATGCTTTCATTGTAGGTCAAATGCATCTTCATATGCTTTCAGCTACTTGAAAGAGAACGAATGACCGTTTGGACTTTCTATTCATCTATATGAACATGACCAGCATCTACCAGTTCAGTTATCATGTTTGAAATTGACCTCATGTGCTTTGACATAATGAACTCGGGGCACTTCTTGTATGTGTCAAACTTGATTGCGAGTGACCTAAGTTTAGTTATCAATGTACTACCAAACTTCTCGGCTAGTGTGGACCACATGTCTTTAGTCATGTCATACTTCCTGAACTCTTTCATGAGGTCATTATCCATGCTGTTTAGCAACGTAATATGGCCAATGAAGTTCTTTTTCTTCCAAGCCTCATAGGCCTCTCGGTCTCTTCGATGTTTGGCCATGGTGTCATGTTCAGGTTCATCCATGCTCATTTTCAGGGTTTCAAAAACCTCTTATTTTTCTAGCACATATTGGATTTTCATGCTCCAAATTTCATAATTATCACCATTCAATTTCTCGCCCTTGTTGAGTTTAGTGATAATATTCTTTTTCATGGAAGCCATTTCGAAAAACACAAAGATTTCTATAGACATTCATGCACAATTGTTAATACTTTTACTTTATTTTGTCATGAAACAAATTATGTTTAATAAAATCTTTCAATGGGATTAGAGTCAAAAGACCACTATGTGTCCAATCATCCTCCAATAACCCACTGTTAAAATATTATCAACATAATCAATCATGTAAAATCTTTTCCTAAAAAATTACATAAATTTTTAGAACTTTTGATCATGTGACAATTAATGTACATGACACTCCTTGATTTAATTGCATAAATTAAATTCAATATAAACATCCATTCATAAAAAAATGAAAGCAATATTTACATGCCGTGAAATTAGAAATAATTACACATAGCAACATTAACATTGTTTTGTTATAGGAAAAACTATTATCTAACACTTAAAAATTTTCCGGTGTTAGAGTCCAAACTCATAAATGTCTTAGGAAACGAATCCTTAAACACTTGAGGTAACTTCTAATTGATCTTGGACAGTCATGTAAATCCTATAACAAATCTGGATCATTGCAACAATTTCGAGATATCAAAGGAAAAATCGTGTTTTTCACTTTATGTCGGGGACACTCAATTGACAACCTCTCAATGACTTTATTATACTGAACATATAGTTCTTCTGTATGAGTTATTGATTCCCAAATATCAGTAAGTTGTATTTTCCATATCACATCAAGAGTGTTTGTAGCATTCTGAGTCTATTTGGCTGCCATATTCAATTACCTTCCCATATCGACTCTTATAACATGTTATTGAAAGTGATGATATGCGAAATCATATCATCACCTTCACTCATCCAAAATCTATCTATTTCTAACAACATGTCTTTTAATCTTTCACTATGTGCGGGTGTCATAACTCTTCTTGCAGTTTTTTGAACAATCGACATGATTATTCTATAACAAATACAAGAAAAAATCAGCACAATGAAAATCACAAAGTTATATTGGCTAAAATAAACATCATAAAGATATTCATTGAATTACATAAATACAAAGTTTATGTGATAAAATAAATTTATCATTGTCGATTACAATAATGAGAATACTATGCAAAAAAGATTAGACATTCAGTCATCAGAGATCGAAATTATCGAAGAAAATCGATTTTAACATGACCCGCACGCGCTAACATGCTTCGCCACGTGCCACCACGCACCACTGGGAGGGGTAAATACATCGGCCACGCGCACTTATGCGCCCTCATGCATCGGCCACTTGCTAGCAAGTCACGCAAAACAGATGACAAGTCGTCTGATTGTTGTGTGTACATATGACATGTTATATAATTAAACTAAATCTAACCGAAAATTCTGATGATAATGCGCGGATGACATGTTGTCCGTTTCAATGCTATATGTAAAACTTGTCGTACAAATCTCAGACGACATGCTTCTGGTTTTCTAAATACTGGATTACGTGTGGTCTGTCTCTTTTGGGAGTATTTTTATGGGTAAAAATAGGTTTGACTATCCAACTTCTAGGGTCCATATCTTTCTCAAATTTTAATCCAAATTAAGCAAATGATATTCTGAATTAAAGATCACATGTCCTAGTTTTCAAAACATCTTAAAACACGTCAATATCAATTTCGTACAATAAGATATTAAGGCTCAAATTAGGAAGAAAATCTTTTTCATAAAAATAAAAAAGAATGTATTTTCTTCATTTTTCATGCATGATTATGCATTTTGTGTAAAATCTAATTAGAATACATGTATTAAAGCTACTGTTATTAATGTTGGGAAACATCATCCCTAATATTTTCATGGAACAAATTCATAATGATCCACTTAGGATCTAACCATACATGTATTACTAGTCCTAAATCTATTCACAAATTGAAATAAATCTAAGTATTTCATAACACAATTGCATATATTACTTCTTGTAGAGATGCCCTTAATCAAACTTAATTAATTATTTATCTCAATGAACAAATACTCATATTTATAGAAGGGGAAATCAAGTTACTATACCATCACATGCATGGCTACCTATTCACTCACATGCACGGCTTCATATTCACTCATATGCACTTGGAAGCAAACATTGATTACTATATAATCACATTTTTGGATATTTTGATTACTATTTAAACACATACATTTGGTTACTTAATGACTTCCTATAACCCCTCCAAAAATATACCATCATTGGTATACCACATGTTCCCCTTTAACATTTTCTAAATAATACACCTCTTCTAGTGTAACTTGGCAAATAGGTTATCCTTATCACGGTGGAAAGCCATCTGTCATTATCAGACCTTACATTTCCAGCAAGTTAGTACGTTATGAATCATTTCGCTTGTTGCTTTATATCTATTTACAACCTGGTTGTTTGTTAGCAGCATCCGTAAGTTTATGCCATTGCCTTAGTATTGTTCTACCTCTGCTCTAGTTTCACGATAATTATTGGATAATAATTTAAATGTAACTGAATCTTAACCATACGTATTACTAAAGCATATGTGAAAAAAATTATGAAAATTTTACCACTGTTCAATTCAATATTGAATCCAAATTCATGGTAACATGACATTAGCTTTCATTTCGAAGAGGTATCCACAAGAAAATAACATTATCCACAGCAAAAAAAATGATGAGTGTTTCTATTTTTAGATAGAATATTTATCCACGAGGAAATAACTTTTTCTTCTACGGTACACTTTCAGTAAAATTAATTATTTGCTAGATTAATTAATATAGTTTTGAGAAAGTGATTTTAAATAAAGTAAGGTGATCTAACCAAATTATAATGAAAAATTAAAAAAAAAATTAAGTAAATAATCAGAGTAATAATAATAAGGAGAATTACAGATCATACTTAAATTTATTATACTTTTGATACTGTTGACAAAAGAAAATCGCCCTAGGACGACAAGGACGAAAGCAAGCAGAACAGACAAGTATCACACCACAGAACGTTTCGTAAACAGGGCGATCAGAATAATCACCAGATGACACAATAACTAGGACAAAAAAAGAGTCAGGACGACTAATGCATATTGCAGTTGATCCCATGATTTAAGCAGTTAGACAATTCCCTCCACGATCAGGCAGTTATGGCACACAACTCAACGGTTGGAGACACGATCCAGCAGTTATAGAGAAGTTACAGACTGAAACCGTCCGAGCAGTTAACAAGACATACTATAAAAGACTCATTCATGCGAAGAAGAAAAAATGAAGGAAAAAATGAAGACTCAAAACAAGAATTTTTTTTATTTCGTAGCTTTGTAGTTTTAGGACTGTAATCTGTGTGCTTGTTCCCCTTGGAGACTTATTCACTTAATCAAACACCCCTTGCTGGGACTGTGTCTCAGAAGGTTTGAACCTTACATGCTCTTTTGACGAAAAATTGTGCAAACAATTTTTGGCGACCACAGTGGGAGGATTGGTGTAAAAAGTGGAAATACCTCCGAAAAGAAACACTCAAATTGGCTCAAGTACGAAGGAATGGGGACTGGAGCAAACCAACCAGCCACACGTTCCAGCCGTAGCAGACCATTTCGAGGGTCTGGCAGATGCTAGTCAATATGAACCTATGCGAGAGTTCATCCCTAACGCGGTTCGCGCCTTGTTCGGCGATTTCACACAGGATGTTGTCGAGCATGTTAGGCTTCAAAACGCTCACATTATAGATAAGTTTACCTCGACTAGTAACTCGCATTATGAAAATATGGCCAAACATTTAAGCTCAAATAAACAAGTTAATGGCCAAATGTGTAAACGGGGGGACATCTCTACCGTGGACTACACCTCCTCCTGCACCAAGCAGTCAGGAGGCTGGTCCGAGTAATATTCCTCCACAAGGGGTCACTGTCCCTACGACTTCCAGAGGGAATAAGTCCTGGGGGCAATGGCCTATATCTAGGGCCAAACCTACACCAAGGGCCAAATATAACACAACATGAAATGGTGTTGCTCCAAGGTCTCCAGGCTTCACAGGGGCATAGTCACAACTATGTCCCATTTGTGAGAGGACCACAACCACCCCCATAGCAATGCCATTTAATGACAATGATATGTTGAGAGAACAGATGACCGAGATTCTTCAGAATCAATTCGGTCTAGGGATAAGGCCAATTCGCCCAAGATATCGAAAGCCATATCCAGATTGGATCGATGTAGCATATTTGTGGCCTAGGAATTACAAAGTACCAGACTTTTCCCTGTTTACAAGGTCTGGGGAAGTTTCTACTATGGAACACATTGGGCGATTTACCCTGCAGTGTGGAGAAACAAATTATTTCCATAAGTTGAGGTTATTTCACGGCTCATTGTCAGGAGTAGCTATCTCCTGGTATGTTAGCCTGCCGCCCAACTCGGTGGAAAATTGGCAACAAATGGAACAGTTGTTCCATGCATAATTCTACAAGGCCGAAACTGAAGTGGCCTTGGCCGATTTGGTAAACTTGAGACAGTTGCCAGGAGAATGGGCCGAGACGTTCTTACAAAGGTTCAAAATGGCTTGAGGCCGATGTTACGTGCCTTTGCCAGAAAAAGAATTTGTGAGAATCGCCCAAAGTTGTCTAAATTTCGATCTGAAAAATAAATTTCAAGATCGCGAATTTTGGGATCTCCCCCAACTCACCACTAGTGTGGTGCGTTATGAACAGTTATTAAGAGATGAGGAACAAATGAAAAATTCTAGCAAATGAACTTATTACAGGAACATCAATTATGAAATAGGCAAAATGGATATCGAATCGGCCGACTTATGCTTGGCCGAATTGGTTAAAAAGGAAGTCGTACGTTTGCAAGGCGTGGGCTGAATCCCAAGCCAAAGAAAAGAAGGATAAAAAGAGTAGGAACTTCTCTTTCGATATCATGAAAGTCGATTCCATATTCGATCAATTATATAAAGACAAGCAAATTAGTTTGAGCGATCGCCACACATTGCCAAACGCCGAGCAAATTGGTGGTAAAAAATATTGTAAGTGGCATAATGCATGGTCTCATTCAACTAATAATTGTCTTGTTTTTCGGAATATTTTGCAGGATGCCATAGAATCTGGACGAATAACGTTCGAAAAAAAGATGGTGACGGACGACAACCCTTTTCCAAAGCCTATGGAATTAAACATGGTCAACTCGGACCTTACCAAAATGAACTTGTCAAAGTTCAAATTGGTCATAGATGAAGATCGGGACTGTCATCATCCGAGCGCTCTGGAAAGGATCAAAACACCCCAAGAAGGGAAGGATCAAAGAAATTTGTGTGCACGGTGCAAGAACAGTATAGAGTGGATGAGGGAGTTAAAAGATACCTGTGAAAGGCCAGTAAAGAAAGAGCCAGTAGCATGGCAACCGAGGACCTTCGCGCCAAGGTCCTACGGTGAGAATTCAAACTTCGTCCAAAACGTAAGGACGTTTAGGCCGAAAATTCATCGACCCAACTGTAGGCACTGTATTTTTACATATAAGTCCCTATGATGAGTCTCATTTGGAGACATTACCTTTTAAGTTGAGGAAGTCGAGGGAAACGGACGTCGGAATGGAATCGATATTTTTGTTAGATTTTATTCGCTTGTTTAGTTTTGGGCTCACTTGTTGGACCTCCGTTTTAAAGCACCTTGGCCCAAAACCCTTGAAATATACATCAAGCCCATTTCGCCCAAGCCCAATCCAAAATAATTAAACCATTTAAAAACATGTCACAAACTAAATTCAAAACCAATTAAATTGAAATGAAATTAAAATTAAATCCAATTAAATTGAAACCAATTAAATTGAAATCTTAATTAAATTAAATTCACAAATTAAATCCAATTAAATTCCAAAATTAAAATAAATCTCTTCCTATTTAAAAAAATCACATACCAAATTAAATAAAATACTTACACAAATTAAAGAAATTACATGCCTAATTAAAATCAACCAACAAACTAAATGCCTAATCTAAACCAATCAAATATAATCATACCAAGTTAAAATCAATCAACCAATATATTATTCCCAAACTTAAAATATTGTATGCCTAATCAACATAAACTAAATATTCAACCTCCCTAATCCAAGCCAATCAAATCCATTGCTTTCCTTGTCAAGCCTAACCCTTTGCCTATAAAAAGAACCCTTCACCAACCTTCTCAACCCTAGCTCATTCATATAAAAAAAGGCTAGCTAGCTCATAGACACAACTCTCCCTCACTCTCAATAACAAGAAGATCACAAACCAAAGAACCCTCATCGTCTTGACCAAAACACATCCCGAACAGCCCCCTCACCTCACCAAAAAACACATCCCAAGCAGCCCTAAACACACACATAAAACAGCCCCCGAACCACACCATAACACCACCGAAAATAACACCCAAAACAGTAGCCAAAACATCCCAAAAACAGTAACTAAAATACAGCAACAAAACAGTAGTAGCGGCGGCAAATCGGAGTCAAAACAGCAGCAAAAGACGGAGGACGACGACCCAAAACAGTAAGACAACGAACGAGAGCAGTGAACCAGTGAACCGGAAGAGTTGCGGAGCTTTACCACTTCCGATCTTCGTGAAACGCGAGTCCGAGAGACGACTTAAAAGGTTAGACCTGAGGGCACTTTTTCATTAGTTTCTATCCGTTTCTTTTGTTATTGAATTTTATTCGCATGAGAGTCGTTTATGGATGCATGTTGTGGCTTGAATGAAATGGAAGAGTGTCGTCTCTTGTGGTATATAGGATGGAAACCCAGACGTAAATTCCGTAGCCGAATCCGAATGGACGGTAGTGCGGTCTGTACTTGGGACACAACTCTACGTACCACTTGAGTAAACGGTACCTTCTCTTGTTTTGTGTTGCTTTGGTTTATTTAATTCTTGTTATTTAAATTCTGCATGTTTTCTGTTCCCGTATGATACGATCGAGTGCATGGGCTTAGTAAGTGCGATGAAAGGTTCCCTAATTGGAGGGTTAAAATCCTTCACCACGATGCTCTGCCGCACCGATTGATGTGTGTTCGGTTGAATGCGAAATACGTTCAATCGGACATACTTGGTTTGATATGATTGTCCTTATTTTCGTATACATGATTCAACCGAGCGCATGGGCTTAGTAAGTGCGATGAAAGGTTCCCTAATTGGAGGGTTAAAATCCTTCACCACGATGCTCTGCCGCGCCGGTTGATGTGTGTTCGGTTGGATACAAGATACGTTCAATCGGGCACACTATGTTTAATATTATTGTTTTTCATTCTATGTATGCATGATTCAGTCGAGCGCATGGGCTTAGTATGTTGGTCTAAAGGTCCTCTCTTTGAGAGATCAATAGCCCCAAAAGGCCACCTTTACGGCAGTACTTCGCCGCGCCCCCCCTTTATTTTGTCAGTTATGTATTGTATCCCATTTTCATGCATCAGGTCTGTTCCCGTTCGAACGCGTTTACGAACGCAACTCGAACGCGCATATATTTTGCCTTGTCATGCATCAGGTCTTGCTTATGTTCGAACGCGTTCACGAACGCCATACGAACGTGAGCATTCTGTTTCATTTACGTTCGAACGCGTTATCAAACGCCATACGAACGCGAGCATTCTGTTTCATTTACGTTCGAACGCATCATCAAACGCCATACGAACGCGAGCATTCTGTTTCATTTCCGTTCGAACGCGTTATCAAACGCCACACGAACGCGAACCTTCTGTTTACCGTTCGAACGCGTTTACGAACGCTACACGAACGCGAACACACTGAACTGAGTCTGTCTTATCATATTCACGCATAATTGCCTCTTGGTTGATCTTTCTTGTGTTATATAGCCAACCGTATTATTTGTATTCTTGTATCTATCTATTCTATGTGTTCTTGGGATTGTATTCAAGCATGATTAGGCTGTTAGCAGGTTATTTGGTTAATAGGCTCATGAGATAGTACTCAAGCATGATTAGGTTGTTCTTAGTTTTCCCTATCATAGGATTGAAATATGTTCATGAGATTGTCATGTGATGTTGCATGTTGTGATGAACTTGTTGATGTATGCATATGAATCTAGAAGCATGATATTTTTGGAAATAAGTGTTACTTAAGCTTGATCAAATTATTACATAAATCCTTTCATTACGAGTGACATAAGTAAGAGACCATTCCGAACCCAATGGTTTGAGGTCTTCCCTTGCGAGGGGTGAGTGCGGCCTTAAATCTTTGTCCCGGTTCACACCGGGTGGCGATTCCATATTATTTACTATTTCCCAACTAGTGCCGCGAGCCTAGGAACGGCGTCGCCCAGGTAGCTGTGTATTCCCACACATGGTCAACTCGGACCTTACCAAAATGAACTTGTCAAAGTTCAAATTGGTCATATATGAAGATCGGGACTGTCATCATCCGAGCGCTCTGGAAAGGATCAAAACACCCCAAGAAGGGAAGGATCAAAGAAATTTGTGTGCACGGTGCAAGAACAGTATAGAGTGGATGAGGGAGTTAAAAGATACCTGTGAAAGGCCAGTAAAGAAAGAGCCAGTAGCATGGCAACCGAGGACCTTCGCGCCAAGGTCCTACGGTGAGAATTCAAACTTCGTCTAAAACGTAAGGACGTTTAGGCCGAAAATTCATCGACCCAACTGTAGGCACTGCATTTTTACATATAAGTCCCTATGATGAGTCTCATTTGGAGACATTACCTTTTAAGTTGAGGAAGTCGAGGGAAACGGACGTCGGAATGGAATCGATATTTTTGTTAGATTTTATTCGCTTGTTTAGTTTTGGGCTCACTTGTTGGACCTCCGTTTTAAAGCACCTTGGCCCAAAACCCTTGAAATATACATCAAGCCCATTTCGCCCAAGCCCAATCCAAAATAATTAAACCATTTAAAAACATGTCACAAACTAAATTCAAAACCAATTAAATTGAAATGAAATTAAAATTAAATCCAATTAAATTGAAACCAATTAAATTGAAATCTTAATTAAATTAAATTCACAAATTAAATCCAATTAAATTCCAAAATTAAAATAAATCTCTTCCTATTTAAAAAAATCACATACCAAATTAAAATAAATCAAATAAAATATAAATATATCCATACCTAAATAAAACAAATCTCATGCCTAAACAAAACAAATTAAATATATCACATTCCTAATCTAGCCAAGACATGTCCCCCAATCAAATATTAGAATTTCCTTGTAAAACAATAATTGATTCATTCCTTTTCAAACAAGGAGAAGCCATAGCCTTTGTCTATAAAAGAAACCAAATTCCCAACACTTCCCCCTCCCTCATTCACTCCCAATACACAATTCCAACCCTTGTGACCTCCTCTCATTCACGCATAGCAATCAAGACCCTACACAAAAAATACCTAGCTCTCCATTCTCTCTCCGTCTCTCTCCCAATCATCAAACACGGTAACACTCATGAACTGAACAAATCATATACAAACACACGCACACTCACCACTGAATAGACACGTCTCTCTCTCACTCAGCCCTACGCCACTGCCTTTATCACGCCACACTTCCCCCTGATCATTCTCAAAGCCACGCACCTGACCACGTAGCATCATTCACCCACTTAGCTTCATCACGCCCTCACAACAAAAGCCTGCCCCACTAACGCACACAGCAAAGATAAACACATAGTTATTCACGCCAACATTCAAAACCCTTGTTACCGACTAACAAAACAGCCCTCACCAACTGAGAGTGAAACAACCCCTTAACCATCCAAAACTGCTCTCAAAACAGTGAGCAATAACCCTTGAAAACTGTTGATGAGTGGTAAATCTATCACTATTTCCCACTCATTTAACCTAATATTTCGTATAGTTTCTCGAGTTTTATGAACGTTTTGATATGTTTTGTTGTTATTTTGCAGATAAATAAAGTTTGGAAAGCATTGGAGGCAATTTGGGGCAAAAACGGACAAAAATGCGTCAACAGGGATATTTTGGTCTTTAGCGCGTCGCGCCGCCAAGCCTTCCGCGTCGCGACGTCTAAAATGGGCCGAACAGTGCTAACGTGCGCCGGGTCCACAAATCAGAATCTGAGAAAAATTTGAGTTTGCTAAAATGCGTCGTGCCACGTGTCACCATCACAGCCGATCTGCTCACATGCATCGTGCCACGTGTCAGCATCCTACGGTGCCGACAGTCATCATCGCCACGTGTGCCACGTGTCACTCCAGGTCATCTCTATGTCGTCAGCAAGTCAACAAGTCAACATTGCCACCTCATCATCAGCCAATCAGGAAGTGACACGTGTCGCAATCCTACGGTGCCGACATTCTCTTTCCCACATGTCGCCACGTCATCGCCACGTCAGCATCAATTATTGAATATCCTATCCTTATCTGACACGTGGCGGATAAGA
This sequence comes from Zanthoxylum bungeanum, assembly GCA_019454045.1. Lineage (NCBI taxonomy): Eukaryota > Viridiplantae > Streptophyta > Magnoliopsida > Sapindales > Rutaceae > Zanthoxylum > Zanthoxylum bungeanum. The sequence continues at coordinate 29,745 of SKCR01041024.1, forward strand.
ATCTCAGCGACCAATCAGAAGCCGCCACGTGTCATAATAATTGAAGACCAACCACCGCGCCACGTGTCACCTTATCAGCTTATCCAGAATCTTCAAACCGGCGAACCAGTGCGTGCCACGTCGACAAATCTGGCGTCGCGATGCTGGCTGGGCGTCGCGACGCTGGACCCTTATCGACCCCTATAAATAGAGCTCGAAATTTCAGATTTCAGGGCACCACTCTCTCTCTTATAATCTTTCTAAAGAGAGAGTTTCTCTCTCTACTTTCTTTTAATTTTTAGTTTTTTTAGTTTTTAGTTTTGTAATTAATTTTAATTACGTTTTGTTAATATAGTTTTTACTTTTTACTTTTTACAGTTTTTATTTACCATGAGGAGGTAACTCCCCCAGCTAGGGTGAAAGGTAATTCTTTTACTGTTACTATTTAGATTAATCTCCCTTAAAAATAATATATTCACTATTTAAAATATTGACTTAAAAAGGATACCGCCAGATTCGTCGGTTGGTAATTCATTTTAATCTGATTTAAACCTGACTAATAAAGGATACCGCCAGATTGGTCGGTTGGTAATTTAATTTTGGTTCCGCCTTTATGGCTGGTTGGACTTAATTTGACTTAATCAGGTTACCGCCTATATGGCTGGTTGGAAAAAGAATCACAAGTTATATATTATTTTATGGGAGATATCTAAATTAGTAGTAGTAAAAGTAATTCATTTTACCTTAGCATTTTATTTTATTGTAATTTACTTTTCAGTATTTACTTTACCGCATTTTTACTTTATGTCTTTTATTTTCAAGTTTTTACTAGCCCTAGTTATGTGTTGTAACTAAATTAGTTATCTGGGGTTGTGATGAAATCCAATATCACCGTTTTATAAGGGTTAGATTATAGCTTGGGTAATATAAATGTTTATTTATTGAGTCTTAATCTTAATGCTTTTTCATTAACTGGCCATTAATAAAATTGATATGGTAAATCTAAAATGAACTAGACATATGGATTTTAGGTTTCAGCCTTAGACTCAATAGCTCACGATCTTCCTTGAGAATAGATAACCCTTTAATAGATTTCCTTACATGATAGTAATATACCTGTCGGGCGGGGGTAGCCATAATTAGGACTTAAACTTAATGAATCCAGATAATTTGGTTGACATAGACATATGGTTCAATTGGGTTAAACTGGGTATTTGTGTCTGATCATCGACAGAGGCTTACACATAATTTAGTGTTCCAGGTTAATAAATCAATATATTACCTAACTTTAAGATAACCACTTCATCTTTAAAATGATATTGGAAAAAATCACAACCCTAGATAGTTTTTAATATTGAATTTTCTTAAAACCTATTTTCGACAAATTTATTTACTTGCTTTTAAATTTAGAATCGTCACCATTTCAAATCAATCAATCAACTTGTTAGATATTAGTAATCATTTGACCTCATAAAATTAATAGTTTTGATATTAAGTCCTCGTGGGATCGATATTTTTATACTACTTGAACGATACGTGCGCTTGCGTTATACGTGTGTGTTTACGCCGGTCAACTGTCCCAAAATCGACACCAAAACAATGCACAAACAGTCCCGAAAACCACCCAAAAATACACCCCAAAAATAGTAGCCTTTTACCGCAAAACAGTGACTGAAAACAACAGCAAAATAGCAGTGAAACGGAGGGAAAACAGCTGCCCGAGCAGTAAAAACAGTGAGGAAAGGTGCAAACCAGTGAACCAGAAAAGTTACGGAGCGTTAACCCTTCCGATCACCGTGTAACGCGAGTCTGAGAGTCGACGTAAAAGGTTAGACCTGAGGGCATTTTTTACATCTATTTTTATGTGTATTTTATCGCTTATTATTTGCATGAGTATTGTGGAACGATGTGTGTTGTGGCCCTTGAATAAAATGGAAAATGTGTCGCCTCTTGTGGTATATAGGATGGAAACCCAGACATAAACTCCGTAGCAAAATCCGAATGGACGTAGTGCGGTCTGTACTTGGGATACAACTCCACGTACCACTCGAGCAAACGACACATATATCGATTTATTTTGTCTTGTTTGTTTATTATCTGTTATTTAATTTCTGCATGTTATTTGTTTGTGTAATGATGAGATAAAGCGCATGGGCTTAGTAAGTTGGATTAAAGGTTCTCCATATTAAGGGGTTAAAATCCTTTACCACGATGCTTTGCCGCGCCGGATGATGTATGATCAGTTGAATGTAAGATGTGTTCAATCGGGTATACAAAGTCCGATATTATTGTTTTTATTTTTTTTATATCCATTATGTTATTAGCCATGGGCTTAGTAAGTTGGATTAAAGGTCCTCCATGTCGAGGGGTTAAAATCCTTTACCACGATGCTTTGCCGCGCCGAATGATTTATATTCGGTTGAATGTAAGATACGTTTAATCGGGTATACGAAGTCTGATATTGTTGTCTTTATTTTTATATGCATTATGTTATTAGCGCATCGGCTTAGTAATTTGGATTAAATGTCCTCCATGTTGAGGGGTTAAAAGCCTTTACCACGATGTTTTGTCGCGCCGGATAATGTATTTTCGGTTGAATGTAAGACGTGTTCAGTCGGGGATACGAAGTCCAATATTGTTGTCTTTACTTTTATATGCATTATGATGTGATGCGCATGGGCTTAGTAAATTGGATTAAAGGTCCTCTATATGGAGGGATAAAAATCCTACGGTCTACCTTTACCACGATACTTCGTCGCGCCTTTCATTTCGTTATTTGCTTTTCTTCGTATGTCATCTTCTTGCATAATCATGCATCATGTTGCATCGCGCATGGGCAAATCAAGTTGGATGAAAGGTCCTCCACTTTGAGGGATAAAAAGCCTAAGGGCCACCTTTGCCACAACGATTTTCCGCGCCTTTTAGCCCGTTATTATTTATTATGTGTCATCTATTCATTCGTTCACGTATGTGTCATGTTGTTTACTGCATTTTGGAGGTCGCTGTTGTAACCCCGTTCGAACGCATTTCAGAACGTCGCACGAACGCATGTTTTCTATCTCAGTTCGTTCGAACGCGTTTACGAACGCTACTCGAACGCGAACCTTCTGTTTACCGTTCGAACGCAGATACGAACGCCGCACGAACGCCCACGGTAAATAGGCCCTCTTTCATCACATCTCATGCATGGTTACTCAGTTTGTCATTTTCCTTTTTGATTGTTCATGTTCTCTCATTTAGTCATTTATTGTGTGCACAAGATTACATGTTCGTTTCCATGATGCATGTTTACACGGTAGTCATCTATTTATGCTTCTGCATTCATCCATTCAACATGTTCATGAAGTTATATGCTCGCCGTTATTCCGATTTGCTTTCATGCGTGATTGTACAATTATTATCTACTGGCATGCCTATGATCGAATGTAATGTGCTTATGACATTGTATGCTAGCCGTATTTATCTTTATGCATGCAAATTCGGACATAGATTATATGCAAATAGGTTGTATGCAAATTTGAAAATGTGTTACATGTGAACTTAGATGAACTTTTGATCTATGCGTGTGAACTTAGAAATAGAATACCCTTAGGAATATATGTTGCTAGACTCGATTAAATTATTGCACAAATCATTTTATTACAAGTGGCATAAGTAAGAGACCATTCTGAACCCAATGGTTTGAGGTCTTCCCTTGCGAGGGGTGAGTGCGGCCTTAAATCATTTTCCCGGTTCACACCGGGTGGAGACTCCTTTATTCTCCGGTTTAGTCCCCCGCGGGCTACTCTGTACTCCCAACCGGGCCGCGAGCCCGGAACAGCGTGCTTCGCCCAGTTTCTGTGTCCCACACCAACGTATGGCATTCATATCGGAGGCCTTATTCGGAGCAACGTTCGGGAAGGAACTACCCTCCTGTGGACGAAATAACAAGTACACAACTGAGATGACACCAAAGAAATTATGGTCGTATGATGCGCCAACAAGGCGAAATGAAAGTCACCACAGGCCATAGTGCTTATACAATGCAGAAACCAGATGTGAGTAGTAAAGAGAGTGACGACAGAGAAGGGACAACTACGAATTGTGATGAGCGTACCAAGTTTGATAGACGAAAATGGGACGAGACAGACGATGAAGAACCTCATATTGTCATTCAGTTCGGCAGTATGCCACCAGTTGTGGCTAATCATTACTTGTTGTCCAAAAAATTCAATGGGGACAACAGTGAAGGGTCTGGAAATAACGAAGATGTCTATGATGGTGATGAGATGGAATTTGCAGCACTCTCGATAACAGACAGAGAGGCTTCGGACGAGGAAATGACTGACATAGAAGAAGAAATAGACATCATGACTGAAGCACGAAGAAGGGGAATATCACAGAATCGGCTTCTCAAAGAATTGTATGAGGCCGGAAACCCTGCATTCGGAACGCTAGGAGAAGACTTGGGACGATCCCCATACCTAGTCCTATATGGAACGCCCAAAATAAAACGGACCATTACCAGGGCGGAAAAGCGAAGAATGGTCGTCAATAATGTCTCTCACAATGCACCGGTCATATTACCACCCCCTAGATGAGACATGGAGTGAGAACTACCTCGGGCCAATACCGGGAACGAACAAACAATGGAGGTAGGCCTATCAGGGAAAGTGCTATTACCAAAACCACCACCACAAATGACGAAACACATGCGGCCATTGTATGTAAAAGCAATGGCTAATGGGATACCCATCACTAAAGTATTGATTGACAATGGAGCAGCCATCAATGCAATCCTGTTTAGGATGTTAGGACGTTTAGCAAAGTCAGAAGGCGATCTCATCCCTACAGAGGTGGTGCTCACAAGTTTCAATAGAGGGGCGACGACGGCCAAAAGTGACGTGCCGTTAGATTTGCAAGTAGAGAGCACTACGAAGACAGTAGTGTTCTTTGTTATAGATGGGCCAACCACATATAACATGCTCTTAGGACGAGATTGGATCCACGGTAGCCGATGCATTCCTTCATCCCTTTATCAATGCCTAGTTTTCCGGAACCAGAGAGATGAAGTGGAAATAGTACATGCTGATACCAAACCTTTCACTGCAGAAACAAATTCGGCTGAATACTTCATGTACGAGTGAAATTACGGGCCGACCAGGGTTCTAAATGAAGAAGAACATTCGGCTATTATGGCTCAAAACGATGAGCCATACCCTGCAAGTCTGCTAAACGATTTATTCGTGCAAACAAGGCCAACCACAGTGGTCTTTGGAGAGCCAATACACAATAATTCAAATGAAGAAGAACAAGCAGAGTAAAGAACAAGCCACACTCGCGGCCACCAGGGCCAACTTAATGGCCTATGTAATGGAACGAGAAGATGAAGCTGAAGCTCAGGCCGCTATTTCGGCCTTAAGGGATAAATTATTAGCACACCAGACAGAAGACATAATAAGAGAGGCATGCGGGGTAGACTGTTTGATAGAAGAGAGTCACAAGAGCGAACAACAAATGGAAGAGGAAGAATAGGCTCTGAATGGGCGGCATAAGGCGAGCATCACAAGGGTACATGATGTATTGGATGAGGTAAACCTGGGAAGTGAGGACGATAGACGTATCACCTACATCAGCAAGGAACTGGAGGCCCATGTACGCGAAAGACTGATCCATTTGTTACAAAAATATAAAAATTGTTTTGCTTGGGACTATAATAAAATGACTGGTTTAGATAGAACGATAGTGGAACATAGGTTGCCAATTATGTCAAACCATAGGCCATATAAATAACCTCCCTGGAGGTTTTCATCCAATGTCATGCCTAACATTAAGAAAGAGGTCGAACGCCTTTTGGAGGCGAAATTCATTAGGACGACTGGATACGTAGAATGGTTGTCAAATATCGTTCATGTAATGAAAAAGAATGGAAAGCTAAGAATATGTATAGACTTTAGGAATTTAAACTTGGCCACACCAAAAGATCAATACCCCATGCCGATAGTAGATTCCCTAGTAGACTCCACAACAGGGTACCAGGTGTACTCTTTTATGGATGGGTACGCGGGATACAATCAGATCTATATCGTCGAAAGCGATATACATAAAACTGCTTTTAGGTGCCCAAGTTCTTTAGGATGTTATGAATGTGTGGTGATGTCATTCGGTCTAAAAAACGCTGGGGCCACATACCAGCGGGCCATGAATATAATTTTCCATGACATGATTAGCAAATTTGTAGAGGTTTATGTGGACAATATAGTGGCTAAGTCTGTAACCGTAGACGAACATTTTAGCCACTTAGCAATGGCTAGCTGGAGAATGAGGAAAATTTGTAAATTCGCCCTAGACCGGTGTCGTAACACGATTCGATGTAAGGGGATAAAAGTGACGTGTGATGCAGGGTGACACTGAAATGACGTGAAATACGGCTCATTAATAGGCATCATGATGAAACGTGTTAGGAAAGGTCGTGCATTTATTGAAGAAGTGATGGGCTCATATGGGGAACGTAAAGGATGGCCTGACAAAACAATAGGACGAGGATTTGTAGGCCGACGTCTACCACCCTGATTCTACCTAAATCAAGAAATTCACCTCGATTTCACTTCCAACTCAATCAAAGTGAATTTGGGGGACAATTGTTGACAAAAAAAAAATCGCCCTATGACGACAAGGACGAAAGCAAGCAGGATGGACAAGTATCACGCCACAGAACGATTCGTAAACAGGGCGATCAGAACAATCACCAGACGACACAACAACTAGGACGACAAAAGAATCAGGACAACTAATGCATATTGCAGTTGATCCCATGATTTAAGAAGTTAGACAGTTCCCTCCACGATCAGGCAATTATGACACACAACTCAACGGTTGGAGACACGATCCAGCAGTTATAAAGAAGTTACAGACTGAAACCGTCCGAACAGTTAGCAAGACCCACTATAAAAGACTCATTCATGAGAAGAAGAAAAAATGAAGGAAAAAATGAAGGAAAAAATGAAGACTCAAAACGAGCATTTTATTTTAATTTCGTAGCTTTGTAGTTTTAGGACTGACATCTGTGTGCTTGTGCCCTTTAGAGGCTTATTCACTTAATCAAACACCCATTGCTAGGACTGTGTCTCAGAATGTTTGAACCTTACACGCTCTTTTGACGGAAAATTATGCAAACAGATACACTTTTCGATTATTGGAATGGACACCTAATATATTTTTTTAAATATTTATGTATCTTCAATAACGTAATAATTATTGATTATGCAATCCATAATTCTCCTAATTATAACAATAATAAAAGTTGATTAACCACTGCGGCACTATCACTTATTCAATACTTGAGAGTCTTGTCTATTTTGTTTGAAATGACTTGAAGCAATACCCAAAAAGCAGCCATTTTGAAGTTTCCTTGTTTCTTCTTCTTTCTATTTCTCTTTCGACATTTATTTGTGCCTGACCAAGAGTGTGAGATGAAAGCGTAAAATCCAAATAAAAAAATTAGGTACTGATTGATACAGAGTATTGATATAGAGATCTCTAATGGGGCGTGACTTGATGATGTAGAGTTCGAGATCTCACTTTGAGGTCCTGAGTTCAAATTTAAGGAGTACGATTCTTATAAGAGTCTGGAACAATCAAAGATTTTACATGTTTTATTTAAATCCGAAATAAGTAATTTGACAGTGGAATTTCCAACTAATCAAATTATAGTACAAACATTATATTAATATATACCTCTTCAAAAATAGAACTCTAGTGATCATTTAAAGAAAATTATTTAAAAATACGGGACCTGGAAAACAATTTTATATATCCTCAATCGGCATGCACATAAATTCATGATAATATATCTTTATAGTGCTATTATTTTTTAACATACATTGGATTAAGTCCGTGTGTCATTATGATGTATAAGACTAAAAGTCATTGGAATAGACTGCTTTAATTTTTTTTTTATATAAAAAATAAAATAAATCTTGAAGACTGTGTTGTTGTTGGGTCAATTGCAAGAGTACTCAATGGGAAATGGGTGACAATTGATTCACAAAAGAAGCAGCAATAAAACACAAATTAAAGAGGGTCAAATCTAATCGGAATTTGAAATCTTATTATTTAGTATCAAAATTAAATAAAAAATTGAACTGGGAATCATGATTTTTTATCCCGATTTTAAAAATTAATGTGAGATTCAAAACGATTTTTATCTTAAATTCATAATAAAAATTGACAAATCTCGATCCATCTGAACTAATTGTCCACTCTGCCCAAAACCACTTTATAGACATTCTTCATTCTTCTTTCACGTTGAAATGATATGAGAAAGTGCTAGGAAATGTCTTTATGTGAAGAACCTTGACCCCAATATTTTTTCTATTATGTGTCTAGTAGATTCAGCTTTGAATCTGTTTTTTGTATTAGATCAAAGTTGGAAAATAGCGAGGAAGCTTCTTCTTTGATAGCAAAATTCAAACTTTTTTTAATATCCCTAATAATTATAAATATAAATATATATATATATATATATATATATATGTGTGTGTAAAATTATATTTTTACCTATACATAATTACAAATTAAACACACTTTTAATTGTTAAAATCTCTTATACAGTAGAAACAAGAGGTTTGGGGTTCAACCCGGTCATATGAATGATGAGAATGTTGAGTTGCCATCAGACTATAACTGATAAAAAAATATATTTCAATTTGATTTGAATTAGTCTTTTAAAATAAAAATATGATCAAGATATTTAAACATATTTTAAAATATAATTATATTTAAATTTGAATAAATTTACTCACAATCAAAAGATAAATACAAGTCACTAGGAATAATAGCTTGATAGTCTTGTACTCTTAAGATAAACTTAAGAATATGATTTCGAGTTTCTATATAGACCCATGAGTGTGTCAGGGAAAAAAAATACATAAATGCATGTCTTTCGTGCGGATACACATAAAGTATTAATATTTTATTGTGTAAAAAAATTAAAAAAATTTACATAATAAAATACTAAAATTTTAGATACATCCGCACGAAAAATTCATGCGAGCATCTAGATAAGAGAGAGATTATATATTTGTGTGTGTGAAAAAAGACTGGCCGTTCGGTCAAGCTCTCGTGGGAGACAGAAATTATTCTACAGCTTGCTGGGCCATTTTCTACCAGAAAAGAAACAAAAGTGATTTGGCTTTTATAGCTAGCAAGAACACTTACAATTTTGAGACCTGCTTAAGAATAATTTTTGTTTAAAAAGATTTTAGAGTGTTATAAATATGGGTTGTTGTATTTCCAAAATCGATAACATCAATGCTAGACTTAGATGATCATTTATAATGGTTATAAATATCATTTCTGTGTCATTAAACAATTTTTTTTCTACCTTAAAACAACTATATTTATATTATGACATAAAATAATAACATATTGCAATTGAACCCAATATTGAATTTCAGCATGCTAAATCACATAATATCGAAATCAATTGGTGATAAAAAATTAATGGATATTAAATTATTTAACTTCGTCCCACCCAATATATATCCATGATAGAATTTTGTCATGATGTGATATATTATATAATTCATGACATTTACCTATTATATATGTATTACATATTATTATATATCACGAGAAATATGTCATGAAATAAAAATGACGTCATTTAATTCATGACAAATTTTTATCGTCTTACTTTTAAAAGAAATTTTGGAAAAAATATAGATCCGTGTGTATATATATGTCATGTTTTTATAATACATTTCGTCATACAATTGTTTTTGACATAAAAAATGTCATATATGGATATGTTTGATATTGTGATAAAATAGTTTGGTAAATAAATTATGGTTTATAAACGATGATATGTTTGGTATTATGTCATATGTTAATAAAATAATTACTGTTGTTTTTCAATATTCTATTGATGGGTAAAATCTATAAATCTTAATTTTTTTAAAACATAATTTTTTTTTTTAAAAAAAACACGAATAATTAATTTAATTTTTAATAATAATCAAACATTTAAAAATTATATTTTGATCAAAATATAAATAAGTCATCTCATCAAAAATCAAAGTATAATACCAAACTAGCAGGCACATGTAGTATATGTATCACCAACCACTTTTACATGCGTCCAAGCTAACTTTATGTGGCTCTTTGAAAAATGGCGAAAGCTTACAAAACAACTTTCAGTGGGAACTATTGCTTTGTTAAATTTGTGAGCCAAAGTTTTTCTATAAATACATATCTCATTTGAAAGCTCAAACCATCCCCAACAAGAGTGTATGAGAGCTTAGAGATGTAAATAGTTAGGTTTTTTGTAAAATTTTGTAATACTTTTAAATCATGTTCAAGTAGTAATAAAATTTATTTTTCTTCATAAATACTATTCGGTGATCAGATAATCCCAATAAATGGTATCAGTAGCTTTGGTTTCACATTGAGGTTATAAAATCGAAGAACGGAACTCAGTTGGAAATTTTGAGTTTCGGGGAAGTTATCAAAAATCAATTATGAGCATATCAAATCGAGATCAGGGCATCCCTCACCCGCGCCATGCGCCAACAAGAAACTTTCCCACGTTCACCACTCGCCGTCACACGCTCTGAAGGTTGAAGATGATAAATGTGTCTTACACGACAGTGCCCAGTTAGCGGCACATTTTTGACCAGCCAGTAGACACCTTAGCACACATCAGCGCCCAGTCAGTGACACATCATCGACCAGTCAATAGCCACGTAATTGACCAGCCAGCAGACACATCAGTAGACACGTCAGCACCCAATAGGCGCACAGTCAGCAACCACATCAACGCCATATGGTGACACATCAGCAAGTCGTCATACTTTGCCACGTCAGCATAACTGGTAAATTTCATTGAGCCTCCTAAAATCACTGAATTTATATTTTGGCCCCATAAAGTTTCTAAAATTTATAAACCGGCTCCTGTGTCGGATTTGGACTAACGATTTTCGACTGTTCCAGACGTAACTGCAAACTCCGATTTGTGAAAAAATCATTTTGTCCTATTTTCATTTTAAACTTTAAAATTAAAATAGAAATGGAAGATTCGCATTCTAGTGCAATGATCAAGCTGACGGAAACCAACTACTCCCTTTGGAGACCTCGAATGATAGGTTATTATTACTGCAACTGTAAATTTGATATGATCGAGGAAAAGAGAATAGAAACCAAGTTCTATCAAAGAGAGTGATTAGAATAAACTCAACAATAAAAATCTCGCTCAGATTAGACAATGGATCAGCCACAATGTCTTCTACCACATAGCACATTATATAAATGCTTGTGAAACATGGTTAAAGCTAGAAGGCATGTACATGGCAAAGGCTGCTCGAAATAAAGCCTTGATAATGAGACGTTTGGTGAACTTAAAGTTAAAGAGTGGAACTTTGACTGCAAGCACTCCAATGAGTTCCAAAGCCTGGTGAACCAATTGTTTACAGTAGACATGCAGCTGGGAGGTGAAGTACAAGCACTCATATTACTCAGTTCTGTTCCTGATAATTGGGAGATATTAGTGGTTACTCTCAGTAATTCGGCTCAATGAGGCAAACTTACTATGTCTATGGTTAAAGATGCTCTGTCAAATGAAGAGGCCGGAAGAAAAGATGTGAGCACAGATCAGACACAAGTTTTCATCATGGAGAATCAAGGAAGACAACAAGATAAAAATCGAGGTTGAGGGAGAGGTATAAGCAAAAGCAGAGATAAATCCACATATGGAAAAAAACCTACAGACAAGTGCTACAATTGTGGAATAGAATGCCACTTAAAAAAGAATTATCGAAAGTTATAATGAGAGCAAGGACATGGTAATTCACAATCGAAGAATAACAATGGAAAGACATTAGTAGTTGTCTCAGGTTATGTAGCCATCTGCCCTATCCAGGAAGACACATGCCTTCACACTATAACCCAAGATGTTGATTAGGAGGTAGATACAATAGCATCCTTGTAGGCACTGCATTTTTACACATAAGTCCCTATGATGAGTCTCATTTTGGAGACACTACTTTTAAGTCACGGAGGTCACGGAAAACGGACATCTGAAGGGGAATTCAGAATAAACAAGGTTCACTGTTTTCGTTGGTGCTACGTTCGTGTATACGTTCGAACGTCAAACAGATTGCGGGTGTTCGTGCTGCGTTCGATGATGCGTTCGAACGGTGTCGGTAATTCTGGTTTTGCTGCTAGCCTCACATTAAGCCCAATTCGCCCAAACCTTGGCCCACACGCCCAAGCCCACTTAAAACACATATTTAACACATGGTGAAATCAAAACAAATCTAAAAATCACATACCAAATTAAATAAAATACTTACACAAATTAAAGAAATTGCATGCCTAATTAAAATCAATCAACAAACTAAATGCCTAATCTAAACCAATCAAATATAATCATACCAAGTTAAAATCAATCAACCAATATATTATTCCCAAACATAAAATATTGTATGCCTAATCAACATAAACTAAATATTCAACCTCCATAATCCAAGCCAATCAAATCCCTTGCTTTCCTTGTCCAACACCAAATCATATCCCTTTTTAAATACAAAAATCCCTTTCCTTGTCAAGCCTAACCATTTGCCTATAAAAAGAACCCTTCACCAACCTTCTGAAGGCTAGCTAGCTCATACAAAGAAGATACACACAACTCACGGCAATAACAAGAAGAAAAACAGAAATAATCCCCTTCATCTGCCCCAATCCACAACCGAAAACAGCAGCCCCTACACCACCTAAAACAGCCCATATAGCAGCCATAAACACACACATAAAACAACCCCCGAACCACACCATAACATCACCGAAAAACACACCCAAAACAGTAACCAGAACACCACTGAAACAGTCCCAAACCGCACAAAACAGTAGCTTTAGTGACCTGAAATAGGGAGCAGAAGAGACAGAGAAAACAGCAGTAAAACGGAGCAAAAACAGTGAGACAACGAACGAGAACAGTGAACCAGTGAACCGGAAGAGTTACGGAGCATCCACCCTTCCGACGATCGTGTACCGTACATCCGAGAGGTGATTTAAAAGGTTAGACCTGAGGGCACTTTTTCATTAGTTTATATTCGTTTCTTTTATTATTGAATTCTATTCGCATGAGAGTCGTCTATGGATGCATGTTGTGGCTTGAATGAAATGGAAAAGTATCGTCTCTTGTGGTATATAGGATGGAAACCCAGACGTAAATTCCGTAGCCGAATCCGAATGGACGGTAGTGCGGTCTGTACTTGGGACACAACTCCACGTACCACTTGAGTAAACGGCACCTTCCCTTGTTTTGGGTTGCTTTGGTTTATTTATTTCTTGTCATTTAAATTCTGTATGTCGCTTATTTGTGTATGATATAATTGAGTGCATGGGCTCAGTAAGTGCGATGAAAGGTCCCCTAATCGGAAGGGTTAAAATCCTTCACCACGATGCTTTGCCGCACCGATTGATGTGTGTTCGGTTGAATGCGAGATACGTTCAATCGGGCTCACTACGTTTAATATGATTGCTTTTAATTTTTTTTATGCATGATTCAATCGAGCGCATGGGCTTAGTAAGTGTGATGTGAGATCCCCTATGGGGAGGGGTTTGAAGCCCTTTACCACGATGCTCTGCCGCGCCGGTTGATGTGTGTCCGTTTGAATGCAAGATACGCTCAATCGGGCATATTTGGTTTGATATGATTGTCTTTATGTTCGTATGTATGATGTGATGCGACGCGCATGGGCTTAGTATGTTGGTCTAAAGGTCCTCTCTTTGAGAGATCAAGAGCCCCAAAAGGCCACCTTTACGGCAGTACTTCGCCGCGCCCCCTTTATTTCGTTGTTTATGTATTGCGTCCCATTTCATGCATCAGGTCTGTTCCCGTTCGAACGCGTTTACGAATGCAACTTGAACGCGCATGCATTTTTGCCTTATCATGTATCAGGTCTCATTTCCATTCGAACGCGTTATCAAACGCCATACGAACGCGAGCATTCTGTTTCATTTCCGTTCGAACGCGTTATCAAACGCCACACGAACGCGAACCTTCTGTTTACCGTTCGAACGCGTTTACGAACGCTACACGAACGCACGCACACTGAACTGAGTCTGTCTTATCATATTCATGCATAATTGTCTCTTGGTTGATCTTTCTTGTGTTATATAGCCGACCATATCATTCGTATCCCTGCATTTATCCATTCTAGGTGTTCTTGGGATTGTATTCAAGCATGATTAGGCTGTTAGCATATTATTTGGTTGATAGGTTCATGAGATAGTACTCAAGCATGATTAGGTTGCTCTTAGTTTTCCATACCATAGGATTGAAATATGTTCGTGAAATTGCCATGTGATGTAGCATGTTGAACTTGTTGATGTATGCATATGAATTTAGAAGCATGATACCCTTGGAAATAAGTGTTACTTAAGCTTAATTAAATTATTATATAAATCCTTTCATTACAAGTGACATAAGTAAGGGACCATTCCGAACCCAACGGTTTGAGGTCTTCCATTGCGAGGGGTGAGTGTGGCCTTAAATCTTTGTCCCGGTTCACACCGGGTGGCGACTCCATATTATTTAGTACTTCCCAACTAGTGCCGCGAGCCTAGGAACGGCGTCGCCCAGGTCCTGTTGTCCACAGTCTGGCGACTCCACTGGGGATAGAGAATCGGCCCCGAAATATTGTCTTTTGTAATGTTTGGATTTATATTCTAATTGACCATGTCTATAGTGGATGAAATGGGGGTTTAATCAAGGGCACTTTGAGGCTAGGTAATGGTTTGGTGTCTTCCTTCACTCACTACCTTTCTAGAAGGAAAAGCTGTGAGGACACCTAGACGGCCATCTACTTGTAGCCTTTGTGATGGACTAATTTGGAGGACTCGTTGTTTATTCCTGACACCAAGCGATAAGAGCCTAAGAGGCTTTGGGTATTTAAGTGAGCCTCGCTCCACCTTCCCTCTGGGGAATCTACAACGGGAAATCCATTTGACAGTCCATCACACACCATAGCTCATTGGCACGTACCTTAGTGTATAAAAAAGGGTGCGCTCACTTGGTTGCTCGAACCCTTGAGTGGGGAGACCTAGTTGTGGGCCATTCTTCGCCGATGAGAGCCTTTGTCTACACTCTTGTGAACCCACCCATAGACCGGGATTGCATGGTTAAAGTAACAATTATTTCCTTGAGTATGGGCTTGTGGACCATCCTCATTTGGATGCAGTTGGACTATTGTTAGAAATGCGGGCTTGCTGGGCCATTTAAACTGGGGCAAGTTCGTACCGTATGACTATTAGGCCCAAAGCTTCTAAAATGTTGATGGGCCATTATGTAAAAATTATTATGTTATGTTTGCATTATCTCTCTTCTATGCTTGTGTTTGGGAACATCATCGTTTGGATCCATTTGGACCATTTGTCATGGGATATGGGCTTGTTGGGCCATTTAAACTGGGACAAGGATGTATTCCATGACTTTTGGGCCAAAAGCGTCTAAGTGTTGGTGGGCCACCTTGTGCTTGTGTTCGGAATATTATTATTTGGATTTAGTTGGGCTCTTTGCCATAAGGCATGAACTCGTTGGGCCATTTAAACTGGGACGGGTTCACTCGTATGACAGTTGTCCCAAAAACTTCTAAAATGATAATAGGCCGATTTGTTTGAGAATTTTATTTAGTATATTATATGTTACATGCATCTCATGCACCTCATGCATCCATATATCATGTTAACACCGTCTATGTCTCAAAAAGACAACATAGATACCGTTTGGGTTAGAGAAGGGACAAGGCTCACTAAAAGAACGAGTATGAGTGAATCCGATAATGAGGTGTCCCGTATGGATCAGTTAGAGAACAGTCTCGCCAAAGTCACTGAACAGTTGCAGGCTTTGACTACTGTTGTGGCTGGTATAGTCGGGTCTCGTGCTGGGGGTAGTTCTGGGGATGCAAGACCAGAAGAACCTCCGAATAGATTGGGGGATGATACCCCCACTTTTGATGATATGGCAGAGTATGCATCGGGCAGAGTATCTGGGTCTCAGGCAGAGTTGCAGAAACTCCATGACCATGTAGAGTCTGTTACCCGTAAGATGAAGGGTAAAGATGAAGACTTACTAGACTATAAGGCGATGACCTTTGAGGAACAGTTGCCTGCTCAGTTCAGAATGCCCGGCATGGCTAAGTTCAATGGGAACGGAGATCTGAGAGTGCATCTCCGTCAGTATGTGTCTGTTATGAGTTCAGTTGGCCTGTCTCAGCGCCAAGTCCAAAAGATGTTTGAGATGTCACTCGAGGGGGCACACGTAGTATGGTACCATAACCTGGACAAGCAGGTTAAGGAAGATTGGAGGGAGCTAGCTGATGCTTTCTTAAAGCAATATGTCACGGACCTGGAGATTGACTTGTCACTCCGTGACTTAGAAAATATCAAGCAGAAGCCGGAGGAAAATTTCAAGGAATATGTGGACCGCTGGAGGAGCCAGCTTCTGAAGATGCAGACCCGGCCCTCAGAAAAGGACCAGATCAAAATGATCATCAAGGGCACCAAGCCCTCTATTTATGGCAAACTGAGGAGAATGACTTCGATGATTACTGATTTTCGACAGCTGAGGGAGACAGTTATGGATATTGAGGAGGAGGAAGCCGAGAACAGAAAATTTTATGGACAGAACAGAAGGAATATTGGGGGACATTCAGGGACTATGCTTGCTACTGCTGAGGTCACTGCCATTAAGAGCAGACGATTTTCTAACCTTGGTAAGCCTCTTTCAAAGGTATTCGAAAAGCTGAAGGCGCAAGGACTCTTAAAACCTTTGGAACCTAGGCCCATCCCAAATCCTGTGCCACCTCACATGAACTTAAACTTATACTGTCACTTCCACCAAGAAAAAGGCCATGACACCGACAACTGCGCCCGCCTCAGACATGAAATCCAAAACCTCATCGATGCCCATACAATACCCGACCCATAGAAAGAACAACCCAATACACATAGAAACCCCCTACCAAATTACCACTCCGCCCCACCACCATGATAACCTTTTGCTTTCTTGAAACCTTTGACCTCCGAACCCTCAACCACCAAGCTTCTCATATGGGGATAAGGGATAACAATGGTGAAGAACCATGGGCTGAAGAAGAAGGCATTGTTGTTTCTCCTAGTTTATCTTGCACTTTTAATAAAGACATTGATTTTGTTTACTTGTTCGAACTCTTTTCCTCAACGATAATAAAGACGTTCATTTCGCTGAAACTCTTCTGCAATATGAGTATATTTGAGAAAGTATTCGACCTTGGTACTATGGAATCCAGTGATGGACACAGGGAACCTTCGAAATAAGCAAACAGAAAAGATAAGATAGACATTCAGAAATTGGGAAATAGAGGCAGTGAAAATGTCAGACTTGGAGGGGAATTAGTTCACCGAGCTGATCAACGTAGACAGATTGAAGTAGTAGCTTGCCTGAAGAAAAGAAGACTAAGCAGTCATCAAGAAAATTGACGGAAGACCTAACCGACGGGATAAGAACATTCATACATGCATACACGTAACACATTTTGCATCCTTTCTTGTTTGTTCTGTTTTGTATTCACAGGTTTTGAAGAAAAAAAAAAGTGGCAAAGACAAGCCAAACAGAAGCAGTAACAGTACAATGTCAGCAGTCTTCAGGAATGAATCACATGGGTGAGGCCCATATCAGCAGTATCAGTCTGGGGGAGAAGCCTATATCGTTAGCAATTAGGGCCGAGGCCCACTTCATTATCAGCATTGCCGGGTATGGCATTGGGGCCAAGGCCCACTTCAGTATCAGCATTGCCGGTATGGCATTCTGGGGGCGAGGCCCGCATCACATCAGATCAGTTCCGCCGAGAATGGCACTCCGAGAATGGAGATATAGTCCGGGAATGGACAGTTCGAGAATGAGCACGCCGAGAATGACACTCCGATAATGGAAATACAGTTCAGGAATGAACAAGCCGGGAATGGCACTCCAAGAATGGAAGCCACGGTTCGGGAATAGACCACCTCACAGTAACGGTTCGGGAATAGACCAACTCACAGTAACGGTTCGGGAATGAACCACCTTACAGTAACGGTTCGGGAATGGACCACCTCACAGTCATAGTTCGGGAATGGACACCTCTCATCAACCCGGTTCGAGAATGGACCACTTCACAGCACGGTTCGGGAATGAACCAGGGGTCGCAGTACCTCACCATCCAAATCAACTCAACTCAACACATGGTAAGTCAAGTGGCAGCTGGCAAGCCAGGTAAGTGAAATGCATTGCACAACTTTGATAGGATTGTCACTGTTGCACATTACACAAGTCCCATCAAAGTGGGGGCGACTGTAGGCACTGCATTTTTACACATAAGTCCCTATGATGAGTCTCATTTTGGAGACACTACCTTTAAGTCACGGAGGTCACGGAAAACGGACATCGGAGGGGAATTCAGAATAAACAAGGTTCACTGTTTTCGTTGGTGCTACGTTCGTGTATACATTCGAACGTCAAACAGATTGCGGGTGTTCGTGCTGCGTTCGATGATGCGTTCGAACGGTGTCGGTAATTCTGGTTTTGCTGTTAGCCTCACATTAAGCCTAATTCGCCCAAACCTTGGCCCACACGCCCAAGCCCACTTAAAACACATATTTAACACATGGTGAAATCAAAACAAATCTAAAAATCACATACCAAATTAAATAAATACTTAAACAAAGAAATAAATTGCATGCCTAATTAAAATAAATCAACAAATTAAATGCCTAATCTCCTCAAATAAATAACATAATCAAATCAATCAATAATCCCCTATATAAAAAAAAAAAATAGGTTAAAATCAACCATAAAATGTATGCCTAATCACATAAACTAAATATTCAACCTCCATAATCCAAGCCAATCAAATCCCTTGCTTTCCTTGTCCAACACCAAATCATATCCCTTTTTAAATACACAACCCTTTCCTTGTCAAGCCTCCCTTTGCCTATAAAAAGAACCCTTCACCAACCTTCTGAAGGCTAGCTAGCTCATACAAAGAAGATACACACAACTCACGGCAATAACAAGAAGAAAAACAGAAATAATCCCCTTCATCTCCCCCACTCCACAACCGAAAACAGCAGCCCCTACACCACCTAAAACAGCCCATAAAGCAGCCCTAAACACACACATAAAACAACCCCCGAACCACACCATAACATCACAGAAAACACACCCAAAACATAACCAGAACACCACCGAAACAGTCCCAAAACCGCACAAAACAGTAGCTTTAGTGACCTGAAACAGGGAGCAGAAGAGACAGAGAAAGCAGCAAAACGGAGCAAAAACAGTGAGACAACGAACGAGAACAGTGAACCAGTGAACCGGAAGAGTTACGGAGCATCCACCCTTCCGACGATCGTGTACAGTACATCCGAGAGGTGATTTAAAAGGTTAGACCTGAGGGCACTTTTTCATTAGTTTATATTCGTTTCTTTTATTATTGAATTCTATTCGCATGAGAGTCGTCTATGGATGCATGTTGTGGCTTGAATGAAATGGAAGAGTATCGTCTCTTGTGGTATATAGGATGGAAACCCAGACGTAAATTCTGTAGCCGAATCCGAATGGACGGTAGTGCGGTCTGTACTTGGGACACAACTCCACGTACCACTTGAGTAAACGGCACCTTCCTTGTTTTGGGTTGCTTTGGTTTATTTATTTCTTGTCATTTAAATTTGTATGTCGCTTATTTGTGTATGATATAATTGAGTGCATGGGCTCAGTAGTGCGATGAAAGGTCCCCTAATCGGAAGGGTTAAAATCCTTCACCACGATGCTTTGCCGCACTGATTGATGTGTGTTCGGTTGAATGCGAGATACGTTCAATCGGGCACACTACGTTTAATATGATTGCTTTTAATTTTTTTTATGCATGATTAAATCGAGCGCATGGGCTTAGTAAGTGTGATGTGAGATCCCCTATGGGGAGGGGTTTGAAGCCCTTTACCACGATGCTCTGCCGCGCCGGTTGATGTGTGTCCGTTTGAATGCAAGATACGCTCAATCGGGCATATTTGGTTTGATATGATTGTCTTTATGTTCGTATGTATGATGTGATGCGACGCGCATGGGCTTAGTATGTTGGTCTAAAGGTCCTCTCTTTGAGAGATCAAGAGCCCCAAAAGGCCACCTTTACGGCAGTACTTCGCCGCGCCCCCTTTATTTCGTTGTTTTTGTATTGCGTCCCATTTCATGCATCAGGTCTGTTTCCCGTTCGAACGTGTTTACGAACGTAACTCGAACGCGCATGCATTTTTGCCTTATCATGTATCAGGTCTCATTTCCATTCGAACGCGTTATCAAACGCCATACGAACGCGAGCATTCTGTTTCATTTCCGTTCGAAGATGCGTTATCAAACGCCACACGAACGCGAACCTTCTGTTTACCGTTCGAACGCGTTTACGAATGCTACAAACGCACGCACACTGAACTGAGTCTGTCTTATCATATTCATGCATAATTGTCTATTGGTTGATCTTTCTTGTGTTATATAGCCGACCATATCATTTGTATCCTTACATTTATCCATTCTAGGTGTTCTTGGGATTGTATTCAAGCATGATTAGGCTGTTAGCATATTATTTGGTTGATAGGTTCATGAGATAGTACTCAAGCATGATTAGGTTGCTCTTAGTTTTCCATACCATAGGATTGAAATATGTTCGTGAAATTGCCATGTGATGTAGCATGTTGAACTTGTTGATGTATGCATATGAATTTAGAAGCATGATACCCTTGGAAATAAGTGTTACTTAAGCTTAATTAAATTATTATATAAATCCTTTCATTACAAGTGACATAAGTAAGGGACCATTCCGAACCCAACGGTTTGAGGTCTTCCCTTGCGAGGGGTGAGTGCGGCCTTAAATCTTTGTCCCGGTTCACACCGGGTGGCGACTCCATATTATTTAGTACTTCCCAACTAGTGCCGCGAGCCTAGGAACGGCGTCGCCCAGGTCCTGTTGTCCACAGTCTGGCGACTCCACTGGGGATAGAGAAGCGGCCCTGAAATATTGTCTTTTGTAATGTTTGGATTTATGTTCTAATTGACCATGTCTATAGTGGATGAAATGGGGGGTTAATCAAGGGCACTTTGAGGCTAGGTAATGGTTTGGTGTCTTCCTTCACTCACTACCTTTCTAGAAGGAAAGCTGTGAGGACACCTAGACGGCCATCTACTTGTAGCCTTGTGATGGACTAATTTGGAGGACTCGTTGTTTATTCCTGACACCAAGCGATAAGAGCCTAAGAGGCTTTGGGTATTTAAGTGAGCCTCGCTCCACCTTCCCTCTGGGGAATCTACAACGGGAAATCCATTTGACAGTCCATCACACACCATAGCTCATTGGCACGTACCTTATTGTATAAAAAAGGGTGCGCTCACTTGGTTGCTCGAACCCTTGAGTGGGGAGACCTAGTTGTGGGCCATTCTTCGCCGATGAGAGCCTTTGTCTACACTCTTGTGAACCCACCCATAGACCGGGATTGCATGGTTAAAGTAACAATTATTTCCTTGAGTATGAGCTTGTGGACCATCCTCATTTGGATGCAGTTGGACTATTGTCAGAAATGCGGGCTTGCTGGGCCATTTAAACTGAGAATGGTAAAAGGTGTCATGGTTGTTACTTGATGACATATTTGTGAAATTTTATACAAGATTCATGTGAAAATATATGCAGAGAGCCTCAATTTATCCGAATGAGAGACTTCTCAAAATCTATGACACCAGAGACTTGATCACATGAGCGATAAAATATTGTCTACATTGACAAAGAATGATCTAATCATTGCCTCCAAGAATAATGCTCTATATCTTTGCAATCATTGTCTGTTTGGTACGAAACATAAAGTCTCATTTAATTTATCTTCTACGATAAGATCAGAGTTGCTCAGTCTTCTATACTCTAATATTTGTGGTCCCTTAGAGGTTAATTCACTAGGTGATAACCAGTACTTTCTGACTTTCATTGATGATAATTCTCGGAAAATATAGATATATTTCCTAAAGATGAATGATCGGGTCATGGATCAATTCAAGCTATTCCATGCCATGGTAGAGCGTGATACAAGGAAGAAACTGAAGTGTCTCCACGCATACAATGGAGGCGAGTACACTTTAAGAGAGTTTGATGCCTACTGTGGAAGACATGACAATTGATATGAAACGACTATTCCACACACCCCACAACATAATAATGTAGCTGAAAGAATGAACCGCACCATTATGAAGTATGATGAGAAAATAATAAGCATGATCAGTATGGCTAAGCTGCCAAAGCCATTCTAGGGAGAAGCTATTTGTGCTGTCTAATACTTAATCGATAGATCACCATTTGTACCGTTGAATTTGAGATTTCGAAAAAAGTGTGGTCTGGTAAGAATTCCTCATACTCTCACATTAGAGCAATCAACTATTTAGTCTTTGCACATGTATCCAATGAGATCATACAGAAGCTCGATGCAATGACTACTCTGTAGGAGAAAAGTGGGATTTACCATTATGCACATGACGTCATGCTCAGCCTCATTCCGGAGGTTCCACTTCATTCACGAAGCTATCCCATGTTCATCATTATTCCCATGGTTTGTATCCCATTCTCAGAGTTATTTTCTATCTTTTACTCATTCTTGAGGTTCTAGTCTATTCTCAGAACCATCTGCCATTTGTCATCATTCTTGAGGTTCTTACAATATTCTCGGATTTGTCTGTGGTGTTGTAACCTCACTCTTGAAGTTGTTGGTGTTCCAAATACGTAACTGTTATAATTCTGTTCAGCTTTCCAAATCCGTTGGTATTTTAAACCCATTTGTATTTTAAATCTTTTCGCATTCTAATTCCGATGGTGTTCCAATCTCATTGGTGTTCCTAAGCCATTTCCAATTCCAATTCCAAGTTTTTCATTATTCCAAATTTATTAGTGTTCTAAATCCATCAGCATTCCAAGCCCATCAGTTTTCCAATCTTATTGGTGTTCTAAACCCATCTAGTTTTCCAAACCTGGAAGTGTTCCAAACCTATTGGTGTTCCAAAGTCATTTGGTGTTCCAAAACCTTTGAATTATTTTATCTTTTGGGATGATCCTTTTCTTTTGTTGTTCGAGGTGTTCAAAAATATCTTTTTTCCCCAAATATTTTTTGTTGTAGGCGTTCCAAAACCTAATTGTGTGGCGAGCGTCGTCCCAAGCTATTACATCAAGGCATGCCTCACCTTCAATTATGTTCAGGCGGACCTCGCCCCTAGTATTCTTTCTTAGGCGAGCTTTGTCCCAATGTCTTGTCCTTCTGACTATTGGGTGCTCCATGTCTTAGAGATTTTGGCTTTTGATTATTACAGAGCACTCTGTGTCTTGCCCTATTTTTTTAGAGGCTGGCGTTCATTCCAGTTTTCTACAAAAGAAATATTATATGTATGTATGTATGTATGTATGTATGTATGTATGTATGTATGTATGTATGTATGTATGTATGTATATATGCATGCATGTATGTATGAAAATAATCTCGAATTGCATGCCCGTTATTCGAATTGAGAGGGGGTAAGAGATGTGACATTCTTCTTATTGTCAGATTTTATCTAATTCCTTACCCTAGGTTTTCCCTCGAGATTTCCAATCATCGATCTTACTTTCCAAATTTTTATCATGTAGTGATATAGGACACAGAAGTCGGCGACGCTGTTCTAGGCTCGCGGCCTGGTCGGGAGTACGAAATAGCCCACGAAAGACTAAACCGGAGAATAAAGGAGTCGCCACCCGGTGTGAACTGGGAAAATGATTTAAGGTCGCACTCACCCCTCGCAAGGGAAGACCTCAAACCGTTGGGTTCAGAATGCTCCCTTACTTATGCCACTTGTAATGAAATAATTTTTGCAATAACTTAACCGAATCTATGAAACATATATATTCAAAAATAACTTATATCTAGTTCGCATTCATAAAAGTAAATCCTATATCTAAGTTTGCATGCTTTAAAAGTGAGTCATTATAACGGCAAGCATACAATATCACACGATGAGCATGTTGAATTATCAAACACAAAAAATAAATAACATCCTAAACATACAACGTAAATTAAATTACTATTGCAAAAGAAAAATAACTAAATCATGCATAAAAAAAATATCATAATCATGCTTAAAAATAAATAACTTATTAGACTAAATCATGCTTAAAACGCAAGGTTGGATGAAACGAAACATGTGAATCTCTCAAGTGGTACGTGGCATTGTATCCCGAGTACAAACCGCAATACCGTCCATTCGAATTTGGCTACGGAATTTATGTCCGAGTTTCCATCCGATATACCACAAGAGAGAACACATATTCTGTTCATCCGGAAATCACATCATGCACCAATCCACAATACTCATCTGAAATAAAGTACTAAAATAAATGAAAATAAAGGATAATAAATAAAGAATGTGTCCTCAGGTCTAACCTCTTAAATCGTCTCTCGGAATTTCGCTACGCAGTTGTTGGAAGGGTTGATGCTCTACAACTCCTCCGGTTCACTGGTTCAACATTTTCCTTCGCTGTTTCGCTGTTTGGGCTGCTATTTTTTACTCTGTATTTCAGGGGATATTTTCGGTGGTCAGGGGCCGTGTTTTAGGGGCTATTTTCGGTGGTCAGGGGCTATGTTTCATGGGCTATTTTCGGTTATCAGGGGCTGTGTTTCAGGGGCTGTTTTTGGTGGTCAGGGGCTGTATTTCAGGGGCTGTTTTTCGGTGGTCAGAGGCTGTGCTCGGTGGTCAATGGTTGTGTGTTCAGGGGCTGTTTTCAGTGTTTGACATGAGCATGGCTTATGTGTTTGGTGTGAGTATTTGGGGAACGTGAACATGGCTGTGTGTGGCGTTTAAGGGCTGGTAGTGTCGGTTTTGTGTCTTCACGTGGGGGTAGCGAGAAAGTGGCAGTGAGTGGCTTTGGTGAACTATTTTATGTATATAGGTTATGCTCGTGGAGGTCAGGCTGCTGGAGGTCGTTGGCTTAGGAGTATTTTTGTGAAGATGCTTACTATTTATGGAGGGTGTTTCGGTGATGGTAGAGTAGAGGAGAAGCAAAAATTATTTGCTTTGTTTCTTGTTCCTTTGGGCGTGAGATCTAGGGCTTCAAGGTTGGGTTTAGGCTTCTTTTTATAGTCAAATGGTTGGGGTTTACCTTGTGTGAAAATGGAAAGGATTTGTGTAATTATGAGAGATATTTTTAATTAGTGTGTGATAGGGAAAAATCTTTTAATTAGGGAAGTGATTAGATATGATTTGATTTGGTTAGGAAGATGATATATTTGATTTTATTTGATTTGTTTTATTTAGGTATGTAATTTAATCGAATTAGGAAAGCGTTTGATGAGATTTGATTTGTATCTTTTAATTAAGGAATGTGATTTGTCATGATTTTAGCATGTGTTTAATATGTGTTTTTGTTTAATTTGGAAGGTGATGGGCGTGAATGGACTCCTTTGGCGTGTATAAGAGGCAGTTTTTAGGGGCATTCGGGCGTGTTCAGGGGCTAGTTTGGGCGTGTTCAGGGGCTGACTTCAGGGGCATTCGGGCGTGTTCAGGGGTTGAATTCAAGGGCTGGTTTGGGCGTGTTCAGGGGCTGACTTCAGGGGCTGGATGAAGGCTAATGGCGTGAGTGGCTGCTGCATGGGTAATGGGCGTGTGGTTGGTCCTTTTGGTGGGCTTGATGTGTGGCTTGCGGGGGTTTTGGGCCAATGATAAGTGGTTTGCTGGGGTTTTGGGCCGAGGAGAAGTTTTAAAACAGAAATCCTACAACCGAACCAGAGGCTAAGCAAACGAATAAAATCCAACAAAGTACTGATTTCTGACTTTTCCCTTCCGACATCCGTTTCCCGCGACTTCCACACCTTAAAAGGTAGTGTCTCCATATGAGACCCATCATCGGGACTTACATGTAAAAATACAGTACCTACAGTCGCCCCCACTTTGATGGGACTTGTGCAGTGTGTGACAGTGACAATCCTATCAAACTTATACATGTATTTTTATTTACCTGGCTCGCCAGCTGCCGCTTGACTTGTCTGTTGCTTTGAACTGACTTGGTCTGGTGGTGAGGTGCTACGACCCTAAGGTTCATTCATAAACCGTTACTTTGTGAGAGGTGGTCCATTCCCGAACTGTTACTGAGTTTAGATGAGGGTCTTATTCCCGATTTGAGTTTGAGGGTCTTGTTCCCTGAATTGTGGGTCTTGTTCCCATGTGTCTTGTTCCTGATTTGAGTTGAGGGTCTTGTTCCCTGAATTGTGGGTCTTGTTCCCGATTTGAGTTGAGGGTCTTGTTCCCTGAATTGTGGGTCTTGTTCCCGTGGGTCTTATTTCTGATTTGAGTTGAGGGTCTTGTTCCCTGAATTGTGGGTCTTAATCCTGTGGGTCTTGTTCTCGATTTGTGTTGTGGGTCTTGTTCTCGTGGGTCTTGTTCCCGATTTGAGTTGAGGGTCTTGTTCCCGATTGTGGGTCTTGTTCCCAAATTGTGTTGCGGGTCTTGTTCCCGATTATGGGTCTTATTCCCAAATTGAGATGCGGGTCTTGTTCTCTATTGTGGGTATTGTTCCCAAATTGAGCTGCGGGTCTTGTTCCCGATTGTGGGTCTTGTTCCCAAATTGTGTTGCGGGTCTTATTCCCGATTGTGTTGCGGGTCTTATTCCCGATTGTGGGTCTTGTTCCCAAATTGAGCTGCTGGTCTTGTTCCCGATTGTGGGTCTTGTTCCCAAATTGAATTGCGGGTCTTGTTCCCGATTGTTGGTCTTGTTCCCAAATGTTTTATCTTTGCCGCTTTTCTTTAAAACATGTCAACAAAAACGAAGCAAATTGTGTGCATGTGACATGTATGCATGTATGCATGTATATGTTTCATATTCCGCTGGGTTAGGTCTTCCTTATGCTCCTTGGTGCCAGTCGCCCACAAATGTCTCTGGTCGCCCCCTGTGTCTGCTTACAATTTCCTTCTGCCAGTTCTTTTTTGGTGATTATTCGGTTCTCTTTTCTCTTATGGCTCAAGTTCTCGTTATATCCCTTATTTGCGAGGTGGTAGACTGGTCGCCCCCAGTCTTGGCTTAGCTTTCTACTCTTCGCAGTTTGCACTTGGTCAAGATGAACCACATGGTGGGTCATTCCATATCATCATACTATATTACATGCTACGAAATAGTCTCAATAGTTATACATATTATTGTCCTCAAGGAATGCCTAGTAATGAAACCAGAGAACCTTCAAAACACTCAATGCAACTCAAATCCAAGTCTATGAATAAATAATCTAAGCCAGACTCAAAGTGTGTGTGTGTGCAAAGGTTCCTTTGCAAATTCATCCCCAGGTAAGCCAACTCAATGATTTCGTCAAAAAATTGGGATCGATAGGTCAAACCAACCTAGATGTCTCAATTATGCCTGCAGTTGCTTTTATGTGCTCAATGTGGTATGGTTTTCTTTCTCTTTTGTCTCTTTCTTTTCTTTTCATTTTAAACTTCTTTTTTCCTTTTCTTTTCTCTTTTTTTTCTTTTTTTCTCTTTTTTATTCAACAAACCTACCCTTTAAGGTAGCATTTCTCCTCATGGTAGTCCTAATACTCGCCCATGGGTTACTTCACGCTTATCGGTTATAGGTGGTTCAATTCTTTTCTTTAGAGACTTTTCTTTCATTTTCAACCATACCACACATCATAACATAAGCAAATCAAGATAAACATCTAAGCAAACGGTCATTCACCGACCTACAATTTCTTCAACTAGTCACTTTGCTAACTACTCAGGTTTTCACTACTAAGAACCATAATCAAATGCTTACGAGTCTAACGTAGATCAATCACTCAAAGTATCAAATAAAAGAACATCAAAAGTTTATCGTTTCTAAGATTTATCCCTAAAGCAAACGATTTCATCATTGGACTTATGCCAAATTATTAAGGACTAAAATCAAACAATTTTTCTTTTTCTCTTTTTCTTTTTCTTTTTTTTTTCTTTCTTTTTGAAGGCCCCCCCAATGGTCTTTCTATCCTCACCATAAATTTTGTTGTTCCTTGGTTTCCTTTTCCCCGATATCCATGTTTGCTAGACTCCTCTTGACAAGTCTTCTTTTACCCCTAACCCAACGGATATCTATGATGGCTTTTAAGACACATGGGTTAACATGATGCGTGTATGCATGAGATGCATGCGATGTATGAGGTATAATATGCATGTGGTTATCAAAACAGATATCGGACTCATGCTTCTGACATATTTGGATCATGTTTGGATTTCCTAAGCTCATCAAGGTTTTCATACAAGTCGGCCCATTATCATTTTAAAGCATTCAATCACATTATTGCGTGGTACAAACTTGTCCCAGTTGCAAAAAGGCCCAACATGTTTACACTTTTGTGATAACGTGGCTAAACAAATTCAAATGATATGGTGCCCAAACACAAAGTGGCCCATTGGCATTTTAGAAGCTTTTGGCCCAATTGTCATAAGACACAAACTTGTCCCAGTTTAAATGGCCCAACAAGTTCACATCTCATGACAAGAAGTCCATCTGAATCCAAATGATGATGGTCCCAAACACAAGCATAAAAGAGTGGCTTCTATTGGTCATACAACTATGGTTCACATGTGGGTTTATGGGAATGTGGAAAAAGGCTCCCGCTGGCGAAGGATTGCCCACAACTAGGTCTCCCCACTCAAGGGTTCAAGCGACCAAGTGAGCGCACCTTTTTTATACGCTAAGGTACGTGCCAACGAGTGACGATGCATGACTGACTATCAAATGGATTTCCTATTGAAGATTCCCCAGAGGGAGGGTGGAGTGAACTCTCTTAAATACCCAAGCCTCTTAGGCTCTTATCGCCTTGGTGACAGGAATAAACAACAGGTCCACGGTAAGCTTCGAGTAAATGATTATCTAGGTGCCTTCACAGCTTTTCCTTAGAAAGGTAGTGAATGAAGGAAAACACCAAACCATTACCTAGCTCTAATAATGCCTTTTATTAAACCCCTTCAACCCACGGTAGACACGGTTAATTAAAGCACAAATCACAAACATGACAAGACATTATTTCGGGGGCGATTCTCTATCCCCAGTGGAGTCGCCAGACTATAGGACACAGAAATCGGTGACGCTGTTCCAGGCTCGTGGCCTGGTCGGGAGTATAGAATAGCCCACGTGGGACTAAACCGGAGAATAAATGAGTCGCCACCCTGTGTGAACTGGGAAATGATTTAAGGCCGCACTCACCCCTCGTAAGGGAAGACCTCAAACCATTGGGTTCGGAATGGTCCCTTACTTATGCCACTTGTAATGAAATAATTTGTGCAATAACTTAACCAAATCTATGCAACATATATATTCAAAAATAACATATATCTAGTTCGCATTCATAAAAGTAAATCATATATCTAAGTTTGCATGCTTTAAAAGTGAGTCATTATAACGGCAAGCATACAATATCACACGATGAGCATGTTGATTATCAAACACAAAGAATAAATAACATCATAAACATACAACGTAAATTAAATTACTATTGCAAAAGAAAAATAACTAAATCATGTATAAGAAATATCATAATCATGCTTAAAAATAAATAAATTATAAGACTAAATCATGCTTAAAACGCAAGGTTGGATGAAACGAAACATGTGAATCTCTCAAGTGGTACGTGACATTGTATCCCGAGTGCAAACCGCAATACCTTCCATTCGGATTCGGCTATGAAATTTACGTCTGAGTTTCCATCCGATATACCACAAGAGAGAACACATATTCCGTTCATCCGGAAATCACATCATGCACCAATCCACAATACTCATCTGAAATAAAGTACTAAAATAAATGAAAATAAAGGATAATAAATAAAGAAGGTGCCATCAGGTCTAACCTCTTAAATCGTCTCTCGAAAGTGCGCTACGCGGTTGTCGGAAGGGTTGATGCTCCGCAACTCCTCCGGTTCATTGGTTCAACATTTTTCTTTGCTATTTCGCTGTTTGGGCTACTATTTTTTATCTATTTTGCTGCTATTTTCGCTGGTCAGAGGCTGTTTTCGGTGGTCATGGGCTGTGTTTCAGGGGCTGTTTTTGGTGGTCAGAGGCTGTGTTTCAGGGGCTATTTTTCGATGGTCAGGGGCTGTGTTCGGTGGTCATGGGGTGTGTTTCAGGGGCTGTTTTCAGTGTTTGACATGAGCATGGCTTATGTGTTTATCGTGAGTATTGGGGGAACGTGAACGTGGCTGTGTGTGGCGTTTAAGGGCTGGAAGTGTCGGTTTTGTCTATTCACGTGGGGGTAGCGAGAGAGTGGCAGTGAGTGGTTTTGGTGAACTGTTTTATGTATGTAGGTTATGCTCGTGGAGGTCAGATTGCTGGACGTCATTGGCTTAGGAGTATGTTTGTGAAGATGCTTACTGTTTATGGAGGGTGTTTCGGTGATGGTAGTAGTAGGAGAAGAAAAAATATTTTTGCTTTGTTTATTGTTGCTTTGGGCGTGAGTTCTAGGGCTTCAAGGTTGGGTTTAGGCTTCTTTTTAAAGGCAAAGGGTTGGGGTTTACCTTGTGTGAAAAGGGAAAGGATTTGTGTAATTATGAGAGATATTTTTAATTAGTGTGTGATAGGGAAAATCTTTTAATTAGGGAAGTGATTAGATATGATTTTATTTGGTTAGGAATATGATATATTTGATTTTATTTGATTTATTTTATTTAGGTATGTAATTTAATCGAATTAGGAAAGCGTTTGATGAGATTTGATTTATATCTTTTAATTAGGGAATGTGATTTGTCTTGATTTTAGCATGTGTTTAATATGTGTTTTTGTTTAATTTGGAAGGTGATGGGCGTGAATGGACTCATTGGGCGTGTATCAGAGGCAGTTTTCAGAGGCATTCGGGCGTGTTCAGGGGCTGGTTTGGGCGTGTTCATGGGCTGACTTCAGGGGCTGGTTTGGTCGTGTTCAGGGGCTGACTTCAGGGACATTCGGGCGTGTTCAGTGGCTGTCTTCATGGGCTGGTTCGGGCGTTTTCAGGGGCTGACTTCGGGGGCTGGTTTGGGCGTGTTCGGGGGCTGGATGAAGGGTAATGGCGTGAGTGGCTGCTGCATGGGTAATGGGCGTTGGTTGGTCCTTTTGGTGGTTTGTGTGGGCTGTTGGGCTTTTGTGGCTGCGGGGGGTTTTGGGCCAAGGATAAGTGGTTTGCGATGGTTTTGGGTCGAGGAGGAGTTTTAAAACAGAAATCCAACAAGCGAACCTGAGGCTAAGCAAACGATTAAAATCCAACAAAGTACTGATTTCTGACTTTTCCTTTCCGACGTTCGTTTCCCGCGACTTCCACACCTTAAAAGGTAGTGTCTCCATATGAGACTCATCATCGGGACTTACATGCAAAAATACAGTGCTTACAAGTGACTCCATGTATGTTCTCAAAAGTTTTTTCCTTAAATTTAGTCTCTTTTCAAATTATGAGCATTGTCTAAATTCAAAATTCAATTCCAACAAAGGTTTCACTTTTCAAATTCTCCTTCGTATGTGTGTATGATTCTTTTACAAATAATTACGCACAACCCGGATTGGTTTATGTTGGCGCTAAATATAGACTAGTACTAGCACTTTTGTTCATTTTTATATTTTCCTTGGTCAAGGTAATCCAACATCTAGCTAAGGATCAACAAGATTTCATAATTTCTCAAATGTTTATCTTGTGTAAGGTTCATCCCTATCTTCCTTAAGTCGTCATATTACTTTTTGACGCAAAGACTGCATATTTGTGAAGCAAGCCTCTGGTTACTAAACCATTCCACCAACTAAAGTTTTTTTGCATACTCGATATTTGAGTTACCGTTTGAAGCAAAAGTAGTCATGGGTGGACGATAGTCGTGGTTACTAAACAATCCAAATAACGAAGTAGGTTTTGTGGGATTCACTATTTTCTCTCTTTTTTTCCTCTTCTCTTTCAATTATTTTTCTTCTTTTTTCATATTTTATTTGTGTCATCTCAGTCTTAACCTTGGAAAATGGTCACATGAATGTCAAGTGCTTTGATCATTTCTACCAGTTGTACTAGAATAAATTCTTTCTAAGTTCTTTCAAAATTCGGACATGCTCATTCTTATCAAGAAAAGAAAAATTGTACAAAACTAATCTCATTTCAAAAAAAGAGTCATTACATGACGAAAAGTAAATTTGCAAATGTGATGATTTAAAATCTTATTACTATATGGTCGCGACTCCTTCTAGGTTAGGTAACTTGCATGTGTCGATCAAATCTTGGATGTTATGTTTACGACAAACACAACTATCAGTGCCATGGCCTTTTGCTGGTGGTAATGGAAATATTGGTCTAGGTCCATGTAGCGGGATACTGTGTATGGAAAATGTATGGCCTCTAATGGCTTCAACATGCATAGTCTCTTGAGCTCAACTAAAATCTCGGATATTGGTCTTCCAAGATTGGAGAAGTGCCATTTTTGGATGGTGTTTACTTCCGATGTTTCGCCTATTGTGCCTCTTCTACTATTTTTTTTATATCTTCATTGGTCGTAGAGCTTTTTATACTTATGCCTCTCATTACTTGCTTCAGCCCTTAACGTTTGAGGTGTCATCCAATTGATCTTAGTAGTGGTTAAATTTAGTAGTAGTATAATAATTTTGTTCTATTTATCATCCATTCGGTCTATGCAAGAACTGTTATTGTTGGCCATTCTTTGTTTTTGTTGATCGACCTCTGATTAATCCACCTCTTTCTCTAACCTAATGGGTTGTTATAGTGGCTGCATCACAATGTGTTAGCATGATGCATGTATGCATGCATGAATTATGCATGAGGTGCATGAAATGCAAGATTAGTTCATGTAATATATATTCTTCCAACCTTATCTCTCCCGCACACACGGTAATTCAACATATGGCTTAAGTATGGCTTAGCTTATGTACCAACATGAGGTACACAAACACGTTCTCTCTTATGCTAAAGGTAAATCTTGGCTACCTCAGTTTCTTCCATCATTGAAAGAAAAAGGCTGCCTATTTATAAAATGACTAAGCCTAATATGGGGTCGCTCCATTGTTTAAAAATGATAAATTAGACCCTTAGTAATCATGATTATAAGGGATGGGCCATAAAATATTTAGGAATTTCCAAACAGGCCAAGATATGGCGTATCTTTTCGAATGAAAGCCAGTGAGCATCGAACTCATGTCTTATTATATTTAGATCATAACTAAATACTCCAAGCCCAATGAGGTTGTCATATAAGTTGGCCCTTTGAAATTTCAAAGTAATCAATCAAATTATCATGGAATACGAACTTTTTCCAGTGAAAAGGCCCAACAAGTTCCTTATTTCATGGTAAAGAGATTAAATGTCTTCAAATGGCTAAGGGTTCAATCACAAGCAATAAGAAGGCTTATTCCTAAGGGTAAACACTATAGGTTCGTATGTGGGCTTACCAAGGGTTCGGCTTAGGCTCTCATTGGTGAAACGCTGTCAACAACTAGGTCTCCCCATCCAAAGATTTGAACGATCAATGAAGATGTATTTTTTATATCTCAAGGGTACGTGTTAACAAGTGACAGATATCATCATATAGCGATCCATCGCCTTGGATGAAAGTGGGTTCACAATATGCAATGCCATCCGTCTGGAAGGGTGCAAAAAGAAAGAAGACGTGATTCACCTTAGTCTCGTCATAGATTCTACAAGGCATTATTTCGGGGTTGATTATCTATCCTCAGTGGAGAAGATATCTGTAGGAGAGAAGCGGGATTTACCGTTATACTTATGACGTCGGCGACCATGACACTGTTGAGCTTGCAGCTCGTAGAGAATACGGATTAGTCCACGGGGAACTAACCAGAGAATAAATGAGTCGCCACCCAGTATAATACATTGAGAATGATTTAATGCCTTACTACAACCCTCGTAAGGTCCAACTTTAAATCTGTTTGGGTTCAAAATGGTCTTTTATTGATGACAGTATAATATTCATGCTTAAAAGAGGATCCACATGTCTTATAATGAATAAATCACACATGAACAATTTATATTCCATATAATCACACAAGGCAGTTTATATTTCATGCGATAGCCAAGCGTTCATGAAGGCAATAATAAAAAAGAATAAATAATTAATAAAATAAACTTGGTATGTATATTACCAATATATGTCCGACCCCACATACTCGATGTCGGCCTAATTTACTACGTAAACCAGAAAGCCCAGAACGTAAAATTGTGTATGGTAATAAATAATAGGGACCTATCATGTCATGTTTGAAATCAGTATTCCTATGGTGTGGAATCAAGCAAAGTAGTAATAGTAAAATAGTGATAAGCCAAACAGAATGATCACATGATAAAAATAATGGGAAAGCAAAAAAGAAAACACGCATAACTATTTCTAAGTGGTACGTGGAGTTATATCTCAGTGCATATCATATTACCGTCCATTCAGAATCGGCTATGAAATTTATGTATGGGTTTCCATCATAAATACCACAAGAAAGCATATAGCCAAATGTAGCCTTATATAAGGCCGAAATTTATTTATGACAGATGCATGTCCAGAGATACTATGTGAAAATAATAGATGAAAAATTAAAGTTTAAAGGCCCTCAGGTCTTACTTTAGGTGTAACTCGGCTCTGAGAACACGTCTAACTGTTTTGGTTTATTTCTGGGTTTATCTACTAGAGAAATATTGAGGGAGTATCAAAGCTTTGTTTGGTTGCTATGTGTGTGTATTTCTCTAATTTTTGGTAAAGGATCAATCATATGTCTCCAAATTCTGATCTTTGTTGTTATGGAGTTCCTCTCTTTTTATAGAA
This sequence comes from Zanthoxylum bungeanum, assembly GCA_019454045.1. Lineage (NCBI taxonomy): Eukaryota > Viridiplantae > Streptophyta > Magnoliopsida > Sapindales > Rutaceae > Zanthoxylum > Zanthoxylum bungeanum. The sequence continues at coordinate 64,572 of SKCR01041024.1, forward strand.
GTAAGTTTTCTATTTGAAGAAGGTAGTGATCTCTTTAATAAGGAAATATAACTATGGAAGATTGTAACAAGGAAAAAAGATAATTGAGGAAACTGGTTAAGAATGAGATATATATTTGTGTTTCTATTCAATCTCATTCCCGGAGCTACCCGTTGTCTAATGTCTATCTCCATTATCGGAGTGGTCTAATATTGTTCATCCTCATTCCAAAACTTTTACTCCATTCTCGAAAATTTATATTGTTCGTCCTCATTCTCGAGTTTATACTTTATTCTTGGAGTTGTTCATGATGTTTCCATTTTATTTTCAAAGTTTTACTCTATTCCCAGAGCTAACTGATGTATGTCCTCCTTCTCGAGGCTCTACTATATTCTCACAGCTTTCTGTAATTTGATGCATGTCATCATTCATGAATTTCTACCTCATTCCTTGATTTTTACTCCATTCTCAAAACTATTTGTGATGTTTCCACCTCATTCTTGAAGTTTTACTCCATTCTTAGAGTTGTTTGCTGTTTGTCCCCATTCCTGAGGTTTTATTCCAATCCCATAGTTTTCATATGTTCGAATCTCTACCCCATTCCTAACGCTATATGATATTTGTCCTCATTCTCAAGGTTATACTCTATTCTTGGTGTTGTTCTATGTTCATCCTCATTCCTGAGGTTCCATTTCATACTCAAAGTCATCTGATGTTCATCCTCATTCCCGAGTTTCCACTTCATACTCAAAGCCATCCCATGTTCATCCTCATTCCCAAGATTCCACTTCATTCTCGAAGTTTTATGTTGTTCGTCCTTCATTCTTGAGTTTCCACTTCATTCTCGAAGCTATTTCATGTTCATCCTCATTCCTGAGGTTTCACTTCATCCTCGAAGCTATCTCATGTTCATCCATATTCTTGAGGTTCAATTTTATTCTCGAAGCTATCTCATTTTCATCCTCATTCCTGAATTTCCACTTCATTCTCGAAGCTTTATGTTGTTCATCCTTCATTCTCAAGGTTATACTTCCTTCTCGAAGTTATCTCATGTTCATCTTCATTCCTGATGTTTCACTTTATTCTTGAAACTTTATGTTGTTCATCCTCATTCTCAAGGTTGTAACTCATTCTTGAATCTATTTAATGTTCATCCTCATTCTTAAAGTTTGTATCTCATTCTCGGAGTTATATATGATATTTCAACCTTATTCCTGAAGTCCGCACCACATTCTCGGAGTTGTGATATTTCAACCTCATTTCTGAAGTTTGTACCATGTTCTCAGAGTTGTTTACCCCTTCATCCCCATTCTTGAGGTTTTCACCCCATTCTTAAAGTCGTCTATTGTCTTCTCCTAATTTTCAAGGTTTTACATCATTCTTGAAGCTGTCTGATGTTCGTTGCAGGGCTTTGTTCCCAATTTTATTGATGGTTGTGGGATTTATTCCCGATTCTTTGATTGGTTTGAGATACCTCAATCTCTGCTATGATGAACCTACGGGTGCCCCGATTCCTCTATCCATTTATGAGATGCCTAAATGTCTGTCTGAAATTATTATAGGTTGGAACCTCTAGGCCTCCGATGCTTCGACCGATTTAGGTACTTTGACCCATGTCTATAGCTTCTTGTAAGCGAGTTTCACTCTTAGTATCCTTTTTTAGGTAGACCTCCCCCCCCCCCCCCCCCCCAGTTTTCTCTTTAAAGCGATCCTCGCCCTCATGTCTCAATTTTTTGGATTTTTGGTGCTTCATGGCTTAAAGGTTTCAAATTTTGACTAAGCATTCTATATCTTGCTCCATTTCTTGGAGGCTTTCGTAAGATATCCCATTTTTCTTCTTCTTTGCTTTGCTTTTCTCCTGTTCCTGCAACTGAAAGGTTATGTGTATGTATGCAAGTATATATGTGTGCAAATGATTTTGGTTGACTTCACATTATTCGCCTTGTAGGAGCCGTGATGCTTCTCTACATAGATATTTTAATATTCGCCTTGTTTTTGTACGGGCTGCCTTTTGGCCTTCTCTAATCATTGAATTTGCTTTCCAAAGCTCTTTTTATTATCATGTAATGACTCTTCATATGTTCTCAAAGGTTTTTCTTGAACTTTCAATGTTTGCACATTGTCTCAATTCAAAATTCAATCTCAACTAAGGTTTCACCTTTCAAATGCTTCTCCAATTGTGTGGGTGGTTCTTTTATAAAAAATTACATGCAACCTGGATTATTTTATATCGGTGATGTATAGATCAGTGCTAATACTCTAGTTCATTTTATCATTTCCTTTGATAAGATAAACTAACATATAGTCAAGGATCAACAAGATTTTATAATTTTGTTAAAAAGTTTATTTTATATATGGCTTATGTTTATCCCAAGCTTCCTTAAGTCATCAAATTATCTTTTGACGTAAAGACTTCACATTTGTGATGGGAGCCATTGGTTACTCAATAATTTCACCAGCTCAAGTTGTTTTGCATACTCAATATTTGAGTTGTCGTTTGATTCAAAAGTACTCATGGGTTCGCGATTCTAGTTACTGAACACTTCAAATAACGAAGTATATTTTTTTCTGATTCACCCTTTTCTTTTTTCTTTTTTCTTTTTTCTTTTTTTTTTTAATTTTCTTCTTTTTCATCTTTTCATTTCCCCCATTTGTTTCCCTTGTGTCATCTCCTTAATCTGGCGCATCTCAGCCTCAATTTTTATGAAAATAGTCTAATGAATTTCAAGTGTTTTGACCGTCTCTACAAATCATGTCAGTATAAATTCTTTCTAAGTATGCATAGTAATCTAAGTTGTCATCTCAGCCTCAGTTTTTGGGAAAAGAGTCAAATGAATGTCAAGTGTTTTGACCATCTCTACCACTTATGTCAGTATAAATTCTTTCTAAGTATGCATAGAAATTTTAAATGCAAGTTTCGAGCACAATTTTGGATAAAATTCTATCAGTGATTCCAAAGTTTAAAAATTATTCTTGAGAATTTAAACATGCACATCTTTTATTAGGAGACGGGAAATTTTTGAAAGTCAAATTTATTTTATCATCGAACATAAAAAAGAGTCATCACATGACGAAAAGAAACAGCAATGATGCAAATGTGACAATTTGGAACTTGGCCATTGCGAGGCTTTTTCGGGATTAGATATTCTACCAACGTCGATAAGATCTTGAATCTCATGCTTCAGGCGGGTGCAATTGTCAGTGTCATGGCATTGATTGAGGAATGCCTCTGCCACTGTCTTCCAATCGTCTTTTATTTTATTTTCCAGGCTGTGGTACCATACCACCGATGCTCTTTCAAGCAACATGCCAAACACTTTCATAACCTGGCGCTCGAACAGGCCAATAGCACTCATCATGGATATATATTGACAGAAGTGTACTTTGGGGTCTCCATTCCTATTGAACTTGACCATATCATGCATTTTGAACTTGGAAGGCAGCTGTTTAAAGTCATAGCGTTATCATCTAACGGATCTTCAAGTTTTCCCTCCATTGTTTGGGCTATTACCAACATTTGCTCCTTTAAATTATATAGTTCAGCCTCAGTTTGGGACTTGGCAATTTTCCCCGCAGCGAAATCTGCCACGTTTTCTTCATCGAGTATGAGGATTTCTTCAGCCACCTTGTTTTCAGGCTCTCCACGCCTCCTTTTACTAGTTTCAGCCCCAACTGCCTGAGACATTGTCTGGTTGGCAAGAGCAATGACTAAGTTCTGTATCCGTTCTGCCATTTTATTCATGGTTGTCTCTAACTGCTCTATAAGGGAACTCTCACTACTTTCCATTTCAGAGCTTGTTAACTGACCTCTGACTAATCTTCATATTTCTCTAACCCAATGGGTCGCTATGATGGCTACATAACAAGGTGTTAGAATGATGTATATATGCATGCAATGTATGAGATGCATGAAATGCATGGTGTATTGAAATATCAGCACATATCCTTACAACCTTATTTCTCCCACACATATGGTAGGTCTAACAATCTATCCCTAGATATGGCTTAGCTCATGCACCAATAAAGGATACACAAACTCATTTTCTCCTACGCTAAAGGGTAAACCTTGGCTACTTTGATTATATTTCATCGTTAAAAGACAAAGGATGCCCATTTACAAAATGAATAAGCCTAATATGAGATCGAGCCATTGTTTAAAAATGATGAATTGGAACTTCGGTAATCATGACTATTGAGGATGGGCCAGAAAATATTTAGGAACGTCCAAGTGGACCAAGGCGAGACGTACCTTTTGCTTCAGCACATTTGAACCTTAACCAAATACTCTAGGCCCAACAAGGTTGTCATATAAATTGGCCCATAGACGTTTCGAAGTAATTAACCCAATTATCTTGGAATTCGAACTTGTCTCAGATGAAAAGGCCTAACAAGTTTACATACAATGTAAGTGGGTCAATCCACTTCAAACGGTTAGGGCTCAAACACAAGCAATATGGAGGTTTATTTCTGTGGGATATGGTCAAGTTCAATAGGAATCCACTTCAAACGGTTAGGGCTCAAATACAATGTAAGTGCGCGGTTTTGCATTAATATTTATCATCTTACTTATTTATTCATTGTTTTACTATTGATATAGTTGCTTATTATGTTCTCATGGCTTATCTTAGATATTATTATGTGTTTCCGATTTTTCTAGTTTGCATAAAAAATTCTGACTAGACATCCAGCATGTCTGGCCGGACATAAAATATATATCCAATAAAAAAAATTATTCGGCCCAACTTTGAAGAAGTCGGGCCAGAAAGATATGTTTAATTCGTATTTTGTTACTACTTTGACAATTTTGTAATTCTCTAAATTATTGCGTCATGTATGATATGAATTGTTCATGTGTGTGGTTTCATTATAAGACATGTGGATCATCTATTAAGTGTGGATATTATACTTGCATTAGTAAGAGACCATTCCGAACCTAACCAAATTTAAGGTCAGACCTTGTAAGGGGTGTATTGGGGCTTTAAATCATTCACAATGTCTTACACTGGGACTATCCATTACCTAACCAAATTTAAGGTCATACCATTATTCTCCGATTAGTTCCCTTGTGGGACTATCCGTTCTCTTTACGAGCTACAAGCTCAACAGTGTCATGGTCGCCGATGTCATAGGCATGACAAGAAATTCTGCTTCGCTCCTACACATGACATGCTGCTAGGCATTTACCCATAATCGACCAGATATCATAGAGATGAAATATTAAAGAGTTAATATCATCTCACTGCTACTTGATAATGAACCTAGGACGGTCACATAATTATAGTTCCCATCTATGTTACAAATTTAAGGATGTGTATTAAAGGTTGATAAATGATTGTTTTGGAAATTAATATAAAAATTAGATTTTCAACTAAAATAGGATTTCCTGATAAGATTAGGATATTCAGAATATTTCGAAAAAATTAATTTGATTAATAAAATTCAAATTATAAAATTAGATTTAGTTTTTAAATAATTTTTTTATATTTATATTAAATAAATATAATTTAATTAATAGTTAATTAAAATTAAATAATTTTAAAATTAATTAATGGTTAATTAATTATTGAACCAAATTAATATTTCATCTATTGGACCTTAATTTAGTGGGCTAGCACCCAAATTAATTTGAGTCCTAATATTGATTAAATAAGGAATTCTTATTTAGTTAAGTTCCTAATTATTATTTGGGAATGAATCTTAAAGAGACCAAATTTGATTTCAAAAGTTGTTGAATTATTCTTATTATATTATGATACAATTGAAACAATCTCCATCCATTTAAATAGGTTAAAATTCAGCCAAGGGGACAAGAATTCCTCCTTGGCCGAAACACACAAGCGCTCTCTCTCTAAGTTAATCCCTATTTGTTACAAGAATAATTCCAAGAAAGCTTGGTCTTTAGATATTGAATCTAAGACTTCAACATCCAAGAAACAAAAGGTTTTTAAGTTCTCAAAGTGGGAGAGATTTGTTCGAGACGAGTTCTAGTGTGCCAAGTAGAGGTGCAACGCTTGGTGCACTACTACGAGAGAAAATTCATGAAGAAAAATCAAAAAAGCTCAAGAACATAATAAACACATTCAGTTATGTTTTATTATTGTTGAATTTTATTTATGTTGATAAAAAAAAATTTAATTGCATGCATGTTTAAATTAATAGAGATTAATTTATTAGTATATTTGTTTACATCAACATCAACAATGATATAACCACGATCCTTAAAATGATTTTGGAAGAAAATTTTAAATTTCAGTCACATGAATGTTTCCATGCTAACCCCAAAATCTTATTGAATCCAGCCGACATGTTAATAAAAATGGTTACTTGGGACAAGTTAGAGCTGTGCAGAGACATAGTCGGGATAGTTTTCAAATGACAATCATTTCAGATGCAGTTGGAGGGGGAAAATTATAGTGTCCAGCTTGCGTGTATAGATCGTGATTTTATAAATGTAGCACACAAGCGCACATATTGCACAAATAATAGAGTGACAAAAATTCGAATGTCGAACTCACATGGACTTAATATTTCTTTTATTAATACTAAGACTAACCTACGTAACTTAAACTAAACTGTTGAGAAGAATAATTAATTTTATGATTTACCTGGAAAGTAGTTGCAATTCACCTAAGCATGCACGAAATGTGTCCAGTCATTTTTCATTCAATTTGGTTGTTATTACTAATTATTAACCTAAAACGCTAAATTATTCACAATCCTCTTTCGATGGTCATGTAAATATATTTGAATTTATACCAATTAACTATATGTGTATATTAAATATATTAAATCGAACTCTTTAAGGTCAAGTTCTAATAATTAGCTATGTATGCCTTTTAGATATATTTCTATCCTGCAAGTAGACCTGGCCACCAGTTCGGTTCGGTTCCGAACCGATCGATTTTCGGTTCCACAAGTTTGGAATCGGAACCGGACCGGATAATTCCAGTTCGATTTTGGTTCCACACTTTTGTGGAAATGGAACCGGAACCGAACCGTTCAGTTCCGGTTCCATTCGGTTTCTTTTAAAAATTTTAATAATAATTTTTTTTTAAGAAATGAGATTAAAAAATTTATTTAAAATTATGAATTTGAATTTAGATTGTATTAAATTAAAATTAAAATTAAAGAGTTCGAACTTAAATTTTTAAAAACTTATGTTGTCTATGTATCCTTCAGAGGTGAGAGAAATCAAAGGTCACATAGTTCAATTATATTTTTAAGATAGTTCCCCATTAGAATTTACAATTATTTACTTATCAATGATCATCATTATCAGTGCATGTTGATCCTTCAGCTCTCGTCCCGCTTGCACTTGCAGATGTACTGTCGAACAAGTCATCGAGGGCATCTTCTTATTGCCTCGATCAGCTCGGGGTCCAATAATACACACATGTTGTTGCTTCTAAAGTGCTTGGATGTAATGAATATCTTCTCGCTTCCAAAATATTGCCTCCTAAGCTGAAGGCTTGCTTAACTGCAACGGTGGAAACAAGTGTTGCCAACACCACTTTAGCAGTAATTGATAATACAAGAAAGATATTTTGATGTCGGTTCCACCAGCTAAGTACTTGAAAATTTTTACTCCCTAAACTTTGAGTAGGAAACTCTAAATTGGTAGATAAATAATTATCTAATTACGGGTTGTTAGTCGTGTTATCCCTATATTTTTTATTTCGTTGTAGTAACCAACGATCACTTACGCTAAGTCTTGAAGGTATTATGGGGTTCGCTACTACTAGATTGTCCTACAGATTGTAATTTATATCTACTAACATAATCATTAAATAAATCTATTAAATCAATTTTTATCCTGTCTATTATTCTTGTAATATTATTTTCATTATCTAGATTTAAATATTCATATTAAGCTTGTAAGAAAAACTATTCAAACCTTCTAATTTAAATCTAGGATCAAAAATTGTGGCAAGAAGATAAATTAATGGAATGTCTTTAAAATAATTCAATCATTTTCGTTTCATAATTGCAATAGCTTCAATTAAAATAATATCATTAGGATCAGAACTTTCAGCATGCTCAGATAGAGTACCGATAATATTCAAACTTTTAACAAGAAATAAATGTATTGTGGGATAATAAACTCCGCTAAAAACATGTGTATCATCATTAAAAACATTTAAAATTTCTAAAAAAAAAATCAAAAATATCTCATTGACTAGGAAAAAGTGTGATATGTTGATCATGTTGAGAAAAAAAACTACATAATGCATCTTTGTTTTGGAAAACTTGACATAAAAGAAAATAAGTTGAATTCCAATGTGTTGGAACATCTCGTGAAAGTTTTATCACTTTATTATTATTTAATTTATAAGATTTGGCCAATTCTCTCCCAACTTGAGAATATGACCAAATACGATTAAGAGAAATCTTAATAGGATCAATGAAAGGTTCTAAACAAGTCAGACCATCTTGAACACATAAATTAAGGACATGACATATCCAAATTTGGTTCGTATATTTCTTTTAAATCTCTCATTGATGCAGTATTTGCAGATGCATTGTCAAAACCAATTATTAAAATTTTACTTAATAAACCAAATTCATCAAAAATTACTTTCCTCATTCTATAAATATTTTGTACAGTATGTTGCTTATCAAATACTCTAAATGCAATAAGTCGCTTTTGCATGTTTCATGATGCATCAATCAAATGACAAGTCACACCCATGTATGAGTGTGTTTGCCAATGGTCACTCCAAATATCAGAACAAATAGAAAGATAACATTTAATATATTTAAATATTTCATTTAATATAATTTTGCTATCTTTGTATAATTTAAAATTTTGACGTTTTGTTATATTTCTAGTTATTCTACAAGCAGTAGAATTTAAAGCATTCTAAACGTAATTATTAAAAGTAATTTTTCACCAAAACTTAAAGAAAGATATGTCATACAAGTAAATTTAGCAAATTCTTCTCTATTTTTAGCATCAGAATATTTAAATAAATTTAAAGAACTCGTACCTCTACTAGATGATGAGTACCTGGCTATTTGAGTTTGTGTTGTATCAAGTCCAATTTTCAGCGGCATGATTAAGGATGGAAATTTCGCCCACAAACCCGCAAACTCGTAAAAACCCACCCTCAATGGGTAGGATTTGGTAAATATTTAAGCGGTTTTGGTGCAGGTTTGGTAATTTAAAACAAAACTCACTACGGGTTTGGTGCGGGTTTGATAATTAAGCAAAACCATCGGATACCCGCAATGAGTATCATATACCCGCAAGTTTAATTTATAATTTTTGAATTACACTCTCTTAATATTTTTGAATTGCTTCTGGTCATGGATCAACAACTTTGAAGATATTAATTTAACATAATGATGGATATTCAGTTAGTGATTCATGGATGTAACTATGATGATATGAATTTGACATTATGTTATAAATATTTTAAACTTTTATTTTTGTATCGTAATTTGTAAACCGTTAAATACTTTCTTTTTTTGTATGTTATGAAAAAGTATCAATGTTTAATTAAAAAGATTGTATTATTAAGAGAACATGGGAATTCAATATTTTAAAAACCCGTAAAAAATCCTCTGGGTACCAGTGCGGGTTTGGTAATTTAATTTTATATGTGGGTGCTGGTTTGGATATGAAAATTAAAACCCGCAGCGGGTATGGTGCGGGTTTGATAATTTATTTAGATATGCGGGTGCGAGTTTGATAATGGAAAACCCGCACCAAACCCTACACATTGTCATCCCTAGGCATGATGTCTATTCAAGTGCTTGTTCATATTGTCATAGCCACCAGTAAATTCGTAAGAAACCCCATAATAATTGCATATTGCTCTTGGACCTTCATTTTCAGTATGGACTAAATGAAAATAATTTTGAAAATATCATAGGAACGAAACATAACTTCTCTTCTCCGTGTACCGATATTAGGGCCGCTCTCTTGGGTTGGCACATTGAGCATGGTGTTCTCAGATGAACTTGCCATTTTTTGTTAAAGAAATATCAAAGAATGAGAGAATTGAGAATGAGAAATTGTACTTGAGATAATTGAGATCTAGTGTTTTGAAAAAATGAAAAATGACCTATATTTATATATTTTTGGAATATTTTTGTGATACCTAAAATACCCCTAAAACTAGATGTTTTATTAATGGTATTAAGGGTAATTTAGTAATTACCCTCAATATTTATTTTTTTATTTGAGGGTAGGAAGTCGTTGCTCCATGCCAGCCCAACAGTTAGTAGTCGTTGGGCTTTTATGCATCTAACGGTTTCGTTCGGTTCTGTCAGAGGTGAACCCTAACTGAACCGAAAAATTTCAGTTTCGGTTCTGATTCTGGAACCATGACCATCCAGTTCCAACCGATTTGGTTCTAGTTTGATTTCAATTTCGAACCGGAACCGTGATCGAGTCTACCTGCAAGTGAATCTATTCAACGAATAAATCACACGCTATTATTCTCACGCTAATCCAAATTTCCTATGTCAAGTTTCTATGGATTTACCAAGATTATTCTATTATTGGCCAAACAAATAAAATAAGCATTAAATAACAGAGAATAATCAATAATCAATAACAACCCAAAGAATAAAATATATAAAATTAATTAATAAACATGCTTCAGATTCATTACAACCCTAAATTTAATGAATTAATTATTCATAATAATCAATAAAAATATGCTAATCATTATTACAAGGTACAAAACTCATAAAAAATAAAGTAGAGAGAAAATGAAAGAAATAAATCATCGTTTGCAGTCTTCGGCTTCAAACTCTAACTATAGTGGATGCACTCGTTCTTGCCTTGCTCTAAGTGTTCGTCTATACTCAAGACTCCAAAATTGTGTTATGAGGTTTTTATAAGTTTTGTGATGAGCTTATGATTATATAGGAGGTTCTGGAGATGTTTCCTTATTAAAAATCGAATCCAGGGCGAAATTAGGATGAATCCGCCGTGTCGCGACGCGTTCCAATCTTTCACTTTTGGTGCGCATCGCGACGCTCAATGGGCAGTGTCGCGACGCGCCCATTTATTCAGCAATCAACTTGCAAATTTAGCTTATGTATGACTTTTGTGCTTGTGTGCATCACAACGAGCGGCTTGCGTCGGGATGCGCGTTTTCACTCCGAAATAAATCTCGATTTGCTATGTATCTTACCGTTTTTATCTCTAGTTAATTTCATTGAGATGTGATATTATTTTGTCCTACAAAAATACACCCAAAACACATCAAAATACTCATAAACCCCGAGATCACCCACAAAATATTAAGACAAATTGCGGAAAATATAGGGATATTAACTGCTCATCATGCATCACCAACCATCTTTGCATGCATCCAAGCCAACTTTAAGTAGGTCTTTGGAAAATGATGAAAGCTTACAAAATAACTTTCGGTGGAACTATTTATTTGTTGAATTTGTGAGCCAAAATTTTGCTATAAATACAAAATTAATTTGAGAGTTCAAACCATCTCCAACAAGAGTGTAAGCTCAAAGAAATAGAGATTAGAGAGTGTAAAGAGTGAAGTTTTTTATAAAGTTTTGTAATACTTATAAATTTGGTTCAAAATAATAATAAAATTTATTTCTCCTCATAAACACTTTTTATTGATCATCGAATCTCGACAGCACCCATTCCTATCTTTAATCCATCTCTTTTGAAATGAATATTAAATGAAATCGTTTCATATCTGTATTCAGCCAAATTTTTACAGATGGTAAAGCTTTAATTCGATAAATAAATTCCCTTCTAGTCAATCTTCTTCTATACATTTGGGCTATAAATTTTTATCACGCCAGTCGTATTTTCTTTTTATATTTGAAATGTATGAATTTGATATCAGTATTGAATTGATCTGAGCCACTTATCATTAAATTTTTAAAAATTTAAGTGAGATTAGGAGAGAAAATAATGAAAGGTTTCTACAAAATTTATTCCAACACTATTGTTAATTTTCCTCACACAACCAAGTTAATCTAATTATAGAGCCTGTACAAATTATATTCGTAATTATTATAAATATTAAAAAACAACTTCCTTACTATTACAAATCTGTCCAATATTTTATTTATAAAAAAAAAAAAAAAAAAAAAAAAGCAAAATACAACTGGTTTAAAGATATAACCATCAAGTCAACAACTTCTCGTCTCTAATATTTTAATGGGTTATTTACGTTTTACTACTAAAGTTATGATAAAATAACAATTGGATATTATGAATATTAACATATTACACTTTACTACTAAACTTATATAAAATTTAACATTTTACTACTTTTTCTATCTAAACAGTTAGTTGACCGTCAGTTGACCTTTAAAAAGACTATTTTATCCTTAAAATAAAATAAACGTGAAAATTACAATTATACCATTTAAAAAAATATATTTAAATCTTATATATAACAATAAAAAAGATGCAATCAACAATCATATTTATAAAATATTTCAGTCTCTAAATTGTCCATATAACCCAACAAAATAAGGAATTTAATTTACCAAAATAATTTAATAATTAACATTCTCATATTAACCAAAATACTTTAAATGGATTACAATTTATAATAATTTGTGAGTTAAGGCTCTTTTATCCTTGCGATGTCAGCATGATGTCATGATCAACTAATGGTTTGGATGGAAAAGTAATAAAATGTTGAATTTTATATAAGTTTAGTAGTAAAGTGTAATATATTAATATTCATTGTACCCATTTGTTATTTTATCATAACTTTAGTAGTAAAACGTAAATAACCCTTATTAATTACTTCATTAATTACCTCATTCTTAATAACATAAGGAAATTATTTTGAGACCTATATTTGGATGAAAATGTTTAATTAATGTTGAGAAATTGTGATTATCAATCGTGATTTTTTTTAAAAATTAAATTTTATAAAAATTAAAAATTTGAGTTTTTATCATCATCAAAATATTTTAAAAAAAAAACATATTGTAATTATTTTTTTTACATAAATCAAAATTTCATAATACTATTTATATCATTTATTCTTCATATTTTTATAATTACATTATCAAATATATTCTTATTGTTGTAAGTGTACCAAATTTTCTTACTCTACTTCTAGAAACATCAATAATTCATGAATAATGAATTGGTGATTTTGATTGAGTCGATGATGCATAGGAGGAAAAAGAATTGAAAAGAAAAGTCAATAGAGAAATAAATTTACATATAAAAATCGAGAGTTGGACTTTACTTGCATTGCATACCCATCCAAGAAAGCACTTTCCTGGAATTGGCCTTCATTAATTGCCTAATTGGGCAGCCTACCGACATTGAAAATTGGATGATTAAAATAATTAGGTCATAAAAGTCCGAATGTTTTTAAAACATATCAATTTTTATTCGAAATTTTTTAAGTGTATCAATTCCTATGAATTAAGGGTGGAAGTAGAACAATGATAATTTTTTTTTTTGATATCGTTGGAAATCTCACCGCCAAATCACTTATTCTGGAGTTAAATAGAGTAGGTAAAACTTTCGGCTGTCTCAGACTCTTACAAGAAATGCACTTTCTGGATTCAAACTCATGACCTCAATGTGAGATTCTAAACCCTACACCACAAAGTCATACCTGAATGATAATTTCTCTAAAACTTAGAATGGACATGAATGCAAATCGAGTGGAAATTGGTGATCTTGCAAACAAATAAATCATCTAATTACATATTTAATTATTTTATTTTATTTATATTTTGTATTGTTTTATTGTCATATAAGCGGAGACCATTGGTGGCACCAAGCCTTGGTGCTGATCCCATAATTTCTTATATTTTTTTAAAAATAAAAATAATAAAATATTTAGCTCATCAATATTACATGAAAAAATAAATTTTAATCATTCTTGTAATAAAATCATGCCTCCGCCTCTAGCGGAGACACTACTTTATTTTAGGGGTAATTTTATTATTATTATTATTATTATTATTATTGAGGTAATATTAATTTGATTATTAGTTTTTATAAAGAAAATTGAGAGTCAAGTGGTTCCGCAGCCTCTTATCTCTTAATTCGGTGTCTCCGTTGGCGAAAATTATATTATGTGTCGCGTTTATATGTCATCTCTCTCACAGCAGGTAGGCCCCACAATTGTGTTCAATTGTGTGGGGCCCACCTGTTGTAGAGATGTCATATACACCCGGCACATGATATACCACCTCTGTTGGACTCTTAAATACAAGTAGGAAATATTTAAGAATAAACCTCGGTTGTTTTAATAAACTAATCATTTCTTCTTATGTTTCAAAAATTATGAAAATTTCTCTTGCCTTTTGGGCCTAGTCCCTGACCCGGGCCCAATATCTTTTGACCCGACAATTACATTCACCGACAGATGCCAAGTGTCATAATATTATTGAGAAAAAGGAAAACCAACTCAAATAAGGCAAGAAGACGTATTGTTGAAGTGAGATTAGACTTCCTAAAACAACTCAAATATGGAAAGCGAATCCGAAAACCCGATCCGGTTTCCAGACCCGTGATGAGGAGAGAGTTAGGATCAGAGTCGCACCAGAGGTTGAGCCGGGATCAGTAATAAAATTATTGTTTTATTATATATTCATATAAAAATATTGTAAAAATGATTATATTAAAAAAAAATCTCTATAAATGTATATTACATACTCATTGAAAAATATTTAATGTAATTTTGTGAGAGATTTTAAAATATTCGACAATAAATTAATTATAATAAAAGCTCTTTGCTTAATCATCATTATTTTGAGTTTTCTTTTCTAATTTTAGTGGTATCTTCAACTTTACATAAGCACATCATTAAATATGACTAATAAAAATAATTAATTATTTTTTAATTTTTAAGATTGTAGTAATGCTAATAACATAATAAACATGCTTTGAATATGATTAATTTCTATCACAAATTCTTAATTAATCGTATGTGGCTTTATAGCTTGTGAAGTTATAAGGTTCTTTTAATGATGAGATTGAAAAAATAATATTATGAGAATCTTGATGTTTGTTATATTTATTTAAAGAAAAGAATGCTAAGAATGATTGAAAAACTTATTTATGGAAATTATTTTAATTTAACTTCAAATTTTTTAATTCTAAAAAAAAAAATTCAATATTCATTTTTTAATATAAAAAAAAATCAAAATTTTCCTTCTGCTTTGTAAGTAGGGGTGGCAATTTGGGTTAGAATTTATTTATTCAATTGATTCGATTCGCTTTAAAGCAAACACGGTTTGAAAAATGGATTCGTTAACGAGTCAATTCGATTCGATTTGTTTAATACGAATTTAAATTCATTGATTCGTTTTATTATTTTCTTTTATTAGTTATTGTTATTTTTCAATTAAGATTTGAGAAATTATGGCTAATTATTATATAAAAAATAATATTATCGATATTTAGTGAGCTATTTTTAGTAAATTTATTAATTACGTATTTCATATATATATATAAAGAATTCATGTAAATAAATTATGATAATCTATATTATTGACTAATATCATGACTAAACGAATATTCGTATTTGATTCGTTAACAAATATAATTATTTAGGATTCGATACAAATTTAATTCATCAATTCATTTTGCCACTCCTATTTGTAAGCAATTGGAGCTCAGCAGAAAAGCATCACAAACAAAAAGGAACAAAATAGACAATGATCCCATCTCGCCTAGGAGAAGAAAGAAAGTTCCAGGGATTGAATATAAAAAATGATGTGTTGTTTCTCTGTTGTAAAGAATTTATAAAATTAATGGCCAAAATCCTTTCATAGAATTTAATAATATTAATAATATTAATTAATCTTCATGTTGTAAAATCTACAATTAATCAATAAATATTTTTAGGGGTAAAATAATAAAGGACACAATAAAAATCATTGCCATACCTAGAAGTTGTTTGAATTACAAGTCAATTCTTTGGAATTTTCAAATATAAACCACGTGCTTTATTTATCAATTAATTATTGGTTGCTCTAAGAATTTTCCCAATCAAATTTCAGATAAATTAAATTAAGGGAAATTTATAAAACTTACCAAAAAAAAGATACATATTTGTCAAAATAAGTCATAATGTTTGTCATTTGCAATTACAGACACCGTCTACGAAATATATTTAAGAGAATTTGGATTCTCCGAAGTACACACCAAAATTGGTGTAAGCTTTGGAGATCCGAAGTCAAAACTTTGGATCTCCTAAGTTTTTAATTTTTATTTTTTATTCAAAATTTTGATATCCGAACTATTACTTCGGATCTCCGAAGTATTGATTCAGATTTCCGAAGTTTAAAAAAATATGTATAAAACCAGACATTCTCTATTTTTTCTCACTACAAAAACTTATCATTTTTTTTACCAACCCATTTTTTTGAAGTTTCTCCATATTCTCCTAAGTTTAAAATGGAACAAATATCTCTAACTTTCTATAGTGATGGATCATAAGAGAAATTAGATAATGACAGCGATGAATACATGCAATGATATATGTTTTTAGAATTAGTTACTGCAGGCACAACTTATGAGCAGTTAGTGGAAATATTGTATGTGCGGATACAGAGAAATCAAATGGAGTACAAAGTTAGTATGAAAAGTTTAATTTCGACATATTCGCAGCGAAATGAGGGTGGATAAATGCTACTCCTCTAAACTTAGGTTGTGTAGAGACTTGTTTCTGATTGCTGTAAGTGAACACTTTAAAACCACTGTAAACAGAAAGTGCGAGCACATAGCATTTCTCGAGTCCAAAACTCGAACTGGATTGTAACTGAGTAGTTCTAATGATGTTGGTTTTGAAGGTAGTCGTATTGGCAATCGGGTTGTTGGTGACAAAAATCAAAAGAAAATATTTTGGTTGCCAATAGATTATTAAGGCAAGAGATATTGCGAGTGATATTCAATCTGAGTATGAGGTTTAATTATAATACAATTAAGCATGGAGGTCCAAAGAGTTTGTAATACAAGTTGTCTGAGGTTATGTAGAAAAGGCATATGCATTGCTGCCATTGTATTCACATATATTGAAGTAGGGTACTAACTCATTTGCATACAAATGAGGAAGGTCAAGCCGTCAATAACACTTGATGAAATATTTTTGAAAGGAGAGTATAGGGGATCATTGTTTGTTGCTGTTGTCAAGAATGGGAATAATCAGATATATCCATTGGCATTTGGTATTATGGACTCCAAAAATAATGAGTCATGGATTTGATTTATAACCAAACTCCGCGGTTGCATCAGAGATGTGGCGATCTAGTTTTCATCAATGATCGACACGATAACATTCATAAATCTATTATGACAGTTTTCACTAAAACTTCTCATGGTGTTTGCATCCACCACGTGTCTATGAACCTTAAAGTTAGGTTCAGGATGAGACCAAATGATATGGACAATTTATGGTGACCTACTTTATTGGTGTCAAGTTATATAGATTTCAGGACTTTGATGCGCAACTTCAAAAATTTTGACAGATTAATACGGATGCAGCAAGGTATTTAGAAGAGTCTGTAGAGTGCATTAGATATGCAATGACAGACTTTTCAAGTAGAAGATATAAAATGATGACAACAAACATTGCTGAAAGTTTGAATGCATTGCTTAAAGTAGGGGTGTTCGTGGTGCAGTTCGGGTCGGTTTTTTTCGATTTTCACCTCAAACCGCGCGGGTTGGCGGTTTGGGAAATTAGAAACCGAAACAACAAAGTTGATGAGGAAAATCACGACGGTTCGGGTTGGCGGTTTAGCAGCTTGGGCAGTTCGAGTCGACGGTTTGGACTATAAATTTTTTAAAGGAAATTTTATGTGTTTTCACATAATAATTGAAGAGAAAAAAATACCTAATTTTCATTTATACATTGCATATTATCATATAATCATTAAATATCTTAAATTTCATGGTTAAAAAAGAAGAAAAATATAAAATAATATATAATTTGAACGCGGGTCAGCGGTTTAGGCGGTTCAGGTCGCGGTTTGAGTCAAAAATTTGTGATTTTGGGCGGTGCAGGTTGCGGTTGGGTCAAAACCGCACACCAACCCGAAATTTGCGGTTTGATTCCGATTGACCCGAAATCATTTTTAATTTTTTTCAAACCGTACGGTGCGGTTCGAATCGGGTTGCGGTTTGACCCGAAACCGTGATCACCTCTAGCTTAAAGAAGCCCTTAATTTCCCCTAATTTAATTGATCCGAAATTTGATTGAGAAAATTCTTAGAGCAACCAATAATTAATTGATAAATAAAGCACGTAGTTTATATTTGAAAATTCCAAAGAATTGACTTGTAATTCAAACAAATTCTAGGTATGGTGTTGATTTTTAGTGTGTCCTTTATTATTTTACCCATAAAAATGTTTATTGATTAATTGTAGATTTTACAACATGAAGATTAAAAGTAAAATACACGAAAAAAAGTTTGTTGATATGAAAATTTCATTCCGAAAAATATAAGATATAAATTTACTTGTTATTTCACAAATGTTCTAAATTAAGGAAATTAATGAAATTAAAAATATAAAATAATTAATTTTTATTTTATTAAATATATACTTTTCATCCTTATTTTTCGATTTACGGATTAGCTTTTTTCCTTGACTTGATCGGCGCGGTCGGACCCACCAAATGAACCTCCCTTAACATAATCAACATGTGTAGGGATCGAATTCGTATCACATCTGTTGTAAATTCTCTAAATATATAGTATGTATGTAAGGAGGGTCATGTCTCTTGGGTAGTGCCCTATGGGAGAGGCACTAACATGTAAGGACATGTCCTCTAATTGAAAGAACACGCCTATAGGCTCCAAATGATTTAAGGAATGAGTATAACCCAAGGAAGGTTGCACCCTAAACCAAAGAGTGCCCACAAAGGCACCATTCCATGTCTATTTAAAGGGCATTCATGTTCATTCAAGGCATCCAGAACTTTCATAAGTCTTGAGTCACATCAATTCCATTTTTTGGAGTCAGGAGTGTCATAGTTCAAGATCTTGTTAAGGAGTGCCCCTTGAACAAGAGGAATCCAAGTAATTCTGGGAGGACGTTAGCCACAAAATCCGTAGAGCACCGAGACGGAGCTAATAAGTTCTTAAGGACAGATACAACTCGACTTGGACTACAAGTTATCGTCGTTTTCTAGGTTTTCTCTAAGTTTAGGGTTTATGTTTTAATATTGGCATGTTAGTGTAGTTTAAAATCCATTGTTGTGTTCTGATTTGTTATTTTTATTAAGGTTGGTGCTCGGAGTGCCAATCCGAATCGTATTTATGTTCGATTCATGAGTACAAATAATTCCCTTTCCATAATATTACTTATTTAATGGTAGCACCATCTTACTTTTATATACATATTCGATCTAATTACGATTAGATATCTAATTATGATTAGATTGAAACTAAATCTGATTTAGTGATACGTGTATATTAGACAAAGACCCTAGGATTTACAATGTATTGCGCAGTCACAACGTAGTTTGTAATTGACATTGAGAAGCGTCACTATAAGTTGTATATCCTTAAATAAAGTTCATGGTCAAGATTTACTAACACGGGTCGGTTAGTAAAATCCGCTGAGACCAGTACATGTTGTATATCGTGATTTGGTCCGATGGTTTATCCAAATGAATCATGAGTATCGTGAGACTTGTATAGACATGTACGTGTTTATTTGATAAACACTGAATGACTAACTGAAGATTTCCTAATAGATGGTACACCAACATCAATAGGAATCTTTTCGAGTTGAGAGAGTATAGTGGTCCTTCGACTTGAGAACCACAGTGGATATATGAGTTATCCTCCACACTTTGATGGCAGTCACGTCACCGATCTATTTAGATCAGACCTCCGCCTTTTCGTTGGGTGTAGACTGATGCTCATGATATCCAGTGCGTATCAAGATAGAATCTGTCAGTCATGTGTACATAGCATAGGTATCCTACATGTGTTTGCGATCTAGTAAATCCATGGTTGTGGTATAACTTCGAAAGTGAGTTCTGACTGTTATTTAGAGATCGTAAATTTGGAAGTTGACTATATTATACCATAAGGATTTGACGTTCTTATCTATATCTTAGGTATAATATGGATAGCCTGTGACGGAAGGATTATACGTAGGCAATGACCTCGACTTGCATAGTTTAGCGAGATTATCTGTGGTCGTCATAATCCATGAATGTGTAAATTATGGACACAAAATTGGTCTTCGTGACGGATAAACCTAAACTTAAGAGTCCTACAATATGAAGTGTACTCGTTGAGCACTTGGGCAACGCTTTATGAATACTACATATTATTCATAATACTTCACCGAATTAAATGAGTTAATTCGAATCGTCTAAACGGTTAAACGAAAACACATGCTTTCGGAAATTTTGGTCAATTAATAATTAATGTGTATTTATATTTGATACAAAATTTGATTTGATACACATTAAATAATTGTCAAATGAGACTTTGACACATGCCATTAATATATATATTTGTTATTTAATGTAAATAAAATTACATATATAATAATAATTATATTAATTAATTATTTAGATATTTAAGTGTTAAATATTTGAATGATTAAATAATATCCATATTACATAAATGTTATGCAATATGTTTAATTATTATTGATACATGTGGCATGTTTTAATTAAGCTTAATGTGTGCAAATTTGATTTGCTAACATAAAGCTTACTTTTATTTAATTGAATTAAAATTAGAAATTGACCAAAATGCCCCTCCCAAAGTCGGTCTTAATATTTTTTAAAGTAAAAAACTTTTTTTTTGCTTCAAAGGGAAGCCATGGCCAATTCTTCCTCCTTCAAATTTGCTTGATAGTTAAAGAAAGAAAGGTGAAGAAAATCAAGAACAAGCTTAAGGAAACAAGGAGATTCAAAGGTAATCTTCAACATCCCTAAGCTTGGAAAGCATGTTTCTTGTTCTTAATCATCTAGAATTATTCAAGGATTTTCTACTTTTTTTATAAATTGGGGCTTTTTTATTTGGAGGATGGAATTGAAGGCTTGGTGCATGTGTGAAGTTGTATTGAATGATATTAGTGTAATAATTGTTCAATTTGATCATTTGATGATTTGTTTCCATTCTAGAGTGTTATGACCACTCTTGTAATGCCTAGAATTATTCTTGGGTGCTTCATTGGTGGTGGCTTGGATTGGTGTTGTGATTAATTTGATTAATGTTGAGAATTTGGATTAAAGCATGAAAATTGATATTTTTATCCTCTGGATCAGATATGGAAAAAATGTTTTTATGGTGATGAAAATTATGTCATATAAATATATTGGATGTGTTTTGGGTGTTGGAACAATTGGGGGAAACTGTTTCGGAGTTGAAATATGTGAAAATGGTGAAAAATAGCATTACCGGGTGACTTCTGAGCCAACCGGGTGACGACTGCCCAAACACTGAATTGATCACTATTCGGGCAGCCCATGAACTGCCCTAGTATCGTTGGGCTGACCTGGGCAGCCCTCATGTGCATTAGGTAGTCGGTTCGGTCAAAAATACGTTTTATGCCATTTTACGGAAAAACATTTTCGTAAAAATTTCGTGATATTTCTTAACTATTTATGTTACTATTTGATATCGAATAAATATGTTAAGGTGAAATATGACTGAATTATTCATATTAGATATTGAATAATTTATTCGGTAATTTAAAAAGTTTTAAAATTACGATTTCACCCGAACCGCGAGCTTCCGCTGCGCCCGCGCCAAAACCCCAATAGTTTTGATGCATGTTGATTTCGTTTAATAGCACTTCATTCCCCTAACAATCTTAAGAACTTATTAATTTTTAGTGTTGTTAGATGAAATTTCTCATGTGTTAATAAGAAATTTTTCTGGAAAATGGCTTATGTGCATGAAACATACGCATGGGCATTCGAACGCCCGACGAAGGCGTAGGAAAAATTTTGAATTTTCGTAAGAATGTTCGAACGCGTATTCAAACGCAACTCGAACGCAAGCCTTATGCCTTAAAACGTTCGAACGCGTCTTCAAACGTAACACGAACGTAAACCCTTTGGAACATTTCATTCGAATGCGTTTTCGGACGCTACACGAACGTAAACTCTTTGGAACATTCCGTTCGAACGCGTTATCGAACGCTACAAGAACGTGAACTCTCTGAAACACTTCGTTTGAACGCGTTTAAAAATGTTACACGAACGTGAACTCACTGAATAGGTTCGTTCGAACGTATAAACGAACGTGACACTAACGAAACTAGTCTTGGAATCACTTTTAGATTAAACAAGACTTAGATTAATTTATATTGTCATAATATCAACTTTGTAAAATCATATATTGTATTACAATAAACTTGGTAGTATAGATTTAAGCTAATATTAGGGTGTTCAATTATCACAAGTATACACATAGTGATAAAGTTGAAACTTAATTGTGTGTTGCATACTTGGTTGATAATTAAAAGTGTAATCTTACACAAGTAATTCCATCCAATCTTGGTTGATTTATACACATATACACATATAAATATACACATTGTATTGTGAAATTAAAAGTGTAATACTAAGTTTGAATGCCTAAAAGAATATGTTGAGGAAGTGTTTAAATGATTTTCTGTCAAAAATGCGATAAAAGCCTAAGTGGTCAGGGATTTAAGTGGGTACTACGGACCCCTCCTCGTCCTCTGGGAATATTCCTTTATTCACTTATCATAAGAAACCTTAGTTGTAAATTCAAGGACTTGTGTTAATTGGTACTACTGTCTAATATAACAACGAGTGGATACTTGGTAAATCACTTGAACAAGATCATTTGTTGATCGTTGTACAATTTATCTTTTATAGACTTATTGATCGCTGTTGGTTTTTCCAGTTACACGTAGCTACCAGAAACATCACAGTACCGGTCGCTCATGGAGAAAAACCATAAAAATTTGGTGGAGCAAACTTTAAACAATGGCAGAGAAAAATATTGTTCTACTTGACAACTCTGTAGTTGGCTAAGTACCTCAAAGATCCTCCGGGTCCTGTGGAGGGAGAAACGAAAACAGCCAAGCAACTTCGAGAAGAGATATGGTCGTCAAGCGACTTCTTATGCAAGAACTACCTTTTGAGATGACTTGACAATACCCTGTACAATGTGTACCAAGGCATGATTTCTGCGAAAATCCTTTGGGAATCTCTCGAAAAGAAATACAAAATCGAGGATTCCGGGCAAAAGAAATTTATTGTGGGTAGGTTCCTGGACTACAAAATGGTAGATTCAAGAACGGTAATGTCTCAATTGGGTGAACTGTAATTGATCATTCATGAAATATTGGATGAATGAATGAAACTCTGTGAGACGTTTCAAGTTGCCATAATTATTGAAAAGTTGCCTCCATCATGGAAGGACTTCAGGAGCTATCTGAAACACAAAAAGAAGCAAATGAACCTTGAAGACCTTGGAGTTCGACTGAGAAACGAAGAGGACAATAGGAAGTCCGAGAAGGCCAGCTACAATACTATGGAGTCTAAGGCCAACATCGTCGAGGGTGTAAAGGGTAGCAAAAAGAGAAAGAACAGTGGGGCTGATTCTTCCCAAGCTAACAAGAAGTTCAAGGGGAAGTGCTACAACTATGGAAAAAGCAGTCATATGGAAAAAGACTGCAAAAACATTAAGTCTCAGGACAAAGGCAAGAAAAAGAAAAATGAGGCCCATGTCACTGAAGATGAGTAGCTAACTAATGAGATCTCAGATATGAACCTCTCAGTAGTTGTAATAGAAGCCAACTTAGTTAGGAATCCGAGAGAATGGTGGGTAGCCACTGGTGCTACTCGTCATATATGTGCTGATAGCAAGATGTTTTTCTCATATCAGATGGTCGATGGTGGCGATCATCTGACAATGGAAACTCATCTACCTCTAGAGTGTTTGGACAAGGCACAGTGGTTCTGAAGATGACATCCAGAAAGGAGCTTACATTTAAGAATGTTCTGCATGTTCCTGATATTTGGAAGAACTTGGTCTCGGGCTCTCTTCTTAGCAAGAATGGTTTTAAGCTTGTATCTGTTTCTGACAAGTTTGTATTGACCAAGAATGATGTTTATGTAGGAAAATGATATCTCACTAAGGGTCTTTTCAAATTCAATGTAATGACTGTCAATCGACACAGTGCTAATAATAAAGCTATAACTTCCGCTTATATTATTGAGTCACAAAATATATGGCATGAGAGGTTGGGACATGTTAATTATGATACGATGCATAAATTAATTAACATGGACCTTATACCTAAATTTGAAATTGATAACCAACATAAATGTGAGCCATGTGTTGAAGCAAAAATGCACAGAGCATCATTTCATTCCATAGAACAAAGTTCTGAACCCTTGGAACTTGTACACACTGTTATGTGTGATATGAATATTGTGCAAACAAGAGGCGGTAAAAAGTACTGTATCACTTTTATCGATGATAGCACAAGATTCTGTTATTTGTATTTGCTGAGGAGTAAAGATGAAGCTATTGAGAGCTTTATACACTATAAGAACGAAGTTGAAAATCAACTTGGCAAGAAAATCAAAAGAAATCAAAAGAATTAGGAGTGATAGAGGTGGTGAATATGTGTCACCATTTGGTGAATATTGTTCCAATCATAGAATTATTCAAGAAACTACTGCTCCTTATTCGCCTCAACAGAACGAGATTATTGAGCGCAAAAACCGAACGTTGAAGGAAATGATGAACGTCATGTTGACAAGTTCTGGTTTACCCCAGAACTTGTGGGGGGAAGCCTTACTTTCCGCGAACTACATTCTGAATAAGCTACCTCACAGAAGATTGGACAAGACACCATATGAATTATGGAAAGGTCACGTACCTTCCTACAAATATCTAAAAGTGTGGGGGTGTCTTGCCAAAGAAATGGTTCCTAAACCTAAGAAGGTTAGAATAAGACCCAAAACTGTTGATTGTATATTCATTGGATATGCTCGCAACAGTATTTCATATGATTCTTGGTACACAAGTATGAAATTCCTGACATCAATTCGAATATGATAATTGAGTCCAAGATATTTTTTGAAGGTAAGGAAAGACAAAGAATAGTCTCTCAAAAGAACTATTGATACTGTCAAAGACAGTGATCAGATTGACCAAGAGTCGGATCAACGTGAAAATGTTGAGACAATTGAACCTAGACGTAGCAAAAGAGTTAGAACGTCTAAGTCGTTTGGTCCCTATTTTCTGACATACTTGTTAGAAAATGAGCCTCAAAGCTATAAAGAAGCAATTTCTTCGTCGGATGCACCTTTATGGAAAAAGGCTATTAATAGTGAGATTGATTCCATTGTACAAAATCATACTTGGGAGTTGGTTGATCTTCCTCCAGGTTGTAAGCCACTGGGCTACAAATGTATATTCAAACGGAAGATGGAACCAGATGGATCAATAGATAAATACAAGGTGAGGCTTGACATAAAATGTTACAGACAAAAAGAATGTCTTGATTGCTTTGACACATATTCACCAGTGACTTGCATCAAGTCAATAAGAATGCTCATAGCCATAACAGTTATATTTGGTCTTAAAATACATTAAATAGATGTAAAGACAGTATTCTTAAATGGCGAACTGGATGAAGAGATTTACATGGAACAACCATAAGGTTTCAATGTTCCTGGACAAGAACAGAAGGTGTGCAAACTTGTAAAATCCTTGTACGGACTAAAACAAGCACCTAAACAATGGCATGAAAAAATTGACAAATAGATGTTGTCAAGTGAATTCAAAATCAATGAGTGTGATAAGTGTGTATACACCAAATCAACTCATATGTGTGTCTCTACGTAGACGATATGCTGATAATTGGTAGTAATCATGAGATGATTCAGTCTACCAAGAAAGTGTTGACCAACAAATTTGATATGAAAGATTTAGGAGTAGCTGATGTGATCTTAGGAATTAAGATTTCTAGAACATCAGAATGTTATTTATTATATCAGACTCACTATTTTGAGAAGATACTTGAGAAAAATTTAACAAATGAGATCTAAATGTGGCTAGAACTCATGTAGACATAACTCTTCATTTATCAAAGAATACTGGATCGAGCGTATCACAATTAGAGTATTCGAGAATCATCGGAAGTCTGATGTATCTCACCAATTGCACACGACCTGATATCGCCCAAGCTGTAAACAGGCTCAGTAGATATACGAGTAATTCATGACATAACCACTGGAAAGTCATAATAAGAGTTTTGAGGTATCTGAGAGAAACTTCAAAATATGGTCTGCATTATACGAGATATCCTCTTGTTCTAGAGGGATACAACGATACTAACTGGATATCTGATACAGTGGATTCCAAATCTACAAATGGATTTGTTTTCACACTTGGTAGTACAGCCGTGTCATGGAAATCCTCGAGGAAATCATGTATTGCCCGGTCTACTATGGAATATGAGTTCATAGCATAAGAAAAAACAGCGGAAGAAGCGGAATGGCTTCAAAATTTCCTGGAGGATATTCCAAATTAGCCCAAACTGGTGCCAACGATAAGTATACATTGTGATAGTCAATCGGCTATTGGGAGAGCCCAAAATATAATGTAGAATAGTAAGTCTCGACACATACGTCGCAGACATAATACCATACGACAATTGTTCTCAAGTGGTATAATATCGATCGATTATGTGAAATCAAAGGAAGACCTAGCGGATCCACTTACTAAAGGTTTACCTAGAGAGCAAGTTGAGAAGTCATCGAGGGGAATGGGCTTGAAGCCTATAAATTAAGAATTTTCACTGTGGAAGCCCAACCTAGCTGACTGGAGATCCCAAGATCTAGGTTCAAAAGGGACAACTGAAACTTTGTGCAATTTAAAACAAGTACTGTTGAGTTTTATACTCTTTCTCATTCCGATAATGACGCATAGTGTTGTCTGTCAAGGCTAGGATAAGCTAAGATTTTTAATGATCACTATATTAGGAGAAGAGTCTTAATAGGGGTAAATGCATATTACCTCTTTATAGTAGATCACATATTTCAAGTAAGAAGCGAGGCCGCTTCCATGGGATTTTACAGGATGACTTCCCTAAAGTGCTTGATGAATCCAGGACCAATGTTCATGGCCGAAATGAACACAACCGTAGATCGGGAAATGGTCGAAGTAAAGCTGTGTGTTGGCAATTGTCTTGGTTTACACCAATGGCAGAACAGTTCAAGAGTATGAGTCACTGGTTTGCCAAGTAAATCCGATTGTCATTCACTAGGAAAGATTCAAGGTGAGCTATCTATTTCGATGCAGCTTTAGTTCACGAAAACTCTCTCAAATATGCATTAATATTTAGAGAATTGTGGGGGATTGTTGTAAATTCTCTAAATATAGAGTATGGATGTAAGGAGGGTCATGTCCTTTGGGTAGTGCCCAATGAGAAAGGCACTAAAATGTAGGGACATGTCCTCTAATTGAAAGAACACACCTATAGTCTCCTAACCCTTATGAAGGTTGCACCCCAAACCAAATGGTGCCTTCAAAGGCACCCTTCCATGTTTATTTAAGGGGCCTTCATGTTTTTTCAAGACACCCAGAATTTTCATAAGTCTTGAGTCACATCAATTTTGTTTTTTGGAGTCAGGAGAGAGATTCCACAATTGTCCTAGTTCAAGATCTTATTAAGGAGTGCCCCTTGAACAAGAGGAATCAATGTAATCCTAGGAGGACGTTAGCCACAAAATCCGTAGAGCACCGAGACAGGGCTAATAAGTTCTTAAGGACAGAGGCAACTCAACTTGGACTACAACACTACAAGAAATTATAGTTTTAGCGACGAAATATTCCGTTTTAAAATTTAACGACGGAATTGAAACAGATAATGAAATTAGGGATGTAATTTAGCGACAAAAAAAGTTTCATCTCTAAATTAGAGACGGAAACAAATTTATGTCGCTAATTAGAAACAGATTGTTATTCTGTCACTAATTTCATCTAGAAACGGAATTTTTCCCTCGTTATTCCGTCGCTAATTAGAAACGGAATTAAAATTCCGTAGCTAATTAGAAACAGAATTAAAATGCTGTAGCAAATTTTAAATTTTCATTTTTATTTTAATTTTAATTGGTAATTAGAAACCGAATTTTTCCGTCGCTAATTAGAAACAAAATTAAAATTTCGTA
>SKCR01041025.1:0-359046 GCA_019454045.1 Zanthoxylum bungeanum
TCAATCCTTTCACTTCATACATATCCCGCCAATAATTCTAGAGTATAGAAAATGTATACTCTATTAAATCATGGTTATTATAAACTCTGACTTAAGTTGATAATATATATAAAGAGCTTCTGGAACTCCTTTCAGAACTCGCCATGATCATGGACTTATATTATCACTTATGTCAAATCGCGCCTCTTGGGATATCGACTCTATGTTATCCAGAGCGACAAATCCTTTATTCATCTCTCACTACTTTCGTATGCTTTTCTTATTGCCCAAGCATGACCCTATCCACAATCTCACTATGGATTACAGAGATGTAATATCAAAGCATATATGATCCACATACAAGATACCATGGAGACCTCACACTATAAGAAAACTGTCAAATAGCGACGGAAAAATTCGTAGCTAATCCGTCGCTAACTGACCACTAGCGATATAATATCGATGGAAAAATTGCGTCTCTATTTTGTTGGTCGCACAAAAAATAACGACAGAAATATTACATCCATCGCTAAAGTTAGCGACGGAATAAAATTCCGTCTCTATATAGCGACATAAATTCATTCTCCAATTAGCGACGGAAATTATTCGGTCGCTAAATAGTGACAGAAAATTCCGTTTCTATTTAGAGACGGAATAATTTAGCGACAGAAATTCCGTTTCTATTTTGCGACAGAAGTATTTCCATCTCTAAATAGCGACAGAAATTCCGATTGTATTTCTGTTTCTATTGAGCCAAGCACTCGATGATTAAATTATATGTATTGTCGGGCATGACTTATTGAGCTCCATCTAATAATCTCCAAGGTAGTGGTCAGATTAATATCAAAACCCTTTATCTTTAAAAATAATTGATTTTTTATTTTACAACTTTTAACCAAAATTTATCTTCAAAGCATTAATCTCAGTGAATGTGTTACAAATTTTGGTTTAAGTGAATGGATTTTTTTTTTTAAATTATAAGATTAAAGTACTCATAGAAAAATAAGATTAATTAATTTTAAAATAAAGTACGATAAAAAAATAAGATTAATTAATTTTAAAATGAAGTACGATAAAAAATTATTAAATCAGTCTCTGGTTCTTCTTTATCCTTTATACTTTCTTTCTGTTGTTCGCCTTTTTCAGCTGTAAAAAAAAAAAAAAAAAAAAAAAAAAAAAAAAAAAAAAAAGAAAAAGAAAGAAAGAAAGAAAAAAAAAAGAGAGAAATTAGGAGCATGAGTAACCCCACGAAAGTAATTTATTAGCGAGGGAATAAAGATCCCATTTCTAATTAGCGATGAAATTTTAATTCCGTTTCTAATTTGCGACGGAATTTTAATTCCGTTTCTAATTAGCTACGAAATTTTAATTTTGTTTCTAATTAGCGATGTAAAAATTCTGTCTCTAATTACCAATAGTTTTGGAAATTAGAAATTAAAATTAAAATAAAATTTTAAAATTAGCGACGGAATAAAGCTTCCGTTTCTATTTAAAGACGGAATATTAATTCTGTTTCTAATTAGCGACGGAAAAATTTCGTTTATAGATAAAATTAGTGACAGAATATTAATCTGTTTCTAATTAGCGACGAAATTTAATTTCCGTCTCTAATTTAGAGATGAAAATTTTTTTGTCGCTAAATTCCGTCCCTAATTTCATTATCCGTTTCAATTCCGTCTCTATTCAGTCTTTAAATTCTGAAACAGAATTTTCCATCGCTAAAACTGTAATTTCTTGTAGTGTCAAGTCTAAGGATTATTCATACTATCATAACAAAAATAATTCTCATAGACATGTGGATAACACTCCATATGGGTTCTCAAGCGGGTCAGTTCGATGTACTTGTTCTCCAACAAGCATCCATATGTTAGATTAAGTGAACACATTCACTAGTAACTTATGAGATCGGCTACCTTCCTTCTCGAAGAAAGCAGACATAACATATGCCAATCTAAACTTGATTTATCTATGTCCTAGTGATGACAGTCCTATGATTGGGAACATTTAAGAATGACAGGATCTCATAAATTAAACTTAATTTAATTCATTTAATCGTCATTCTAAGGACTATATTCAAGTAGTCAAAATTATTTATACACAATACTTATAAATAAACTTCCAATTTTATTAATTAATACAATAATATAAAAAAATATATTTGTCCCTATTGGATCTAGGACATATAACCAAGAATCTCTCACTTGCACTAGAGCCAATCTCTATGATGTTTTACACCAAATAATTCAACATGCCTATCATGCTTCTGTTAGGTTAGTGCTTTAGTAAGAGAATTTGCTAATTTCTCTTCAGTATGAATCCTCTCTATCTTCACATCACCTCTTTGGCTCTAATAAGGTGATATCGCTAGAACGTGTTTAGATTTCAGATGAGACCTTGGTTCTTTAGCCTGTGCTATGGCTCCGGTGTTGTTACAATATATTTCAATCGCATTGTTATTCTCAGGAACAACACCCAAGTCTGTGATGAACTTCTTTACCCAAGTTGCCTCTTTAGCTTCTTCTAAAGCGACTACGTACTCAGCTTCCATTGTTGAGTCTGTTGTAGTAGTTTATTTAGAACTCTTCCTATTGACTGCACCTCCAAACATAGTAAACAAGTATCCAGAGTGTGATTTTCTATCATTTTTATCAGACTGAAAGCTAGCATCAAAATAGCCCAATACTTTGAGCTCAGAACATCCTCTATAAATCAAGAACATATCATTAGTCATTCTTAAGTACTTAAGGAATGTCTTGACAACTATCCAATGATCATCTCCAAGATTAGCCTGATATCTGCTCGTAACACTTAGAAGTCAGACACATCAGGTCTCATACATAATATGGCGTACATGATTGATCCTATAGCAGAAGCATATGAGATTTGTTTCATGGTGAGTACTTTGAGCTCGGTACATCCTCTATAAATCAAGAACATATCGTTAGTCATTCTTAAATACTTAAGGATTGTCTTGACAGCTTTCCAATGATCCTCTCCAAGATTAGCCTGATATCTGCTCGTAACACTTAGAAAGTCAGACACATCAGGTCTCATACATAATATCGCATACATGATTGATCCTATAGCGGAATCATATGAGATTGAAGAAGAAGAAGATATTGATGAAGAAGAAGAAGAAGAAGAAGAAGATATTGAAGAAGAAGAAGAAGATATTGATGATATTTGGATGCTTATTATTGATGATTGCTTGATGGGAATGTTTGGGGGATGTGTTTACCATATTTAGGAATGAGAGGATGAAGCCTAAGTCTGAAATTTTGGCCTAGCGTCGCGACGCAGAATGCGTTGCGTCGCGACACGATTTGGGAATTTCCCAGGAAATGCCTCTGGAACGTTACGCGTCGCAGCGCACAAAGGTCATTGCATCGCGACGCGAAAGATAAAAGTTTGAGTGTGCTTCTGGACAGTGCGCGTCGCGACGCGCCCTGACCCGCGTCGCGACGTGAATATAAAAAATTACCCTAATTAGTTTTAAACCATTCCAGTATCACCCGAACGTATTAAGGGCTACCCTATGAGTCCCGTATCAAACCATATGTATAAATTTCATTATAATATACGTACGATATGTTTCCAAGTGATAGCCTTTACTTGAATAAGCAAATTAAGCTTAATTCTGATCTAATTATTCCTTGTTCATTTTCTAATCGAAACTATCGATGATAGATCGTCGCAGGAACCACAAGTTTCGCCAGTAAGCGAAGAAAGACCAACAAAACTCCAAAACAGTGAGTGAACACTTTTCTTTTAAATTGACTTTTATTTTGTTATTTTTGTTTCAGACTTGAATTTCTACACTATAGGGCGATAGATGATTTTCACTACAGTTATTTCATGCATAGTTACGTTTGAGAAAAGAAATATTTTTTAGAAGATGTTTTATACAGTTTTAAGATATAAAACATAAGTTTTATGATTTTCGGGGCATGTGGGAAAAACTTACCCCAGTATGTAACTTGATATAGTTTGGAATTGACGGACAGGGAACATGTGCACATATAGAGGACTTGGGGGATGGCGATATGTAACGCC
Source organism: Zanthoxylum bungeanum (assembly GCA_019454045.1). Taxonomy (NCBI): domain Eukaryota; kingdom Viridiplantae; phylum Streptophyta; class Magnoliopsida; order Sapindales; family Rutaceae; genus Zanthoxylum; species Zanthoxylum bungeanum. Next base: position 4,033 of record SKCR01041025.1, read on the forward strand.
CCCAGATCCTAAATCAGAGCTAAGGGGACAGCAATACGTAATGCCCCTAGACCCTAATTTCAGAACTTGGAGGGTGTTGGGTTTCTACCATAGTCCCAAGATCATTCAAGCAATGAAAATAATGTGAATACAATAAAGAAGTATGACCGAATCATACTTACATTGATCGAATTTGCGATGCATTGAACACAAAAAATTTCTTCACCCTTGAAGTATGGGTGTTCATAGGGTCGGGTCAACCCACGACCCGACCCGACCTGACGCAACCCGGTCTGACCCGCTCGGGTCCAATTAAAAAAATTGTAAAATTTCGACCCGAAATTTTGGATCGGGTCACGGGTTAAGGTCAGAAAAATCGGGTCTGACCCGACCCGATATAATTATTATATATATTTGTTATGATATAATTTTAACAAGAAACAATTGTAGTTGGAATGGCAAATTAATTGCTTGGTCATCAAAGGGCCCCAAGTTCGAATCCCAGCAAGCCCAAATCCGAAACTTTTGTGTATTTTTCTTTAAAAAAAATGTTGTTAGTGAGAATCGAACTTGAGATTCTTTAGTTATTAACCAAAGACTTTACCATTGCAACTACACACATATATTTGTAAAATTTGTATCAAAAAATATATATATTATATTTATAATATATTATGGTGACCCGACCCGACCAGCAGTTTTTCGACCCGACCCGTTGCGACCCGACCCGCGCGGCCAGCTACTTAAATTTCAGGTTTCGGGTCAAATGACCCGAATGACCCAACCCGATCGGGTAAAAAAAAACCGAAAAAACCGACCCGACCCGACCCGTGAACAACCCAAGGCTTGAAGCTTTCGGCCATGCCTCCAATTTGTGTTCCTTATGATTCGGTCATCCTCCATGGAAATGATCTTCAAGCTCCAAGCTTTATGAATGGATTCCATGATCAAGAGTTGGTTTCCCTATCACATTTGAATGACCCTTTATGTGCTAGCATTGGAGAAAATTGCAACAAAATTCTCATATTCTTCACCTTGTTGCTCTCGGCATTGAAGGAGAAAGAGAGAAAATTTTGGCCCTTGGCCGAAAATGGTGAGGGAGAGAGAGAGAAGATGAAGTTGTTATTTTTGTGTATTTTAGATTTCAAAAATCTAATACCAAAAACCAACGTCAAAAAGGTACAAGGCATTTAAGCCTTCCAACCACCACCATCAATCACAAGTGACAACCATCACATCACTCAAAGTGATGTGACTTACATCACAAGAATGACTAATGATGTGACGCGTGATGTGACTTGTGGGCCCCACTTGATTCTAAATCTGAGTGGTCCCGCAAACATTCTCGGGCTCGGGTTCGCTAATTCCGAATTAACGAATTTTCCATTGCGACGTAATTAAATCAAATTTAATTAAATAATTATGCCAAGCAAAATTACTATTCACGTCACTAGCGAATTAATTATAAATTAACTCGTTCGCCCGAATTAAAATCTAATTTTAATTCCGCGTCGAAATCTAATTTCGTTTAATATATCGAATATATTATTTTATCGATTAATTCCTAATTAATCGTTCTCTCTCTTTAATTAATATTTATCCCAGATAAAATATCTCCGTAATTAATCCCGGATTAATTTTCTCTCTCTACTAATTAATCCCAGATTAATTATGTGCGAGTCATACGTCATCGGTGAATCTTCGGGAAGCGACCCATGAGATCCCCAGATATGTTGGCAGTAAATCCGGTTGTCGGACTATCCGAATACGTACGTACCTAGTACTACGTTTTTACCGATTTACAAGACATGGTTGGCTTCTAGCAAAGCACCGTGCCTACCCAATTCTCCAGAAATATTCTTAAAGGAATATGTAATCTGTATCAGGCGTAGTATACGTAGTATTGCGTATTGCGATCCAGTATCGGATGTCAGTGCTAGGCCTGGGGCTGAAATTGTGTCTGTCCCGTACGAAGCACATGTCGGATCTCTGGTAACTAGTCTCTATAATCGGATACTATGACCTAGTCATATTATCCCGATAGCTGCAGCATATAAGAGCACCAGTTCCGTATCCTACGTGATCATCATCTTCACTATGACTGGAGTGATATTTCCATCTCGACATCACACCCAATACACTATGATTCCCAATATACCCAGAAGAGGCGTACACAGAACCGGTTAAAGCCCTGGACGACCAAAACCAAAGTATATTGATTGTCGCAAGTATTAGCGGTGCAAGTCTCAGGTTAAGACCAAATACACCTACACTGATTCAGACTTCCATAGACACATAGTCATACTACCAATGGAATTCCGAGGGGTCTATCCAGAGCGAAGCTGTTTCCGTACCATCGGTAAACACAACCTCCTATTACACTTGCATGAGTATCCAATACCCAAATATATGAGAACTATGCTGTTATGCTCCCATAACACGCACAAGTGCAATACTAGTCTATTCCGCATTATCGATGTCCAATCTCGATAATACTACGACTAAAGATGTTTTAATGATTAAACCTTAGTGGATTAATAATGTCTCATATCTTATTAATCCGGTACTAATCATATGGACTTTTATCATTTATATATCCCGGTAATCTATTTACAAATGATGAAAGAGCAATTTCTTTTGTCACATAGTTAATTTGTACAACAACACCATGTTCTGTACAAATAGTGATGCTATGGGTCATAATAGTCCAACAATCTCCCACTTGGCCTATAGCTAATCACTCAAGTGTCCTACACTTGAACTATGTACGGTTCGCTCAAACTTCTGTTGAGAAACTGCTTTCGTCAGCGAATTTGCAAAGTCATCATCTGATGTGATTTATTCGATCATCACATCGCCACGATGTATGATCCGAACGAATCAGATGAATTAATTGAAGTATATACTTGGATCGTTGATGAGACCATTAATTCTTTAGCCTGTGTTGTAGCCTAGCTCCGCTGCTAACAGAACTACTCCTAATCTGATTAGGAATTATAGATCCAAATCGCTTCTATTGCTGCCTCAGCTGCAGCAATATTCCCATTTTGTTGTTTATTCGGCAACAGTATCTTGCTTGGAAGATTTCCAGCTCACTGTTTCGTCATTCAAACTATATAGTATCCTTTATTACGACTTATAGTCATTTTTATCGGTTAGGAAACTTGCAATAGTGAACCCAGTCACTTCAAGTTCTCATTCTCCATAGTATAAGAAAGCATCCTTAGTTCCTCTAAGATACTTAACGATGTTCTTAACATCAATCCAGTGACTATCACTTGGATTGGCCTGATTGTGACTCCATATGCTCAAAGCGTACGAGACACCAGGTCGCATACATTTATTTCAATGTACGAGTTCTCGGAGAGTTCCAACAACTTTTAGATCTATCCCAGTAGATCCTTATTCTAGAATAAAGGTTGTCTCTCCCAAGAATTCTACGGAGAATTTTCATGAAAGCCAAGCTTTCACCGATTGTATTATGGGAATGTCATTTCCAAGAAATGTCATGTCATCATTATTTAGGACAATCACTGTCAGTGCGCTCCCACTAACCTCCTTATATACACAAGAATCATTTCGTTTTGAATTAAATCATATACCATTATGATTACATCAAAACTATAGTTCCAAGAACTCAATGCTTGCTTCAATCCATCAATGAATCGAATTAACTTGCAAACCTTGTTTGCTCGTTTTGGTACGAAAAAACCGTCAGGATGTTGTAAACATCCTCCAAAAGGTTTTCGTTTAAGGAAAGCGATTTTGACGTTCAGCTGTCATATTTCATAAATGAAACATGTAGCACTAGCAAACATTATCCAAATGGATTTTAACCATGGAAACGAGTAAAAGGTTTCGTCGTAATCGACACAATGTTGATAACGATACCTTTTCGCTACAAGCCTAGCTTAGTACGGTGTATGTTGCCATCCATGTATGTCTTCCTTGAAGACTAATATAGTACTAATAGGCACAATGCCTTCCGATACATCAACTGTTGGGTTTTTCTAAGGTCCCGAGGATCAATTAAAGCGATGAAACAAACATGCGAATACATCAAAGGAAGTTGCGGAATACTTACATTGAGCGGTTGAGCGATGCGACGAAGAACAAAAATCTTTTTCTCCCTCCAAGGTAGTCTCGGCAGTGTACTGGTTTGGGCTCTCCAATTTTCGGCCATGGATCTCTATCAAGCTCCAAGCTTTGTGATGTGTATTCCAAGCCCACGGGTGGGTTTCCCTATCACCTTCGCAAGACTCTAAAGTGTGCCAGCACTCGGTAATTTTTGCCGTAAAAATCACCTTGCTTCTCCTCTTCATTTTCGGTGAAACCCAAAAGTTTTGGAGAGGAAAATTCAGCCCCTTGGGCGTGAAGAAGAGAAGAGAGAAATGTGTGTTATGTTGCTGGTTGGAGAAAAATGTATCTAATACATAAAATAGAAAAGTCAAATACCAAATAATTAAATATGGTAAATGTCTTTCAAAAGTCTAACTTGAGTGTCAAACACTCTTCCAACAACAACCATCACTATTCACTTAATCAAGTGATAAGTTGTCACATCAATCAAAGTGACAAGTGATTTGATGCTTGATGTGACTTGTGGGCCGCGCTCGAATTCGAAATGCGAGTGCGCCCGCAAATACTCCCGGGCTCGGGTTTGCTAATTCCAAATTAACGAATTTTTCGTTGCGACTTAATTAAATAATTATGCCTAGCAAAATTACTATTCACGTCGCTAACGAATTAATTATAAATTAACTCGTTCGCCCGAATTAAATTCTAAATCTAATTCCGCGTCGAAATCCAATTTCGTATAATATATCGAATATATTATTTTATCGATTAATTCCAAATTAATCGTTTTCTCTCTTTAATTAATATTTTATCTCAGATAAAATATCTCTGTAATTAATCCCAGATTAATTTTCTCTCTCATCATTAATTAATCCCAGATTAATAAAGTGCGAGTCATACGTCATCGATGAATCTTCGGGAAGCGACCCATGAGATCCCCGGATATGTTGGCAGTAAATCCGGTCGTCGGACTATCCGAACACGTAAGTACCTAGTACTACGGTTGTACCGATTTACAAGACAAGGTTTCGCTTCTAGCAAAGCGTCATGCCTACCCAATTCTCCAGAAATATCCTTACAGGAATATGTGATCTATATCAGACGTAGTATACGTAGTATTGCGTATTTCGATCCAGTATCAGATGTCACGTGCAAGGCCTGGGGATGGAAATGTGTCTGCCCCGTACGAAGCACATATCGAATCTCTGGCAACTAGTCTCTATAATCGGATAAACATGACCTAGTCATAATATCCCGATAGCTGCAACATATAAGAGAACCAGTTCCGTATCCTACGTGATCATCATCTCCACTATTACTGGAGTGATACTTCCATCTCGACATCACACCCAATACACTACGATTCTCAATATACCCAGCAGAGGCGTACTCAGAACCTGTTAAAGCCCTGGACGACCTAAACCAAAGTACATTGATTGTCGCAAGTATTAGCAGTGCAAGTCTCAGGTTAAGACCAAATACACCTACCCTGATTCGGACTTCCTTAGACACATAGTAATACTACCAATGGAATTCCGAGGGGTCTATCCAGAGCGAAGCTGTTTTCCGTACCATCGGTAAAACACAACCTCATACTACACTTGCATGAGTATCCTATACCCAAATATATGAGAACTATGCCGTTATGCCCTCACAACGCGCACAAATGTAATACTAGTCTATTCCGCATTATCGATGTCTAATCTCGATAGTACTACGACTAGGGATATTTAATGATTAAACCTTCGTGGATTGATACTGTCTCATATCATCTCAATCCAGGAACTAATCATAAGGACCTCCTATCATTTTTACATCTTGGTGATCTAATCACAAATGATAAGAGAGCAATTTCCTTTGTCACATAGTTAATTTGTACAACAACACCATGATTAGTACAAATAGTGATCCTATGGGTCATAACTGTCCAACATCAACCAGTGTCCAAACTTGGTTGGTATACATGGAATCCATTTCGGATTTATGGCACTTTGCCATAATAGGGAGTCGATACCTCGTATCACTTCCTCATACGTAGTCAGTTCGTGTTCCTCAATAAGATTGACATCTTTATGAGGTGAGATCAGCAACCCATACCTCCCAGGTTGTTTTCTGACTCTCTCCGACTTACGCGGTTCTTGTGTATTCGAAGATTATGGTACAGTTTCATCCTTGATGAACTGTTTGTGTTCCATTAGGACTCGGTGCCTGGAATAGTATTACTTTGATTTTCATCGAGTTTTACTTTCCTCCCACTTACCACTGCATATAGGTATTCCTCTTAGGAAAACCGCATGGAGAGCAACAATTACATTGTTCTTTAATGAGTTGTATAAGTACTATACTTTGGTTTCCCTAGGATAACCTACAAATTAGGCATTTATCCGATTTGGGTTCTAGTTTGGTATCATCCAAACATATGTCTAGCATACCCAAATCTTCAGGAATGAGAAAACCCAGTTTCTTTCCTGTTCATATCTAATATGAAGTTTGTCAAACAGATTTTCATGGAACCTTATTCAAAATAAGTTTTGCACTGTTTAATGCGTATCCCTTGAAGGAAAATGGTAGCTCAGAGCGACTCATGATTAACCTTATCATGTCCAACAAAATTTGGTTTCTCAGTCTGGACACACCGTCAAATTGAGGTGTTCCGAGAGAAGTCCATTGTGAAAGAATACTATACGCTTTCAAGTAATCGAGAAACTTATTGCTTAAGTATTTTCCACCACGGTCTAACCGTTACGGTTTTATTCTTTAGCCGATCTGTCTGTCTACTTCGTGTTGAAACTCTTTGAATTTATCAAAAGTTTCCGATTCGTGTTTCAGAAGAAACACATAACCATAACGCGATGCCACATCCGTAAAGGTTACGAAGTATTCATATCCACCTCTAGCCTAGCTAGATATGGGCCCACTTACGTCACTATGAACGAGGGCTAACAGATCGGTGGCACTTACACTTTTACCAAGTAAAAGGTGTTTTAGGCACTTTGCCTAATAAACTAGATTCGTAGACATCATTTGAATAATTTGAATAGGATCAAATCCGTCCTAGTATCCACTCTTCAAAAGTGTTGATATACGAGTCTTGTTTAATGTGTCCCAGACAACAATGCCACAAATAAGTCTCATCTGATTAATTCAGTTTGAGCTATTTGTTTGTCATATTATACGTTTGAGATTTATTTATATTCAAAATATAAATACTATTATTCATATCCAATGTGTTTATCTCAATATCATCTTTATAAAATAAAACACTTTAGTGTTCTAGAATATAAAGGTATACCCGCAACGGGTTAAACCCTGATATAGAGATAATGTTTCTAGTCAAACTAGGTACATTATAACAGTTTCATAATTTAAGTACACACCCAAAGGGTAGTTCCTAAACTTAGATTTCTACGGTTAAAACAGTGGTTTTCGTCCCGTTTCCGATTCGCAGATCAATCTCAACTGAAGTCAGTATCCTTCTTATCAGCAGATTCTGCACATCAGTACATATTTTATGCACCACATCTAGTATCAAAATCCAATTTTGAAACTAATAGCGAACATGTTTATAACAAATATACTTAAAGCCGGAGCCTTGCCCCGCTTTACTTCCTTCATGTCTGCCTTGTCCATACGGTAGTCACATATTTCAGTGACCCCATTTGCCACAGTTTAGGCAGACTTCTTGGGATATGTCATTTGTCTTCCTAGAAGAGTTGTGATGATTTTACCTTTTCCCCTTTTTAAGCTCTGTCTTTGCCTCCTAGAACATAGCCATCAACTCTCCAAGAGTTTACTCTTGGTTCATAATGAACCTGCCCCAGCTTTCGGGTAGAGACTATAAGATCAAATCTTTGGTGGTCTCGGCCACGTAGGTAATGCCCAGCTAACCTAGCTTATCGATGTCAGCAATCATCTACGACACCTAGTGCTCGACAGATGTACCCTCTGATATATGCGAGCTAAAGAGCTTCTTTTGCAATTTGTACTTCTAAGATTTAAGAATAAATCTATGAAGATCTTTAATTTCATCTTCATGGTACAAGGATATAATCCTTAACTTTGACGACAGAATTAAAGTGTCATTGCATTTAGCATAAAGGATTGAGCACTAAAGTTATCATCACATGAATCTTCCAAAGATCATGTTCTACTATTTGCTCAACTCCGGGCTTAGGCCCAAGAGTTTGCTCTATCAAATAGAATAACTTCTTAGTTCCCAGGACTATCCTGAGGTTTTATTCCTAATCTGAAAATTAAAGCCGTTTAAAGACATTTTTACCCAGGTTTATGTTTTAAACGCTAATCTTTCAGTTATCTTGATTGCTATAGTCCAACTATTCAATCAACGATTTCAGGTACTATTGAATATAATGATTACTATAGTATAACTATATAATCAACTATAATTTCATTATTTAAATTCAAATATATTGATTACTATAATCCAATTATATAATCAACTATAATTTGAATTAGTTTGAATACAGTCCAACTGTTTTAGTTAAAACAACGATATTAGTCCAACTAATATTTATTTAATTAATGACGAAAAATGAAATGAGCGCGTATTGGCAAGTATCTAAACGAATTTGCAAATTTAATACTTGCCTCCCACTATTTTTCGGCGAGCCTCTAACCCTCTGTTGAGTACTCGGGAAACCTTGTTTCCTAGTGGGCTAGGATCCCGTTCAATAACACACAACCTTGACTTTGGCCAACAAGCTGTATGATATTTAACTAGGTAGATCTCTAAGATCAATTGGATCTCATTCAATTCCTAGATCCAGTAGGTGGACATCTAAGTCCGAAACACATATCTAATATATGCCAATATATCCAATATATTCCCTAACATTTTTCCTCTGAATCAATTAAGCCTTGGCTTTGGCACAACAAACTTAATGTTTCCAGTTAAGCGGAACCCATTGACCTTGGAAAGCTTCGTAATCGATGTCGATAGACAAGAAGTGATCTTGACTTTGGCCAATAAATCACAACTTGGACAAGACATGCGATATGGAACAAAGCCTTCATAATTCAAACACATCCGCGATGGACAAAGGCCTTGACTTTGGCCAACAAACCAGTGCCAATCTTGGATCTTGAGAATGAATCATTCAATGGAAGGAAAAACGCTTAATATATGTTGAAGGTTTTTCGCGTAATTGGCAACCAATTAATTATCTTTGTTAAGGTCTCATCATACACCCTTAAACATGCATTCTAAAAACATAATAAGACGCGTAAATAAATTAATAATGATATGCGGATGGATATTTAAAACACATGTTCCTAGAACAAATCTCTCCATTTCCTCTCTCCCGCTAGCACAAATCTTAGTTCTACCTAATTACATAACACTTCTAAAGAAACCTCATTTACATTGAGGGGAATAGGTGAGAAGAGAAATACAAATAGTCAAGAGGTAATAGGCTGGACACGCAGGTCCAATTTAATAAATTCTAAATTTATTACAACAATTTCCAAAATTGCCCTCACCCATCTAATATCCATCCGATATACATTATTCATACATCACATTCATGTATTCACACAAAGCATGTTATCAATCAATCTAATCCAATTAATCAATCTGAAATTAATGACCATCCAATGTTCAAACAACGATTTGATTTTGCCCATTTAAAATTTAAGGAATCACCCTTATTTGCCAAGAAACCAATTTAGGCCCAATTAAAATTTTGAAGGCCCATTTAATTATATTTGGACTTTATGGATATGGTTTTGGGCCCAATTGGATCCAACCAATTAACATAAACCAAACTTGGCCCAACCAAGCCCATTAAGCCCAAATACAACTTTATAAGCCCAATTCCAAATTAAGCCCAATTAATTAAATTACAAAATTCCAAATTTCACAATTAAATTAATCAAAGTGCATTAGCCATAATTAATTACTTAAATCAACATTTCCAAACCACCAATTTACTTAATTAATCATGCTTATTATCATCAACACATGTCCAACATTATTGAATCAAAAATCAATCATTTTCCATGCTTCTAAGTCACGGCAATTAAAGGATTTATGTCCGATTTCGATTTTAATCCAATTAAATCCTAAATCAACATTTCCCAAGTGTTTCAAACTCATCCAATGATTCAAAAAACAAAAATCACCATGACATTAGGGTAGCACACCATTCGGCCAAGCCAATAATTTGGGGAAAATTTGATCCAATTCAATTTTCATCAAATTGATCACAAATAACTCTAAGTTATCATCATTCAAGCATACTCAAACAATCAATTTCATCCAAACATGCTCAAATCAATTTTACCCTAAATCCAATTCCATGCTTAAATAAGGCTCTTGATACCATTGTTGGGTTTCTACCATAGTCCCAAGATCATTCAAGTAATGAAAATAATGTGAATATAATAAAGAAGTATGGCGGAATCATACTTACATTGATCGATTTGCGATGCGTTGAACACAAAAAATTTCTTCACCCTTGAATCTTTCGGCCATGCCTCCAATTTGTGTTCCTTGTGATTCGGTCATCCTCCATGGAAATGATCTTCAAGCTCCAAGCTTTGTGAATGGATTCCATGCTCAAGAGTTGGTTTCCCTATCACCTTTGAATGACCCTTTATGTACTAGCATTGGAGAAAATTGCAACAAAATTCTCTTATTCTTCACCTTGTTGCTCTTGGCATTGAAGGAGAAAGAGAGAAAATTTTGGCCCTTGGCCGAAAATGGTGAGGGAGAGAGAGAGAAGATGAAGTTGTTATTTTTGTGTATTTTAGATTTCAAAAATCTAATACCAAAAACCAAAGTCAAAAAGGTACAAGACATTTAAGCCTTCCAACCACCACCATCAATCACAAGTGACAACCATCACATCACTCAAAATGATGTGACTTACATCACAAGAATGACTAATGATGTGACGAGTGATGTGACTTGTGAGCCCTACTTGATTCTAAATGCGAGTGGTCCCGCAAACACTATCGGGCTCGGGTTCGCTAATTCTGAATTAACGAATTTTCCGTTGCGACGTAATTAAATCAAATTTAATTAAATAATTATGCCAAGTAAAATTACTATTCACGTCGCTAGCGAATTAATTCTAAATTGACTCGTTCGCCCGAATTAAAATCCAATTTTAATTCCGCGTCGAAATATAATTTCGTTTAATATATCGAATATATTATTTTATCGATTAATTCCAAATTAATCGTTCTCTCTCTTAATTAATATTTTATCCCAGATAAAATATCTCCGTAATTAATCCCAGATTAATTTTCTCTCTCTACTAATTAATCCCAGATTAATTATGTGCGAGTCATACGTCATCGGTGAATCTTCGGGAAGCGACCCATGAGATCCCCAGAAATGTTGGTAGTAAATTCGGTTGTCAGACTATCCAAATACGTATGTACTTAGTACTACGTTTTTACCGATTTACAAGACATGGTTGGCTTCTAGCAAAACACCGTGCCTACCCAATTCTCCAGAAATATTCTTAAAGGAATATGTAATCTGTATCAGGCGTAGTTTACGTAGTATTGCGTATTGCGATCCAGTATCGAATGTCACGTGCTAGGCCTGGGGCTGGAATTGTGTCTGCCCTGTACGAAGCACATGTCGGATCTCTGGTAACTAGTCTCTATAATCGGATAACTATGACCTAGTCATATTATCCCGATAGCTGCAGCATATAAGAGCACCAGTTCTGTATCATACGTGATCATCATCTCCACTATGACTGGAGTGATACTTCCATCTCGACATCACACCTAATACACTACGATTTTCAATATACCCAGAAGAGACGTACACATAACCGGTTAAAGCCCTGGACGACCAAAACCAAAGTATATTGATTGTCGCAAGTATTAGCGGTGCAAGTCTCAGGTTAAGACCAAATACACCTACCCTGATTCGGACTTCCATAGACACATAGTCATACTACCAGTGGAATTCCGATGGGTCTATCTAGAGCGAAGCTGTTTCCGTACCATCGGTAAACACAACCTCCTATTACACTTGCATGAGTATCCAATACCCAAATATATGAGAACTATGTTGTTATGCTCCCATAACACGCACACGTGAAATACTAGTCTATTCCGCATTATCGATGTCCAATCTCGATAATACTACGACTAGGGATGTTTTAATGATTAAACCTTAGTGGATTAATACTGTCTCATATCTTATTAATCCGGTACTAATCATATGGACTTTTATCATTTATATATCTCGGTAATCTAATTACAAATGATAAAAGAGCAATTTCCTTTGTTACATAGTTAATTTGTACAACAACATCATGTTCTGTACAAATAGTGATGTTATGGGTCATAATTGTCCAACAGAGGGTAGCATAGATCCGCACCCCCAGTTCTAGTTTGCGGCTTGGGGGACGGCGATACGTAACGCCCCAAGACCACCAATTTCAGGGACAGAAGTGGCATGCCTTGGGGGATGGCGATACGTAACGCCCCAAAGTCATGGTTTTGCATTCCTGGCTCCAGATCAGCGTATGGGGGGACGGCGATATGTAACGTCCCCATACGTCAAGTTTTCAGATTCCAGATTTTCAGTATACAGTTTTCATAAACCAGATTTTAGAAATAGCTTTCAGAAACCAGAACTTCAAAGGTAGTTTTCAAAAAGATGAGTTTTATAAAGGAGATTTCAGTCACAGTATTATATAAGAGTTTTCATATAAAGATTTATTCTAGCACTTTGGTTTTAAATCAAATATTTTGATATTAGTATTTTAGTTTTTCGTCCACTCACTTAGATCGATTAGTGATCTAACCCCCACCCCCAGTTTCCTTGTTTTGCAGGTATTCTCGGAGGAAGAGCTCCGGAGGACGGATACTGTTGCAGTCACTAGGGTTTGGAGTCCACTAGTTAAAGTCAAAGAGTAAAAGTCCAATCAGAGTCAGTCAGAGTCAAGTAAAAGTCCCGTACTAGTAATTGAGTTATGTGTAGTCATTGTAAAAACATGTGTCTTATGTATAAAAAAAATTGGAGTTAAGTTTGCATGTTAAGTTGTAAGTTTGGGCCACGGTCCCATATATACAATACATATAAAATTAATTAAAGAAAAAAGCATTAGTAAACAAATAGTAGTTATCAGAGTCAGAGGCTTATGGGGTTAGTACGGTCTATCCTCTGCCGGTAACATCTCCCGAATTGGGGATGTTACACCCGCTGTGGGTATTCGTTGGTTTTGCTTAATTACCAAACCTTCACCAAGCCGGCAGCGGGTTTTGTTTTAAATTACCAAACCCGCTTAAATATTTACCAAATTCTACCCATTGTGAGTGGATTTTTACGGATTTGCGAGTGAATTTTTACGGGTTTGCGAGTTTATGAGTGAAATTACCTTCCCTACTTATACTTATTTAAATATGTAAAAACGAATATGTTAGAGAAAAGAAAGAAAACATATGTGCTGGAAGTTAGAAGACTTGGAAAATGAGGTAGGAGCAGGAGTCAAGTTGCGGCTAAGTCTTGGATGATGAGATGTACGGCGGGTTTTGATATTTGAGATGGAGAATGAGAAAGACTTCAATACTTGGTACAAGTAGGATTTGGTCCTGAATTTAGTAATAATGTATTACAAAAAAATAAATTTAAATATTAAAATAAAAGAGTTGCAGTTTGACGGATAGTTTTGTTCATTTATCAAATCCGTCCACTATCTGTAACATATTTTGATTTGTAATAATAAATTCACTCGTTACCTGTTAAAAAATATATTAAATCTTATCACCAGCGGATTTACGGGCGATATTTTTATCACTAATAGTGAGTTTTGTTCATGTTAGTTTGTGATGATAGTCCATAGTGAAACTGATTTTGATAAGTTCAGAATGAACATTAATATTTATTTGCAGTTGAAAAAACTGATGATATATTTAGGAATTGGGAGAGGGGGGAGAGGAAAAAAATGCTAAATTTTAGCCCAAATTATTGTCGCTAAAACTTAATTGAAAAAGAGGGGTTGGAAAGGAAATTGGTGGATTTAAATAGTCCCACCCTAAAATCAAACCAAATATACGGTTCCTTTCCGTATATCAACCTTAAATCGGACTGAATCATTGAAACCGTAATTATTATTATTTTTTTATAAAACAAAATAATATAAAATTAATGTAATTATTTTTTGGAAAAAAAAAAGAGATTGCTCTTAATTAAGTTATATACGTATCCTCTTCGAGTGTAGGAGAATCAAAACTCACGTAATTCTGTAATATTTTATTTTTAATAATTTACTACATTTACATTTTATACATCTTCATCTGGGGAAGACAGTTCTGTTGGAAATTAGCATACGATATGCGACGGAAAATTAAAATTATTCAATTTTAAACTTAAATTTTCAATCCAAGATCTTTATTAATTTTCGTGCTTCATGATATTATTTATACTTGAAATCATAAATAAAAAAACTTACCTTAAGCCTTTAAGCAATCCTCGAATCACTCATTGTATAATCTTCAGAGCCACCTACACGTTTGGCCTACAACAGTATCCACACAAAGTAGAGAGTTAAAAGATTTTGGATTTTTCAAATCCAAGATTATGTATGTGTATTTTCTTTAGTGCTAGCTTAAGAAAAAGAGTTGTTTTAGGGCTTATGGAATTTTGAGAATATAAATAATTTTAAGAAAATTCTTTTTAAGGAGAAATAAATTTATTTTTCTCACCAAAAGCACACTCACGTTTTTCTTTCAAAATTTAATGGCAAGCTAAAAGGGGTTATTATAGCTTTTGATTTGAGTTGTTTTGATCCCAAATAAATTAGGATTAATAGGATAAGAATAAGATTTAATCCTAATAAAATAGAAATCTTAATCCACCCTAAATAAAATAACTAATATCCTTTTTATTTACTTAAATTAATTAAATAAAATTTATCAATACTAATCAAATTAGGGTACTATAAATCTGAAATTATAATTTAATATAAATATTTTGCTAAATTACATTTCAGCCTCTATATTTTTAGAAATTACAAAACTACTCTGTATTTTTAGAAATTACGAAACAATCCTTAATTTCCAGATTTACACTTTGGCCTCAAAATTCCAGAATTCCATTTTTATCCATAACTTTTGAAATTACGAATTTTCCCCAAAGTTTAAGAACTTAACATTTAAGTCCCAAAATTTAATTTTACATAATTTATCATTAACTTCTCAATACTTTAAAGTGTGTGACCCATTAGGTTCTTTCTTACGTTGGCAACTGAGATAGTTATATACTTCACAAGTATAGATAAATTAATCCAATTAATTTATCCTTAATTAACTCCTTAATTAAGAAACTAATTTTCATAGATCAAGAGCGGCATCTAAAAATGCATTATGACCCCAATTAAATTCAAAAATATACGATTACCATATGATTCAATCCTTTCACCTCATACATATCCCGCCAATAATTTTAGAGTATAGAAAATGTATACTCTATTAAATCATTGTTATTATAAACTCTGACTTAAGTTGATAATATATATAGAGAGTTTCTGGAACTCTGAAAGAAATCGCGCCTCTTGAGATATCGACTCTATATTATCCAGATGACCGGCGTAAACACACACGCGTATAACGCAAGCATACGTATCGTTCAAGTAGTATAAAAAGTATCGATCCCACGAGGACTTAATACCTAATCTATTAATTTTATGAAGTCAAATGATTACTAGTATCTAACAGGTTGATTGATTGATTTGAAATGGTGATGATTCTAAATTTAAAAATAAGTAAATAAAATTGCACAAAAGTATGTTTAAGAAAATTCAATATTAGGAAACTATTTAGGGTTGTGAATCTTTCTAATATCTTTTAGAAGATGAAGTGGTTATTTCATGGTTGTGTAATAAATCGGTTTACTAACCTGGAAAACTAAATTATGCAAAAGCCTCTATCGATGGTCAGACGCAAATACCCAATTTAACTCAATTGAACCATATGTCTATGTCAACCAAGTTATCTGGATTCATTAAGTTTAAGTTCCAATTATGGCTACCCTCGCCCGACAGGTATATGTCTATCCTGTAAGAAAATCTATTAAAGGGTTATCTATCCTCAAGGAAGATCGTGGGCTATTAAGTCTAAGGTTGAAACCTAAAATTCATTTGTCAAGTTCATTTTAGATTTACCACATCAATCGTATTGGTGATCAGACAATAAGAAGCATTAAGCTTAAGACTTAATAAGTAAATCGTTAAATTACCCAAACTATAAAATAACCCCTTATAAACCGGTGATATTAGAATTCATCACAACCCCAGATAACTAACTTAGTTACGACACATAACTAGGGCTAGTAAAAACTTAACAAGTAAAAGACATAAAGTAAAAATAATGAAAAGTAATTACGGTAAAGTAAAAACTGAAAAGTAAATTACAATAAAATAAAATGCTAAGGTAAAATGATCAACTTTTACTATTTACTATTTAGATATCTCCCTTAATATAATATATTAACTTGTGATTATTTTACCAACCGTCCATATAGGCGGTAACCTGATTAAGTCAAATTAAGTCCAACCAGCCATAAAGGCGGAACCAAAATAAACCTGCCATATAGGCGGTAAGAAAATTTAATTACCAACCGACCAATCTGGCGGTATCCTTGATTAGTCGGGTTTAAACTAGATTAAAATGAATTACCAACCGACCAATATAGCGGTATCCTTTTTAAATTAAATTTTAAATAGTGAATATATTATATTTAAGGGAGATTAATCTAATAGCAATAGTAAAAGAATTACCTTTCACCATAGCAGGCGGAAGTTACGTCCTCATGGTGAATAGTAAAAACTGTAAAAAAGTAAAGAAAATAAATTACTATTATTACAGAATGTAATTAAAAGTAATTACAAAACTAAATTTAAAAGAAACTAGATAGAAAACTCCCTATTTACATCAGAGATATTAGAGAGGAAGGTACTTCTGAAACTGAAATTTCGAGCTCTATTTATAGGCGTCAGTAGGGGGTCGGCGTCGCGACGCGTGTTTTTTCGACGTGGCAGCTTCTGGTTCGTCGGGTGAGATTCTGGATAAGGTGATAAGGTGACACATGGCAAGGTGGTTGGGAGCTCAATTATTACGATACATGGCGGCTCGTGATTGGCTGATTTCAGATTCTTATCCGCCACGTGTCATTCGGATAAATGAGTCAATAATTGGTGCTGACGTGGCGACACGTGGTGACACATGGTGAAATGGACTGTCGGTACCATAGAATGATGACACGTGGCACGCTGTGATTGGTTGATGATGACGTGGCGATGATGTGGCACTTTGACTCGGTCAACCGGTGATGTGGATGATTACGTGGCAGACACGTGGCGATGGTGACAGTCGGCCCTGTAGGATGATGACAAGTGTTACGGCGCGCACCGTAGGGTGATGACACGTGTTATGGCGCACGTTAGCAGATCAGCTGTGATGGTGACACGTGGCATGGCGCACGTTAGCAAAGTCAAATTTCTTAGATTCTGACTTGTGTACCCGGCACACGTTAGCACTGTTCGACGCACGTTAGGCGTCGCGATGCCAAAGGCTTGCGCGTCGCGACATGCCAAAATTACCAAAATGCTCTTTTTTCCAATTTTCACTATTTTGGCCCGAAATCACCTCCAGAGAGTCCTGAAACTTTATTTATCTACAAAATAAAACAAAACACATCAAAATATTCACAAAACTCAAGAAACTATACAAAATATTAGGTTAAATGAGTGGAAAATAGTGATATAATTACCACTTATCACACCCCCAAACCTAACATTTTGCTAGTCCTCGAGCAAAACATAGAATAAAATAACATAAACATCTTTAAAATAAAATTTAACTAAGCCACTTTCGTAGGGATCACGGTTGTATTTAGCGTATGCAACAAGCCTTTAAACCCCTAGGTGTCCCTAGTGGACGAGTTGTAGTCTCGTGAGGGTTTACAACAATGATACCCACAAACATTTTACAAAAGTAAAAAGGTAGTGAAACTAATGCACACAAAAGCAAAAAGACAAGCGAAAAGAGAATAAAGAAGTTAGTGACTAATCAGGTGAAACTTCGACTCCAAGTTACTAGTTGTTTTCTTTCTTTCTAAATTACTGAATAAGTAAATTCTCCTATTATATTTACCATTCTCCATATACACAACCGACAAAATATTAAACAACTCATTTTTGCCCACAACAGTCACAAGTGCAGTTGATAAGAGAGTAAAATTTTTGTCCTAAAGTTTTATCAGAATTCGCACCTTTTTGTAGCAATGGAATAATTTTCCTCATTTTTCTGATTTTTTTCTTTGATTTTTTTGAATTTTTTTTATTTATATACAATATCTTCCATATATGTAGCGAGCTTTGGGTCGGTGGCTCCCAAACCAATTGGCTTTAGGGCACCAGGTGTTAAGACACCCCTACAAACTTAATTACTAAGACTTCAGATATATATATTTTTGCAGCATCTTTGATCCATGTAGCGAGCTTTGGGCCAGTGACTCCCAAACCAGTTGGCTTTAGGGCACTAGGTGTTAAAACACCCTTACAGACTTAATAACTCGGACTCAGACGTTTTTTTTTTTACTCCATCACTTTTTGAGATGCTTCCTCCAATTAACTAGAGCACTGCATATTACAAACTTTTCAATTATAGCTCATGTCCGTATGTTACTATGTATGTTGATAATACCTGCCAACTGAGCATATGAAGATCCATTTTAGTCAGTTTTATGGAGAATTCACAAATTAAATAGTTTAAAAGGAAATAAACAAAAACTAACTTGTTCCGAAAAAAATGGTTTGAGATACGTCTCAGGAGTGAGAACTCCTTACACAGCTATCTCTTAATAATTTCACATTTTTAGTCAAAATAAAAACACAAAAACGCAAAATATTTTTGTAATTTTTGAAAAATTTTCAAATTTTTGTATTTTCTGAAACTGAAATTTTGGACTAAAAATAAAAACAACACACAAACTAAAAACAAGGTACTAATCAACTAATTCCCTCCCCCAAACCTAAATGAGACATTGTCCCCAATGTCTTAAACAGTAGAAGAAGAGTTTAGAAGATAGTACCTGGTTAGCTGAAATTCTACACGAAAAGTTAAAGGTTAAGATCCAGATTAATCTGACGCCTCTTACCACGATCGTCTTCGGACCAATTTATCTTTGAAAGGATAGGGTCAATTTGTGGTTCATAGGCTAAGATTTGGTCAATTAGATCCGGAGCAGTTCTGTCAGTGAAGATGAGTTCTTTTAAAGGTTTTGACACGAACCCATTTCTCCGAGCATCATCAAGAAACACACAAAGAAAATCATAAAATCCATCAACGTTAACAACCCAATTGGTTTCTGGTGTATGTTCAAGTTCGCCCAAGATAGCACTATAAAAATTTCCTCTAATGTGCCCAAGCCACCTGGCAAAGTAATAAAAGCATCAGCACGGTTAATCATTTCTACTAATCGTTCAGACATACCTAGCACGATAAGTTCCTCTCCGTTTGATGGTCCAATAAGATTTGCCTCTGCCAAGGGTTTTGGGATGATTCCGAAAACGTGACTGCCTCCTTCCTGTACGGCCTTTGAAACGGTCCTCATTAGTCCAAGATTGCCTCCGCCATATACTAAGTGCATATTCCTTACTGCTAAGACTCGACCCAATTCCTGTGCTACTTCTACGTATTATGGCTTAACACCAACACTAGTACCGCAAAACACACAAATGTTTTCAACTCGTCTTCTTGAAGTGGCTTCCATGTTTTACTCTGGATGTCTTCAAAAGTGCAATGATGAGTTGAATTTACAACATCTGAAAAAGGGTGAGTAAAATAATAGCACTAGTACCTGCCAAATGACAATTATTAGTTAAACAGTAAAATAAATCGTGATAGTAAAAAAGGTATGGATCATGTCGGAGAAAATAAAAGAAAACAACAAAACAAAATATAATTATTATGAAAAAGACAAAGAGATATAATATGTACAAGAAAAGTAGCGGCTTGATTGACGTCTATGCGTCAGGGACAAGCTTCCCATCCAATTTTCTTATAAATTGGCAAATAGGGTCTTTTTTAGTTAGATTCCCGAGACTTAACTGTGGTCTTTCTTTTTGAAATTGTGTATGTAATTTGCGAATGGCTATGTGAACATATCCACTGGGATGCATCTCAAGAGTCGAAGATATATCATCTAAAGACTCCTTACTCAAGCCATCCCTAATGAATTTAATTTTATCTTCGCGATTATCAGACACCATTCCTAAAGAATGACAACGAGTATTGCAATTCCAGCGTGCATATTTGTAACAAATACCATTGGATTAACTCTATGTTTCTTTGCATAGGTGCTTCTTCCAAAACCAGGCAAATGTGAAATAAAAGATTCAGAAGACTCACCTGCCAATCAGACTCGTGCTTCAATTACCCAACGAATATCATTAGGAACACCATGGATCGTTAGTAATCTCATCCGTTCTAAGCGAGCTTTGTAGACTTTCATCAGAGAGATTTGAGGGAGAGAAGGAAATTGCTTGTGAAGTTTTGAGAGAACTTCTTCCATCCTGAAATGTCTTAATCTGTAAAAACTAAACACACAAAATTAAATCACACCAAATCACAATATATACACAAATTGCATGGGTTGCCTCCCTGCTAGCGCTAAGTTTAAAGTCGTCAGCTAGACGTGACTTCTCGATCGTTAGGCTGGATCTGAAAGTGTGACACTTTCTTTTTGTCGCTCATACGATTCTCCCCGGTAGTGCTTGAAACGCTGACTGTTAACCTTGAATGTTTCGTTGGAGTTGGGATCCAGTAACTCAACAGCTCCATATGGTAAAACCTGAGTGATCACAAATGGACCTGACCACTTTGATTTCAACCGTGAATTGTACAACAACACTTGCTGCCTTGGTTCCAACTGTCTGTGCACTATTTTTCGATCATGCCATTTCTTGGTCTTTTATTTGTACAATCTGGCATTCTCATAAGCCTGTAAGTGAAATTCCTCCAATTCGTTGAGTTGGTGAAGTCGTTTCTCTCATGCAGCTTGTGAATCAAGATTCAACTTCTTCAGTGCCCAGTACGCCTTGTGTTCAAGTTCAACTGGCAGATGGCACACTTTTCCAAACACCAATCGATATGGGGACATACCAATGGGTGTCTTGTAAGCTGTTCGGTAGGCCTATAATGCATCATCTAGTTTTGTAGACCGGTCTTTTCTTATTGATCCAACAGTTCTCTCCAAGATTCTTTTGATTTCCTCGTTTGAAACTTCAACCTGTCCATTTGAATGTGGATGGTAAGTAGTGGCAACCTTGTGAGTAACTCCGTATTTTGATAGGAGTGCATCAAAGTATCTGTTATAGAAATGTGAGCCACCATCACTGATAATTGTCCGAGGTGTTCTGAACCGAGTGAAAATATTCTTTTTCAGGAATTTGATCACCACTTTTGAATCATTGGATGGTAGTGCAATTGCTTCAACCCATTGGGAGACGTAGTCTACAGTAACCAAGATGTACATGTTTCCGAATGATAGAACAAAGGGTCCCATGAAATTTATACCCCACACATCGAATATCTCCACTTCCAGAATGTTTTGCAACGGTCCTTCATTTCTCTTCGAAATATTCCCCATTCTCTGGCATCTGTCACATTGAAGAGCAAAAAGATAAGCATTTTAAAAAGAGTGGGCCAGAACAAACCTGATTGTAGGACTTTGGCTGTAGTTTTGTTTCCACTGAAGTGTCCGCCATATGGTGATGAATGACAGTGCTGCAAAACACTGTTGACTCCTCTTGTGGAACACACCGTCTCAATAATTGATCAGCACACCGTTTGAACAGGTACGGCTCATCCCAGACATAGTGCTTGACTTCTTTGAAGAATTTTTTCCGTTGCTGAGTTGTCCATTCCAACGGCCATTTTCCTGACACAATGTAGTTGACATAGTCAGCATACCAAGGGGCATCTTGCTGTTTCATGGCAAACAACTCTTCATCTGGAAAATTTCTTTGATTAACAGATCTTTGCCAGCTGTTTCTCCATTCTCGAGCCTTGATAGATGATCTGCCACTTGGTTTTCTGTCCCTTTCCTGTCTTTGATCTCCACGTCAAATTCTTGCAGAAGAAGTATCCAACGGATCAATCTGGGTTTGGCATCTTTCTTCGTGATCAGATATTTTATTGCTGAATGATCTGTGTAGACCACCACTTTGGGACCCAGCAGATAGGAGCAGAATTTATCAAAAGCGTACACAACTTTGAGCAACTCCTTTTAAGTGGTTGTGTAGTTGAGTTGAGCTTCATTTAAAGTTATGCTGGAGTAGTAAATGGTGTGGAAAATCTTTGCTTTGTGTTGTCCCAAAACTGCACCTACAGTAAAATCACTAGCATCACACATTACTTCAAATGGAATGGTCCAGTCTGGTGCTACAATGATGGGGGCAGAAATCTGCTTATTTTAAGATCTCAAAAGCTTCCTGGCATTTTTGGTGAAGTTGAAAGGCACATCCTTCTCTAGAAGATTGCAAAGAGGTTTAGCAATCTTGGAAAAGTCTTTGATAAATCTCCTGTAAAAACCTGCATGTCTGAGAAAGCTCCGAATCCCTTGACAGATGTCGGCGGAGGTAGTTTTTCAATTGTTTCAATCTTTGCTTTGTCTACCTCGATTCCTTTTTGTGAGATCCGGTGTCCAAGAACAATGCCCTCATGTACCATGAAATGGCATTTCTCCCAATTGAGCACCAGGTTAGTATCTTCACACCTTTGTAACACATGTTCCAAATTTTGCAAGCAGTGGTCAAAAGAATCTCCAAACACAGAAAAGTCATCCATAAAAACCTCCATACTCTGCTCCAGCATATCTGAGAAGATGGCCATCATGCAACACTGAAATGTAGCAGGGGCATTACACAATCCAAATGGCATTCTGCGGAAAGCAAAAGTACTATATGGACATGTAAATGTAGTTTTCTCCTGGTCTTCTGGTGCGATGGCAATCTGATTGTACCCTGAATATCCGTCCAGAAAATAATAGAACTTATGTCCCGCTAGTCTGTCTAACATCTGGTCAATGAATGGTAGCGGAAAATGTCCTTTCGTGTTGCTTTGTTCAGCTTTCGGTAGTCCATGCATACTCTCCATCCAGTCACCGTTCTGGTTGGGATTAGCTCGTTCTTTTCATTGGTAACCACAGTGATTCCTGATTTCTTCTTCTTGCACACACTGCATAGGACTCACCCAAGTACTATCTGAGATGGGGTAAATGATGCCAGCATCCAACCATTTGATGATTTCTTTCTTTACGACCTCCTTCATGATTGGATTGAGTCTCCGTTGATGTTCCACTGTGGGTTTGTTCTCATCATTCATCAGAATCTTGTACATGCAAAATGATGGACTAATGCCTTGAATGTCTGCTATAGTCCAGCCAATGGCTCTTTTGTGCTCTCATAATACTCTCAGTAACTTTTCTTCCTGCTCCAATGTTAGTGAAGAAGAAATAATAACAGGTAATTCAGAAGAGTTTCCAAGAAATGCATACCTGAGATGGCTCAGAAGTAACTTCAGTTCCAGCTGTGGTGGTTCTTCAATCGAATGCTTGATTCGATCTTTCTTAGGTAGTTCCAAGCTTTCAACTGGTGGTGTTGATTTGAATCGGAATGGTTTGTCAAGGTAGTTGATACATTCCAGGATTTCGGCATCTAGCTAGTTGTCAGTCATGTTGGTGATGCAAGCTTCAAGTGTATCCGTGGGATTTAGCTCAGTATCCTGAACGATACTATCAACAACATCAACTCTGAAGCATTCTTCTTCCTTTTCATCGATCAGAAATTTCATGGCTTTGAAAACATTGAAAGTAACTTCTTGGTCCTGAACTTTCATGGTCAGTTCTCTTTTTTGTACATCAATCACAGTTCGTCCTGTCGCCAAGAATGGTCTTCCAAGGATGATAGGCATATCTTTGTCTTCTTCCATGTCAAAGATAATGAAATCTGCTGGAAGAATGAGTTTGTCGACTTTGACTAGCACATCTTCAACAACACCTCTTGGAAATGCGAGCGTTCGATCAGCAAGTTGTAATGAGACTGAGGTAGGCATTGCTCTCCAATTTGCAGTTTCCTATAGATAGAAAAAGGCATCAAATTAACACTTGCACCTAAGTCACATAAAGCCTTACCGATATAGTGTTCTCCAATGGTGCATGGGACAATGAAACTGCCAGGATCTTTCAACTTTGGGGGAAGTTTCCTCTGAATAATGGCACTGCATTCTTCCGTCAATGATACTGTCTCGTAGTCTCCCAATCTCCATTTTCGTGAAAGAATATCTTTCATGAATTTAACATAGTTGGGCATTTCTTCCAATGCTTCTGCGAATGGGATGTTGATATGCAGCTTTTTGAACACCTCCAGGAATCGAGCAAACTGCTTGTCCAATTTATTTTTCTGAAGTCGCTGTGGAAAAGGTGGAGGTGGAGTGATCTGTTCTTTTTCCTTTGCTTCTTTTTCCTCCATCTGTTGCTTTGTTTCTTTTGAAACTTCCTCAATTGTTGCCTTGATTCCAACATCTTTTTTGATTTCAGTACCGCTTTTCAAGGTGATGGCTTGACATTGCTCCTTCCCTCGGTTCCTTGGATTGGGTTCTGTGTTGCTGGGAAGATTACCTGGCGGTCTGTAACTTTGAGCATTGGCCAGTTGTCCGATTTGATTCTCCAGTGCTTTGATGGAAGCAGATTGGCTCTGAAAGATAGCATCATATGCTGTTTGTTACTTTTTGAACATCTTTGCAATCCATTCTTTCATTTCTGGTTCTTTTTCATGTTCCTGGCCTTTGTTCTGTTGTTGAAATCTTGGTGGTGGATAGTTCTGCTGTTGAAATCCAGGTGGTGGATTGTTCTTTTGTCCTGAATTGTTGCTCCATGAAAAATTAGGATGATTCCTCCACCATGGGTTGTAGGTGTTGGAATATGGATTGTTCCCCTATCTATTGAAATTGTTGACATAATTCACCGTCTCTTCAAGTTGGTTTGGTTCTGGTGCTCCTCCATATGGTGAACTTGTGGATCCAGTGCTGAGAGTCTCCATGAATTTGCATATCTGATCCAGCTTGGCGTTGACTGCTGTATTGGCTCCACTTTCGTAAATTCCTGCAATTCTTTGGATCATGCTATTTTCTATTGGCCACAAGGAATTGTTGTTGGCCATTTCTTCGATTAGGTCCCAGGCTTGATCTTCTCCTTTTGCCATTAAAGCTCCTCCAGCAGTAGCATCGATTGTGGTTCTCATCAGTCCATAAAGTCCATTATATAA
This sequence comes from Zanthoxylum bungeanum, assembly GCA_019454045.1. Classification (NCBI taxonomy): domain Eukaryota; kingdom Viridiplantae; phylum Streptophyta; class Magnoliopsida; order Sapindales; family Rutaceae; genus Zanthoxylum; species Zanthoxylum bungeanum. The sequence continues at coordinate 29,406 of SKCR01041025.1, forward strand.
GTTTGGACTTGAAGCCATTTTGGAATCTCATGGTGAGGACATTTTCGGAGCAAATCTTTGTACCTTTCCCAAGCTTCGTAGAGAGTTTCTGAGTCTTGTTGCACAAAGGATGTGATGTCATTCCTCAGCTTTCCAGTTCTGGCTGGTGGAAAGTACTTTGCAAGAAATTTGGTGGCTAAAGTGTTCCAAGTTGTGATGGAACCTGCTGGTAATGAATGTAGCCAAGCTTTAGCTCTGTCTTTCAAGGAGTATGGGAAAATACGCAGTCTCATTGCTTCTTCAGCTTCTCGGTTGTAATTGAAAGTGCCGCAAACTTCCAAGAAGTTGCTGATGTGGACATTAGGATATTCAGTTGCATTCCCCCTAAACTGAACTGACTGCTGAATCATCTGAATGCATGTTTTGATGTCACCTGCATTTGCTGGTAAGGGAGGAAGTACAATTTATGAAATGAGTCTGTCAACCACCGGAATGGTTCTGTCTCTAATGGGAATTGGTGGTGCAACCTCCAAAGGTTCAGGTTCCATGTTGACTAAAGCTTCTTGGCCTTCTCGCCTTTCCCATCTCAACTGTCTGATGGTTCTTTCAATTTCTGGGTTAAGCGGTCAAAGTTCAAAGCTTCTGGTTCATCTCATGAAGGATATGAGAACCTGAAACACAAGAAAACAAAAACAATAAGTAAAAAGAAATTAGATACAAGTAAAGGTATCTAACCTTGAAACTAATAGTGAAAGATAAATAAGTCCCCGGCAACGGCGCCAAAAACTTGACCGGCATAAACACACACGCGTATACCGCAAGCGTACGTATCGTTCAAGTAGTATAAAAGGTATCGATCCCACGAGGACTTAATACCTAATCTATTAATTTTATGAAGTCAAATGATTACTAGTATCTAACAGGTTGATTGGTTGATTTGAATGGTGATGATTCTAAATTTAAAAACAAGTAAATAAAATTGCACAAAAGTAGGTTTAAGAAAATTCAATATTAGGAAACTATCTAGGGTTGTGAATCTTTCTAATATCTTTTAGAAGATGAAATGGTTATTTCATGGTTGTGTAATAAATCGGTTTACTAACCTGGAACACTAAATTATGCAAAAGCCTCTGTCGATGGTCAGACGCAAATACCCAATTTAACCCAATTGAACCATATCTCTATGTCAACCAAGTTATCTGAATTCATTAAGTTTAAGTTCCAATTATGGCTACCCCCGCCTGACAGGTATATGTCTATCCTGTAAGAAAATCTATTAAAGGGTTATCTATCCTCAAGGAAGATCGTGGGCTATTAAGTCTAAGGCTGAAACCTAAAATTCCTTTGTCAAGTTTATTTTAGATTTACCACATCAATCTTATTGGTGATCAGACAACAAGAAGCATTAAGCTTAAGACTTAATAAGTAAACCTTTAAATTACCCAAACTATAAAATAACCCCTTATAAACCGGTGATATTAGAATTCATCACAACCCCAGATAACTAACTTAGTTACGACACATAACTAGGGCTAGTAAAAACTTAAAAGTAAAAGACATAAAGTAAAAATGCTGAAAAGTAATTGCGGTAAAGTAAAAGCTGAAAAGTAAATTACAATAAAATAAAATGCTAAGGTAAAATGATCAACTTTTACTATTTACTATTTAGATATCTCCCTTAATATAATATATTAACTTGTGATTATTTTACCAACCGTCCATATAGGCGGTAACCTGATTAAGTCAAATTAAGTCCAACCAGCCATAAAGGCGGAACCAAAATAAACCTGCCATATAGGCGGTAAGAAAATTTAATTACCAACCGACCAATCTGGCGGTATCCTTGATTAGTCAGGTTTAAACCAGATTAAAATGAATTACCAACCGACCAATATAACGGTATCCTTTTTAAGTCAAATTTTAAATAGTGAATATATTATATTTAAGGGAGATTAATCTAAATAGCAATAGTAAAAGAATTACCTTTCACCATAGCAGGAGGAAGTTACCTCCTCATCGTGAATAGTAAAAACAATAAAAAAATAAAGAAAGTAAATTACTATTATTACAGAACGTAATTAAAATTAATTACAAAACTAAAATTTAAAAGAAACTAGATAGAAAACTCCCTATTTACATCAGAGAAATTAGAGAGGAAGGTACATCTGAAACAAAAATTTCGAGCTCTATTTATAGGAAGGTACTCCCTATTTACGTGGCAGCTTCTGGTCGTCGGCTGGGATTCTGGATAAGGTGATAATATGACACGTGGTTGGGAGCTCAATTATTGCGACATGTGGCGGCTTGTGATTGGCTGATTTCATATTCTTATCAGCCACGTGTCATTCGGATAAATGAGTCAATAATTGATGCTGACGTGGTGCTGACGTGGCGACACGTGGTGACACTTGGCGAAAGGGACTATCGGCACCATAGAATGGTGACACGTGGCACACTGTCAATGGTTGATGATGACGTGCCGATGATGTGGCACTTTGACTCGGTCAACCGGTGATGTGGATGATGACGTGGCAGACACGTGGAGTGACACGTGGTGACACGTGGCGATGGTGACTGTCGGCACCGTAGGATGATGACACGTGTTACGGCGCACGTTAGTAGATCGGCTGTGACGGTGACACGTGGCACGGCGCACGTTAGCAAAGTCAAATTTCTCAGATTTTGACTTGTGGACCCGACGCACGTTAGGCGTCGCGATGCGCCAAAATTACCAAAATGCCATTTTTTTTCCAATTTTCACTGTTTTGGCCCCAAATCACCTCCAGAGAGTCCTGAAACTTTATTTATCTACAAAATAACACAAAACACATCACAATATTCACAAAACTCAAGAAACTATACAAAATATTAGGTTAAATGAGTGGGAAATAGTGATATAATTACCACTCATCACCAGAGCGACAAACCCTTTATTGATCCCTCACTACTTTCGTATAATTTTCTTATTGCCCAAGCATGACCCTATGCGTAATCTCACTATGGATTACGTGTTGGGGTTTTGGGCTAAGGGCGCGGCGGAAGCGCTGTTTAGGCGAAATCGTAATTTTAAAACTTTTTAAAATTACAGAATAAATTATTCAATATATAATATGAATAATTCATTCATATTTCACCTAAACATCTTTATTTGATATCAAATAGTGACATAAATAGTTAAGAAACATTGCGAAACTTTTACGAAAACGTTTTTTCAAAATGGCATAAAATGCGTTTTTGACCGAACCGACAACCCAAAACACATGAGGGCTGCCCAGGTTAGCCCCAATAATATTAAGGCAGTTCATGGGATTCTGGGATTCTTGTTGAATGCCGTGGCCATCCTTTTCTGATATAGCTGCATGTGGTACAAGGCCTTTATCCTTTTCTCATCCAGTAATGCTAGCTATTCGAACTTTTGCAAGGCTCATTCCTACTCAGGCAATCCTGCCTCTGCTAGTACCCGCTTTGACTGTATCTCTATTTCCACTGGTAACACTGCCTCCATCCCGTAAACCAAAGCATATTGTGTGGCTCCCATTGTTGTTCTCATCGAACTTCTATACCCCCACAGGGCGTACGACAGTTTGTCAGCCCAATCTTTATAACTTTTTGTCATCTTAGCTAGCATTTTCTTTATGGTTTTGTTGGCCGCCTTCACCGCCCCATTAGCCTGTGGCTTGTAAGGTGATGATTTGTGATGCCCTATTCCGTACTTCTGTAACATCACATTTGTTTCTCCCTGAAATTGGACTTCATTATCCGTCACTATGTGATGTGGCATTCCGTATCGACATACTATGTTACGGGCTATGAACTTGGCCATCTGCTTCGCCGTAACAATATAAAATGACTCGGCTTCCACCCACTTTGAAAAATAGTCTACCGCCACTACTATGAAGCGGTGTCCATTTGATGCATATGGCCTGATTTCTCCAATCATGTCAATACCCCACGCTGAGAAAGGCCATGGTTCCGACAGTCGGGGATAGCCTGTGCCAACTTCTTGAGATGGAGTAGGTAAGGTCTCAATCGGTCTTCCTTCAATTCCCATTCCCCTCGCATCTGTCGAACTACCAACATCGAATCTCCATAAACTTCTACATCCCTATCTCATAAGGCTGTTAGTGCTTTCAGTCCAAAGACACATGCTTCATATTCGACCATGTTGTTGGTTACTCCGAACGTCAACCTTTTGGCCATAGGTAGGGTTTCTCCTTTGGGGGTTACTATCACAATTCATATTCCAGCTCCTTTGTAATTCACCACCCCGTCGAAATACACTTTCCACCCCTGAACCGTTATCGCCTGGACCTCCTCGTCTGGGAATTCAAACTTATACTGATCTCCTTGATGAGTGATAAATGTATCACTATTTCCCACTCATTTAACTTAATATTTTGTATAGTTTCTTGAGTTTTGTGAATATTTGGATGTGTTTTGTGTTATTTTGTAGATAAATAAAGTTTCAGGACATTCTGGAGGTGATTTGGAGCAAAACTGTGAAATTTGGCAAAAAAGGTATTTTGGTAATTTTGGGCGTCCCAACACAAAGGGTATTTTGGTAATTTTGGGCGTCCCGACCTCTAACGTGCACCGAAGACTGCTAATATGCGCCGGGTCAAAAATTCAAAGTTGCCAAGTTTGACTTTGCTAACGTGCACCATGCCACGTGTCATCATCACAAGCAATCTGCTAACATGCACCGCATGCCACGTGTCAAAAATTCAACGAGCTTTTTTTTTTAGCCACCATGCCACGTGTCGAAAATTCAGCGATCCAAAAAAAATAAAATATAATAATAATAAAAAAATAATAATAAAAAAAATCAGAAAAATAATAATAAAAAATTGGATTTTTTTGCCTATAAATAGATTTTGAATTTTTAGTTTCAAATGTACCTCATCATCTGAAATCCTTATAAATAAATTGAGAGTTCTCTTCTTTAGTTTCTTTTATTCAGTTTTATTTACATTTGTAGTAGTAATTCTCTTCTATAAATAGTAGTTTTTATTCATCCATGAGTGGGTAACTTCTCCATGCTGAGGTAAAAGGTAATACTTTTACTTTTGGTATTTAGATTAATCTCCATTAAAATATAATATATAAACTATTTAAAACCTGACTTAATAAAGGATACCGCCATTCGGACGGTTGGTTATTCAATTTAAATTGGTTAAACCTGACATAATGAGGATACCGCCATACTGGACGGTTGGTTTAAGTTTATATTTCTGTTCCGCCTTATGGCTGGTATATTTGAATTTGACTTAATCAGGATACCGCCATTCCGGACGGTTGGTTTAAAATATCACAAGATTATATATTATTTTATGGGAGATATCTAAATAGTAAATAGTAGAAGTTAATTCCTTTTACCTTAGCATTTTTTTTTTTTTTTTTGCATTTACTTTTTAGTAATTTTTATGTCTTTTTTTATTTGTCATAACTATGTGTTATAACTAAGTTAGTTTCTAGGTTGTGATGAAATCTAATATCACCGGTTTATAAGAGGTTATTTTATAATTTGAGTAATTTAAAGGTTTACTTATTAAGGCTTAAATGCTTCTTGTTGTTTGATCACCAATAAGATTGATGTGGTAAATCTAAAATGAACTAGACATAGGGATTTTAGGTTTCAACCTTTGATTTAATAGCCCCCGATCTTCTTTGAGGATAGATAACCCTTTAATAGATTTCCTTACAGGATAGACATATACCTGTCGGGCGGGGGTAGCCATAATTAGAACTTAAACTTAATGAATTCAGATAATTTGGTTGACATAGACATATGGTTCAATTGGATTAAACTGGGTATTTGTGTCTGACCATCGACATATGCTTTCACATAAATTCATGTTCCAGGTTAGTAAACTGATTTATTACACAAACTTAAAATAATCACTTCATCTTTTTAAAGATATTAGAATGATTCAAAACCCTAGATCTTTGAGTCTTTTATTTTCCTTTGTATTTTCTTTTGTCTTTTTATTTATTTAGCAAATCTACAAATCAAATGATTTCAAGCAATCAATTCCATTCTCCCTATAATTAGATATCTGTAAATAAATAGTATCAACAATTAATAACAACAGTAGGAATTAAGTCCTCGTGGGATCAATATTTTTATACTACTTGAACGATACGTGCGCTTACGTTATACGTGTGTGTTTACGCCGGTCAAGTTTTTGGCGCCGTTGCCGGGGACTTATTTTTCTTGAGTTATTAATTTTGAAGCTATCTAATTTACTTGTATCTAATTTTCTTTATTTTTTATCTGCAATTTTTATTTCTTTCTTTTGTTTTCAGGTGATTGAAAAAATGGAACATTTTGAAACATTACGAGCTTTACTAGAAGAAGATACACCCCAAATCCGGGAGCAACAGTCTAGTTTTCTGAGGCCTGTTGTCCAGCTCAACAACTATCACTGGAAGCCAGAACCAAGCAATACTACATTTTCTCATCAGAATGAAATGGGGAGATGTGTAATATGTGATGGTAACCACCCGAGCGATCAATGTATATACCTTTCAGAGTGGCAGAATTATTGGAATCATTCAAGGTACGTAGAATCATCACATTTTCCATCTTATCCACCATCTATCTACGATCTTCATCAAGAACCAGATCCATCAGAGGAAGATCAATTGAATTACATGCTAAAAGATTGGCTCAAGAAACGAGAAGCTCAATTTGATGTACAAATTCAGAGTCAAGCAGCGTCTATACAGAGGATGACAGATCAAGTTAGACAACTAACAGACAACCTGAATCACATATCTCACGGAGTAAATTCAAATAATACTGAAGAAGCCTTCTAATATCCTGAGATTCATCATGAAATCATAACAGAGGACGAGGCTGAATAGTATCAAGAATCATAGGTATCAGTTCAGGAGCCTGCACCAACAAAGTCTCAGTTTGATTTTTATTATTCTGACTCTGACGAGGATGAAAAAGCTGAGTTTCTTGTACTAACTGCACCAACAAGGAAGGATGAAACTTTCCATCCTCAGAATGCAGATCTTGGAGAATGCTTTGCACTAATGTTTGAAGACGATCTACCTAAGCCAATCAGTTCACTCAAATCAGAGGATGAAGACCTAAAATCTGACATTTCTTTACATTATCACATTGATATTTCAGGAGCATGCATTTCACAGATGACAGATGAAGAACTGAATACTGAGATCCTAAAATTCATCTGTGAAGAAAAGGTGGAGCAAGAAGCAGAGCAAATAAATGAGCAATTGTCAGACAAAATTAAAGATACAATGAATTCAGGCGAAACATCACTGTTTTGGGGAGTACAATTTAGTGATATTACTCAGAAGCTTGACAGAATGGAAATCCCATTCCAAGTCAAGCACCATACAAGACCTCCTGATTTTCTTTCTTTCTTTTCAGGAATCACTGGAGCAACAAAAGTTAAAAAGGTGGCACAAGCACTGAATGAGACAAAATTCTTTTTACCACTTTACCGTTGTAAGAGACCCTTCAAAAGCAACGCACATGGGAATTTCTTTAATCGGACATCCAAAACGATGCTGAAACCACCTTGACAGATAGATTTTAGTCACATCTGGATGAAGACGAAAAATTTAGCGCTAGCAGGGAGGCAACCCATGTAATTTGTTGTAATTTTTGTTTTTATATTTCATGTTGTAGAGTTTTTAATTTTGTGTGTTGTTTTGTAGGGAAAAGCACAAACGGAGCATTTTAAGACAGAAGGAATGGTGTTTGGCAATCATAAAGATGAGAACCAATTCATTAGCGATGACTGAGTAAAGAATTAATTCTTGAGACACATCCTAATGAATTTATACTGAGCGAGTGGCGTATTGCGTACACAATTCTGTTGCTTTAATTATTGCTTTGATTCACTTTTCTGTTGTAATTATCTTTATTTTCGTAGACATGATCCAGACTTTTTGACCTTTGACGATTTCTTTTGTTTTGTTTAGCTAACAAGCTTCCTTTGGAAGATACTAGTGCTATTATTACTCACCCTTTTTCAAGTACTATAAATTCAGCCCGTCATTGCACTTTTGAAGGCATCCAGATTTAAGAAAGAAAAACATAAAAATGGAAGCCACTTCAAGAAGACGAGTTGAAAACATCTGTGTGTTTTGCGGTAGTAGTGTTGGTACTAAGCCACAATACGTAGAAGCAGCACAGGAATTGGGTCGAGTCTTAGCTGCAAGGAATATGCACTTAATATATGGCGGAGGAAATCTTGGACTTATGGGATCATTTCAAAGGCTGTACAAGAAGGAGGCAGTCACGTTTTGGGAATCATCCCAAAACCCTTGGTAGAAGCAAATCTTATTGAACCATCAAACGGAGAGGAACTGATCGTGCTAGGTATGCCTAAACGACTGGTAGAAATGATTAACCGTGCTGATGCTTTTATTGCTTTACCAGGTGGCTTGGGTACATTGGAGGAAATTTTTACAGTACTATCTTGGGCGAACCTGAACATACACCAGAAACCAATTGGGCTGTTTAACGTTCATGTATTTTATGATTTTCTTTGTGTGTTTCTTGATGATGCCCAGAGAAATGGGTTCGTGTCAAAACCTTTGAAAGAACTACTTTTTACTGCCAGAACTGCTCCGGATCTACTAGACCAACTCATAGCCTATGAACCACAAATTGACCCTGTCCTTTCAAAGATAAAATGGTCCGAAGATGATCCTGGTAAGAAGCGTCGAATAAATCTGGATCTTAACCTTTAATTTTCCTGTAGAATTTCAGCTAACCAGGTACTATCTTCTAAACTCTTCTTCTACTATTTAAGACATTGGGGACAATGTTTCATTTAGGTTTGGGGGTGAGGAATAGTTAATAGTATCTTGTTTTTATTTTATTTTTATTTTTAGTCCAAATTTTTTCGAAAAATACAAAAAAATTTAAAAAAAAAAAAATTTCAAAAACAAAGGCATATTTAAAGCTAGGAAATGGTTTGGTGTCTTCCTTCACTCACTACCTCTCTATAAGGAAAAGCTATGAAGGCACCTAGATAATCATTCACCAGGAGCTTGTTGTGATAGACTAGTTTGGAGGACTCGTTGTTTATTCCTGTCACCAAGCGATAAGAGCCTAAAAGGCTTGGGTACTTAAGTGAGCCTCGCTCCACCCTCCCTCTAAGGAATCTACAATGGGAATGCCATTCGACAGTTAGTCACACACCATGACCAATAGAAGTTATTTCTTTATGTTTATGGTTTTTATGTTGACTAAAAAGGTGAAATTGGTAAGAGATAGCTGTGTAAGGAATTCTCACTCCTGAGACGTATTTCAAACCTATTTTTTCGAAACAAGTTAATTTTTGTTTATTTCCTTTTGTATTATTTAATTTGTAAATTCTCCATAAAACTGACTAAAAAAGATCTTCATATACTTAGTTGGCAAATATTATCAACATGCATAGTAACATACAGACATGAGTTAAAAATTGAAAAGTTTGTAATATCCAGTACTCTAGTTCATTTGGAGGAAGCATCTTAAAAAAGTGATGGAATAAAAAAAAAATACATCTGAGATCCGAGTTATTAAGTCTGTAAGGCTGTTTTAACACCTAGTGCCCTAAAACCAACTGGTTTGGGAGTCACTGGCCCAACACTCGCTACAATGATCAAATATGTTGAAAAAATATACATATATCTGAAGTCTGAGTAATTAAGTCCTTATGGGTGTCTTAACACCTGATGCCCTAAAACCAACTGGTTTGGGAGCCACCGACCTAAAGCTCGCTACATAGATGGAAGATATTGTATATAAATAAAAAAATAGAGAAAAAAAAATCAAAGAAAAAATCAAAAAAATCAAAAAAAATTATTCCATTACTACAAAAGATGTGAATTCTGATAAGACTTTAGGACAAAAATATTACTCTCTTATCAACTACACTTATGACTGTTGTGGGCAAAAATGAGTTGTTTAATATTTTGTTTGCTGTGTATATGAAGAATGGTAAAAAGAATCGGAGAATTTACTTATTCAGTAATTTAGAATGAAACAAAACAAACTAATAACTTGGAGTATAAGTTTCACCTGATTAGTCACTAACTTATTTATTCTCTTTTCTCTTGTCTTTTTGCTTTTGTGTGCATTAGTTTCACTACCTTTTTACTTTTGTAAAATGTTTGTGGGTATCATTGCTGTAAACCCTCACGAGACTACAACTCGTCCACTAGGGACACTTAGGGGTTTAAAGGCTTGTTGCATATGCTAAATGCAATCGTGATCCCTACGAAAGTTGCTTAGTTAAAATTTTATTATGTTATTTTATTTTGCTCGAGGACTAGCAAAATGTTAGGTTTGGGGGTGTGATGAGTGATAAATGTATCACTATTTCCCACTCATTTAACTTAATATTTTGTATAGTTTCTTGAGTTTTGTGAATATTTTGATGTATTTTGTATTATTTTGTAGATAAATAAAGTTTCAGGACATTCTGGAGGTGATTTGAAGCAAAACTATGAAATTTGGCAAAAAGGGTATTTTGGTAATTTTGGGCGTCCCAACACAAAGGGTATTTTGGTAATTTTGGGCGTCCCGACCTCTAACGTGCACCGGAGACTGCTAATATGCGCCAGGTCAAAAAGTCAAAGTTGCCAAGTTTGACTTTGCTAACGTGCACCATGCCACGTGTCATTATCACAAGCAATCTGCTAACGTGCACCGCATTCCACGTGTCAAAAATTCAACGAGCCATTTTTTTTAGCCAACATGCCACGTGTCGAAAATTCAGCGATCCAAAAAAAATAAAAATATAATAATAATAAAAAAATAATAAAAAAAAAAATCAGAAAAATAATAATAAAAAATTGGATTTTTTTGCCTATAAATAGATTTTGAATTTTTAGTTTCAAATGTACCTCATCCTATGAAATCCTTATAAATAAATTGAGAGTTCTCTTCTTTAGTTTCTTTTATTCAGTTTTATTTACGTTTGTAGTAGTAATTCTCTTCTATAAATAGTAGTTTTTATTCATCCATGAGGGGGTAACTTCTCCATGCTGATGTAACAAGGTAATACTTTTACTTTTTCTATTTAGATTAATCTCCATTAAAATATAATATATAAACTATTTAAAACATGACTTAATAAAGGATACCGCCATTCGGACGGTTGGTTATTCAATTTAAATTGGTTAAACCTGACATAATGAGGATACCGCCATACTGGACGGTTGGTTTAAGTTTATATTTCTGTTCCGCCTTATGACTGGTATATTTGAATTTGACTTAATCAGGATACTGCCATTCCGGACGGTTAGTTTAAAATATCACAAGATTATATATTATTTTATGGGAGATATCTAAATAGTAAATAATAGAAGTTAATTCTTTTTACCTTAGCATTTTATTTATTTTTTTGCATTTACTTTTTAGTAATTTTTATGTCTTTTTTTATTTGTCATAACTATGTGTTATAACTAAGTTAGTTTCTAGGTTGTGATGAAATCTAATATCACCGATTTATAAGAGGTTATTTTATAATTTGAGTAATTTAAAGGTTTACTTATTAAGGCTTAAATGCTTATTGTTGTTTGATCACCAATAAGATTGATGTGGTAAATCTAAAATGAACTAGACATAGGGATTTTAGGTTTCAACCTTTGATTTAATAGCCCCTGATATTCTTTGAGGATAAATAACCCTTTAATAGATTTCCTTACAGGATAGACATATACCTGTCGGGCGGGGGTAGCCATAATTAGAACTTAAACTTAATGAATCCAGATAATTTGGTTGACATAGACATATGGTTCAATTGGATTAAACTGGGTATTTGTGTCTGACCATCGACAGATGCTTTCACATAAATTCATGTTCCAGGTTAGTAAACTGATTTATTACACAAACTTAAAATAATCACTTCATCTTTTTAAAGTTATTAGAATGATTCACAACCCTAGATCTTTGAGTCTTTTATTTTCCTTTGTATTTTATTTTGTCTTTTTATTTATTTATTTATTTAGCAAATCTACAAATAAAATGATTTCAAGCAATCAATTCCCTTCTCCCTATAATTAGATATCTGTAAATAAATAGTATCAACAATTAATAACAACAGTAGGAATTAAGTCCTCGTGGGATCGATATTTTTATACTACTTGAACGATACGTGTGCTTGCGTTATACGTGTGTGTTTACGCCGGTCATCCCTCTATGGGTTGTAATGCCAAGAATTTCTCTACGGCTCGCCCTTTGATTACCTTAGAGGTGAGGTATTCTATATCAAACTCCGTCAGCAACACCAACCATCTGCCCAACTTCCCCAACAGTGAAGGTACTGACTGCATATACTTTAGGGGATTCTCCTTTGCTACCACTTGTATCTTATAGGATTGCAAGTAATGACGTAACTTTCGGGAAGCCCATATCACCGCCAAATAGATCTTTTCCACCTCTTAATAGCAGGCTTCATACGGAAACATCTTCTTACTGAGGTAGTAAACTGCATGTTCCACCCCTGTCTCATCTACATGTACCATCATCGCCCCCAGCGCTTCGGGTTCTATGGCCAAATACAACACCAAGGGTTTTCCTGGCCTTGGGGGTTTCAAGACGGGCGATTTAACCAAGTATTCTTTGATTTTGTCAAAAGTTTCTTGACATTGCCTATTCCACCCCACAGACTGGTCCTTCCGCAATAGCTTGAAGATGGTCTCACATACTAATGTTAGCTTGGCAATGAATCGACTGATATACTGAATTTTCTCGAGAAAAGCTCTAACTTCCTTTTCTGTCTTCGGTGCGGGCATCTCAGTAATTACCTTGATCTTTTCATAGTCCACTTCTATCACTAGGTGGTATCCTTATTATGTAAAATTAATAATTAATTACCAACCGACCAACCAAGCGGTATCCATGCTTAGTCAGGTTAAAACCAATTTATAATTAATTACCAACCGACAAATATGGCGGTATCCTCGTTAAGTTAGATTTTAAATAGTTATTATATTATAATTAGGGGAGATTAATCTAAATAGAAATAATAAAAGCTTTACCTTTTACCCCAGCAAGGGGGAGTTACATCCTTATTGCTTGAAAAGTAAAAATTGAAAAAGTAAAGAAATGAAAGTACTGTGCGTAAAAGTAAATTGCGGAAAGTAAGAACTGAAAAGTAAAGAAAAGAAAATGCGAAAGCGGAAATTAATTACTGAAAGCTGTAAATAAAAAAATAAGATACAATATTCTTAGTTATTCTTAAGGAATTTCAAAAGAGAAAGTATCAATTTACAAATGAAATGGCTTGGTATTTATAGGCAAAATTTTGCCTCCATCAAATCATCCACCAAATGCTCCATCAAATCCTCCACTAATTGCTTCACTAATTACTCCACCAAATCCATTATTAATTACTCCACTAATTGCTCCACGAAATCCATTATTAATTACTATCATGTTTGGTGGAAGTTTGACTATTTTTATTTATTTATTTATTGTTTTGTTTTGAAAATGACTTTAATAATTACACATAACACATTTACGAATGTTTCATCAATTTCAGTCATGACATATTCAGAATTCAAAATTATTTTGTTCTTCAAGTTTTAGATCTTTGAGTCTTCTTTAATCTGGAACTTGAATCAGCGCAATCTGATATCTGAGTAAAACGTTATGCCCAAAATACGACAATTGCGTAAAATTGGAATTTCTTAAACTGTACTTCGTTAGAACGCCCTTTCAAGTTTCCAATCTCCAAAATTAATACGTCAAGTCCAAGTTTTGCCCTTATTTGACCCAAATTTCGTCCTAAATGATTTCATTGAGTCCCAATATTATTTTATCTGCAAAATAAACTAAAATACATCAAAACGTGCTTCAAACCCGAGAAACTAAACAAAATATTAAGTAAAAGGGGCGGTAAATATTGATATATTTTCCGCTCATCATTAACACATTGAACAAATGGACCTACAGTTCCGAGCTCCAATAATCTCGAAATATTAATTAAAACTCTTTAATTAAATATTCTGAATTATTAACTTTAGGTTATTCTTTTAAAAACCTAAAGCTGCACTCTCGTTACTGAAGATATATTTTATACCGAAAGTCAACGGTTGTTAGGGATAAGCCCTATACCCAACTTGTGGATGGGCTATATGTACCTGTATTTGTAATATTTTCATTAATTAATAAAATGACAATCTTTATTATACGTGTCTTACATAAATTATATGAATCATCAAACACAGTAATAATGCCCTTGAAGTAATAAGATGATGGCTTCCACGCCTTATGAGAACCATTACTCTCAAACGTTCCTAGTCATAGTTTTGTGAATAATTTGGGCGTTCACAAAACGGAGAGACTAGTATGATGATATGATCCGCCCTTAAGTGGGGTAGCCGATCTCATAGGCTACTAGCGGAGATCCGTCCGCTTGGTGTATCACATGGATGCATGAGTTGCTCGTGTCCATCGAACTGACCGCCGGAAGTTTTCACATTGAGTGTTTATCATATGTGTCTATGAGAACTTTCATGTATCGATTGTATGACTAGTGCTTAGACTTAAGGTCTTTACAATCTTATATGTGGATCAAATGCCTTTGACATTCTCCTTACCCGATTCAAAAGATCCTGTCATAAGGGTATGATTGCGTCATTTGTTGAAACACATGAAGTTTGTAAAGATACAACAGAGAATCGCCACTCTCTCGGATAATATTTTCTTATAAGAGTAGTATTCCAGTTCGTGGGTTGATATGTGTGATCAATGCTTGAGAATGTGGCCGCAACGGAAGAATCATGTGAGATTATTGGGTTAGCACGATTCATGACACTATCAACATCATACATTTGACTATATGGGTAGACATTTTCCATACCCTAGGTCAAACGGTGGGGATACAGTGAGGCGAGGGACCGTATCATATGTAAATCGCATACATAATGGGTATATATCTTTCCTTCTCATTTGGGGGCCTTGGCATGTTGCTAGATGCAACCTTGGTCATTGAAATCGAACAACCATCTGATCGGAGGATAATTTATGTTTGATTAAATTATCATGATTCATTTCATGTCCAACTTGAGGGGAACCCAAAAGGTCACACACAACAAAGTCGAAATCAAAGGTTAATAGTGCACAGTACAAATTTAACAGCATATATGATTGTTGTAGGAATTGTTCATAAATGGTTCAATGTGTTTAATTATTGAACAAATCATTTATGAGGTTCCACAGTGGCTTAGGGATTGGTGAATGACGATATGGGCACTTTGGGAATTGGAAAAATGAATAAGAAAAAAAAAATGTGAATAGTACATTTTTTTTTATTTTTTTTTTCCAATTCGACCCAAACTCTTATTGGGCATTGGGAAAGCGGCATCATTATTTTTAATTTTCCGCTGCGAACTCGCGGCCGCTTCCCAACAGTGGTATCAGAGCACCGATTTTGTTTTGATTAGTTCTCTCTCTTTTGAACTCGAAATTGGGTGTTTAAAAGCTCCTTGGAAAGCTAACACCCTGAACTTACTTTTAGGCACAAGTTTTGCATGATTGGATTAATATTTGAATTGTGAAATTGCATTTAAAGTTCACGCATCTGTAAAAAACGTGAATTGTAAATTTATTTGATTAAAATAAAATGCAATATCATAATTAAATATTAATCAAAGTTATTTAATGCCTAAAATAATTCCAACATATTAAAACTCATATGGTTGATGATTCTATGTATGATTAGAATTGGCATGATTATTTTAGGGTGCAAGCATCTAGAGACTTTCTAAGGAAATATAGAGTATATTGCTTATCCCTTAGCTAAGTAATTATTTCGTTATGAACTTAGAGATTATTACCTTTAAGGCTAATAAATATAAATCACTTGTTTATAATAAAAGACATTATAAAAGATACAAGTGGGGTGGGACCAAGGCGTTAATAAAACTTTTCAAAATAAAGTTAATTTAACCAAAGGTATTACTAGAGTTAGATAATGATTTGGTGTCTTCCTTCACTCACTACCTTTTTATAGCCAAAAGGAAAAGCTGTGAAGACATCTAGATAATCATTTACTTAAAGCTTACCTTAAAGCATATTTAAAGTGTTGGACTAATTTGGAGGATCTATTGTTTATTCCTGTCACCAAGGCAATAAGAGCCTAAGAGGTAAGGGTATTTAAGAGAGTTCGCTCCACCCTCCCTCTGGGGAATTTTCAATAGAGGAATCCATTTGACAGTTATTCACTTAAACTTTCTAAAATCTTCAATAATAATTTAAGTCTAAAATTTACCTCCCATTGTAAAGTATAGACCCAAAAGGCTTAAACCGTATTGGCAGGACTAGGCTTTACCACACTGACCAATACCAATTTGTTTCTAAATCGTACTATTGACAATGGTTTGACTTTTCTGAGTCATAAGACGCAACGACCCTTAGGCGTGGTCTTATAACTTAGTGGCAAAGATTGGATTTCTACAAGGACTAGCATAAGCTATGGCATGTTTGATTGCCCAACCCAATGATCAAGGAATTGTGATTTATATCAAAAATTGGTTGGGAACCTACCTAATTATCGTATTTTATAACAACCGGCCCTTGTCGAAGTTGTGAAATGATGATAATGGGATCCTTGCCCACAAGAAATCCATCATATTGGGGTTGATGCGATTTGCTTAAAATTTTAAAACAATTGAGTGGGAGAAACTTCATAATATTAAAAGCACATGTTATTATGAAACATTAATGAAAACATATTCCTAATTTTTACATTCTCTCATAACAGGTGGGTTAAAATATTTCACAAACATTCAAATGGCAAACAGAATATCACTTCGTTCCATCCTTGATGAGCATAAGCTCAAAGGGGACAACTACAATGACTGTTTTAGAAACCTTAAAATTGTCTTACAACAAGAAAAGATTTTCTATGTTCTTGAAAGACCATTTCCCTCTGAACCCGCAGAAGATGCTGACCAAAATACATTTGATGCTTGGAAGAAACACGTCGATGATGAAGAGTAAGTAGTTTGCATAATGCTTGGCTCTATGTCGGACGAACTTCAGAAAGCTCACGAAGATATGGATGCTCAAACCATCATCTTTCATTTGAAGGAGTTGTATGCAACTTCCATTCATACCGTGAGATTCCAAGTGTCATGTGTCTTATTCCAAACAAGGTATAAGGAAGGATCTGTTAGGGGACATGTGATTAAGTTGATTGGCCACATTGAAAAATTGACCAACCTCGGGTTCATCATGGATCATGAGATAAGTCACGATCTAATTCTTCAGTCTTTACCAAAAGACTTCTTTAACTTTATTATGTAGTTTCATCTGTCTAATAAAGAAGATGCTTTAGCAGAATTACACAATCTGATGGACCTGAAGCCACGAGGCCTAAAGAAAAATAAGGGCAAGGCCAAGGCTCCAGATCACCTAAAGCCCAATGGTAAGGTGGAGAAGAAAATGAGAAAGGGGAAATGTTTCTTTTGTGGAAAGAATGGTCATTGGAAGAAAGACTGCAGATCCCTGAAAGCCAAGGAAGCTAGGGAAGCCCAAGAGGCCAAGAAGCCCAATGCTTCAGGTATGTTGTATATGATTGAACTATATTCTCAAAACTCTGAACCTTCTACTTCGGTGCTTGACACCGGTTGTGGGACTCACTTGTGTAACAAGGTGCAGGGACTGAGAAACAGTATGAGACTTCTTCATGGAGAGGTTGACTTACGCATGGGTAATATAGTAAAACTGCTTGCATTGTGCGCAGGGACTTATTCATTAGTTTTGCTGAATGGTTTAGTTTTAGACTTAGAAGATTGTGTTTATGTATATTCTCTAGTAAAGAACATCATTTCAATTTCTTCTTTATGTAATAAAGGCTTTTCATGCCTAATAAGTTGTAATGAATGTTCTATTTATTTCAATGAAATAAAATATGGAGATGGTATTTTGAATAATGGTATCTATGTCTTACAAACTAACAAAGAATGTTCAACCTCTAATATATACAACGTTAACTCGAATAATCTCAATGAATCACTTCTATCGCACAGTCGCTTAGGTCATATCAATGAAACAAGATTAACTAAGCTACATAAAGATGGGTATTTCAGACCCTTCAAATATGAAGTAGAAAACCAGCTTAATAAAAGTATTAAGTCACTAAGGTCTGACCGAGGTGGTGAATACTTAAGCGATGCATTTCAAGATTACTTGAGAGAAAATATCATTGTTTCCCAGTGGACTCCTCCGGGAACTCCACAACATAATGGGGTCTCCGAAAGGAGAAATCAGACATTATTAGATATGGTCCGATCAATGATGCCAGGCACGGATCTACCTCTTTTATTTTATGGTCTTGCTTTAAAAACTGCAACACTACTACTAAGCCAAGTTCTTTCAAGACTGTTAGTCAAACAACATATGAGTTATGGTCTGGGAAACGTCCTAGTCTTAGTTATCTAAGAGTTTGGGGATGTGACGCATATGTTAAGCTCACACAAACTAACAAATTGGATGATAGGACAGTTAAATGTAAGTTTGTAGGATATGCCTTGAACTCAAGAGCATACGTGTTCTACGTCCCAAATGAACAAAGAACATTTGTCTCACGAAATGCTAAATTTCTAGAGAATGAATTCCTTCTCAAGAAATATAGTGGGAGTAGACTTGACTACGATGAGTGACTGGTGTAAACACACACGTATAATGCAAGCGCACGTATCGTTCAAGTAGTATAAAAATATCGATCCCACGAGGACTTAATTCCTACTATTGTTATTAATTATTGAATCTATTTATTTACAAATATCTAATTGAGGGTGAAGAGAATGATTGCATGATTGATTTGGTTGATTGTAGTTTTGCAAAATGAATAAATAAAGAAAAAGACAAAAGAAAATACTAAAGAAAATAACAAAAGACACAAAGATCTAGGGTTGTGAATCCTTCTAATATCTTTTAAAAGATGAAGTGATTATTTTATGTTTGTGTAATAAATCAGTTTACTAACCTGGAACACTAAATTATGCAAAAGCCTATGTCGATGGTCAGACGCAAATACCCAGTTTAACCCAATTGAACCATATGTCTATGTCAACCAAATTATCTTGATTCATTAAGTTTAAGTTCCAATTATGACTACCCCCGCCCGATAGGTATATTCCTATCCTGTAAGGAAATCTATTAAAGGGTTATCTATCATCAAGGAAGATCGTGGGCTATTAAGTCTAAGGCTGAATCCTAAAATCCCTATGTCTAGTTCATTTTAGATTTACCACATCAATCTTATTGGTGATCAAACAACAAGAAGCATTAAGCTTAAGACTTAATAAGTAAACCTTTAAATTACCCAAACTATAAAATAACCCCTTATAAACCGGTGATATTAGAATTCATCACAACCCTAGATAACTAACACATAACTAGGGCTAGTAACAACTTAGAAGTAAAAGACATAAAGTAAAAATACTGAAAAGTAAAAGACATAAAGTAAAACTTGAAAAGTAAAATAAAATAAAATGCTAAGGTAAAAGGAATTACTTTTCCTACTACTAATTTAGATATCTCTCATAAAATAATATATAAACTTGTGATAATATTACCAACCGACCATATAGGCGGTATCCTGATTAAGTCAAATTAAGTCCAACCAGCCATAAAGGCGGAACCAAAATTAAATTACCAACCGACCAATCTGGCGGTATCCTTTATTAGTCAGGTTTAAACCAGATTAAAATGAATTACCAACTGACCAATCTAGCGGTATCCTTATTAAGTCAATATTTTAAATAGTGAATATATTATTTTTAAGGGAGATTAATCTAAATAGTAACAGTAAAAGAATTACCTTTCACCCTAGCTGGGGAAGTTACCTCCTCATGGTAAATAGTAAAAACTGTAAGAAGTAAAAAAAGTAAAAAAAGTAAATTACTATATTAACAAAACGTAATTAAAATTATTTACAAAACTAAAAACTAAAAAAAAAAACTAAAAACTAAAAGAAAGTAGAGAGAAAAACTCTCTCTTTAGATAGAATATAAGAGAGAGAGTGGTGCATTCAATTCTGAAATCTCGAGCTCAATTTATAGGCCTCGGTAGGCTTCCAGCGTCGTGACGCCAGGGCCCTCAGCGTCGCTACGCCAGCTTTTGTTGACGTGGCACGCTCTGGTTCGCCGGTTTGAAGATTCTGGATAAGCTGATAAGGTGACACGTGGCAGAGTGGTTTGGCTTCAATTATTATGACACGTGGCGGCTTCTGATTGGTCGAAGAGATTCTTATCCGCCACATGTCAGATAAGGATTAGATACTCAATGATTGATGCTGACGTGGCGGTGACGTGGCGACGATGTGGCGACACGTGGGAAAGAGACTGTCGGCACCGTAGGATTGCGACACGTGGCACTTCCTGATTGGCTGATGATGATGTGTCGCGACACGTGGCAGTGTTGACTTGTTGACTTACTGACGTGGCTGATGACATGGAGACACGTAGGATGACACGTGGCACACATAGCGATGATGACTGTCGGCACCGTAGGATGCTGACACGTGGCACGGCGCATGTAGCAGATCGGTTGTGATGGTGACACGTGGCACGACGCATTTTAGCAAAGTCAAACTTTTCTCATATTCTGATTTGTGGACCCGGCGCACGTTAGGCGTCGCGACGTGGAAGGTCTTGGCGTCGCGACGTGGGAAATTACCAAAAATGCCATTTTCGTCCAATTTTCACTGTTTTGGCCCAAATCACCTCCAGAATGTCCTGAAACTTTATTTATCTACAAAATAACGCAAAACACATCAAAACGTTCACAAAAATCAAGAAACTATACAAAATATTTGGTTAAATGAGTGGGAAATAGTGATAGATTTACCACTCATCACACCCCCAAACCTAACATTTTGCTAGTCCTCGAGCAAAACACAAAATAAAATAACATAAATAAATTAACTAAGCCACTTTCATAGGGATCACGGTTGCATTTAGCATATGTAACAAGCCTTTAAACCCCTAGGTGTCCCTAGTGGACGAGTTGTAGTCTCGTGAGGGTTTACAGCAATGATACCCACAAACATTTTACAAAAGTAAACAGGTAATAAAACTAATGCACACAAAAGCAAAAAGACAAGCGAAAAGAGAATAAAGAAGTTAGTGACTAATCAGGTGAAACTTCTACTCCAAGTTACTAGTTGTTTTGTTTCTTTCTAAATTACCGAATATGTAAATTCTCCGATTATATTTACCATTCTCCATATTAATCAACTTATTTTTGCCTACAACAGTCATAAGTGCAGTTGATAAGAGAGTAATATTTTTGTCCTAAAGTTCTATCAAATTTCACACCTTTTTGCAGCAATGGAATAATTTTTCAGATTTTCTGATTTTTTCCTTGATTTTTTCTATTTTTTATTTATATACAATATCTTCCGTCTATGTAGCGAGTGTTGGGTCGGTGGCTCCCAAACCAGTTGGCTTTAGAGCACCAGGTGTTAAGACACCCCTACAGACTTAATTACTCAGACTTCAGATATATATATTTTTGCAGCATCTTTGATCCATGTAACGAGCTTTGGGCCAATGACTCCCAAACCAGTTGGTTTTAGGGCACTAGGTGTTAAAACACCCTTACAGACATAATAACTCGGATCTCAGAAATTTTTTTTTTTTTACTCCATTGCTTTTTGAGATGTTTCCTCCAATTAAACTAGAGCACTGAATATTACAAACTTTTCAATTTTACCTCATGTCCGTATGTTATTATATATGTTGATAATATCTGCTAACTGAACATATGAAGATTCCTTTTAGTCCGTTTTAAGGAGAATTCACAAATTAAATAATTCAAAATGAAATAAACAAAAATTAACTTGTTTCGAAATATGTTTGAGATACGTCTTAGGAGTGGAAACTCCTTACTCAGCTATCTCTTACCAATTTCACCTTTTTAGTCAAAATAAAAACACAAAAACATAAAATATTTTTGTAATTTTTGAAAATTTTTCAATTTTTTTTGTCTTTTTCGAAAAATTTTGGACTAAAAAAAAAACAACATACAAAAAATAAGGTACTGATCAACTAATTCCCTCCCCCAAACCTAAATGAGACATTGTCCCCAATGTCTTAAACAGTAAAAGGAGAGTTAAGAAGGTCGTACATGGTTAGCTGAAATCTACAGGAAATAAAAGGTTAAGATCCAGATTAATCCTACGCCTCTTACCACGATCGTCCTCGGACCAACTTATCTTTGAAAGGATAGGGTCAACTTGTGGTTCATAGGCTATGAGTTGGTCTATTAGATTCGGAGCAGTTCTGGCAGTAAAGAGGAGTTCTTTCAAAGGTTTTGACACGAACCTATTTCTCCGAGCATCATCAAGAAACACACAAAGAAAATCATAAAATCCATCAATGTTGAGCAGTCCAAGCGGTTTCTGGTGTATGTTCAGGTTCGCCCAAGATAGTACTATAAAAATTTCCTCCAATGTGCCCAAGCCACCTGGCAAAGCGATAAAAGCATCAGCACGGTTAATCATTTCTACCAGTCGTTCAGACATACCTGGCACGATCATTTCCTCTCTGATTGATGATCCAATAAGACTTTCCTCTGCCAAGGGTTTTGGGATGATTCCCAAAACGTGACTGCCTCCTTTCTGTACAGCCTTTGAAATGATTCCCATAAATCCAAGATTTCCTCCGCCATATATTAAGTTCATATTCCTTGCAGCTAAGACTCGACCCAATTCTTGTGCTGCTTCTACGTATTGTGGCTTAGTATCAACACTAGTACCAAGCAAAACACACAGATGTTTTCAACTCGTCTTCTTGAAGTGGCTTCCATTTTTTATGTATTTCTTTTTCAAATCAGGATGCCTTCAAAAGTGCAATGACGGGCTGAATTTATAGTACCTGAAAAAGGGTGAGTAATAATAGCACTAATATCTTCCAAATGACGATTGTTAGCTAAACAACAAAAGAAATCGTGAAAGGTCAAAAAGTCTGGATCCTGTCTACGAAGATAAAGATAAATACAACAGAAAAGCAAATCAAAGCAATAATTAAGGCAACAGAATTGTGTACGCAATACGCCACTCGCTTAGTATAAATTCATTAGGATGCGTCTCAAGATTTCATTCCTTACTCAGCCATCGCTAATGAATTGTTTCTCATCTTTGATTACCAAACACAATTCCTTCTGTCTTAAAATGCTTCGTTTGTGCCTTTCCCTACAAAAATAACACACAAAATTAAAAAGTTCACACAAAATATGAAAACAAATTACAACAAATTGCATGGGTTGCCTCCCTGCTAGCGCTAAATTTTTCGTCTTCAGCCAGACATGGCTGAAAATCATCTGTTAAAGAGGTTTCAATGTCGTTTTGGATTTTCGATTAAAGACAATCCCGTGAGCGTTGCTTTTGAAGGGTCTTTTCCAACGGTAAAGTGGCAAAAAGAGTTTTGTCTTATTCAGTGCTCGTGCCACCTTTTTGCTCCTTGTTGTTCCAGTGATTCCTGCAAAGAAAGAAATAAAATCAGGAGGTCTCATATGGTGCTTGACTTGGAATGGAAGTTCCATTCTATCAAGCTTCTGGGTGATATCTTTGATTTGTACTCCCCAAAACAGTGATGTTTCTCCTGAATGCTCTGGATCTTTATTAAGGTCAGACATTTGCTCCTCCATTTTCTCTGCTTCTTGTTCCACATTTTCTTCACAGATGTATTGTAAAATTTTTGTATTCAGCTCTTTATCTGTCATCTGTGAAATACATGCTTCAAAATTGTCAACCTGAGGATGCAAAGATGTTTCTGATATTAGGTTTTCATCCTCTGATACGACTGGAATGGATGGTTCAGATAGATCTTCTTCAAACATCATGGTAAAGCATGCTCCAAGATCTTCATTTTGAGGATTGAAAATTTGATCCTCCGTTGTTGGTGCAGTTGGTACAAATAGATCAGCTTCATCCTCGTCATAATCTGAATAATAAAAGTCAAATTGAGACTTTGTCGGTTCGGGCTCCTGAACTGATACCTCTGGTTGTTGAGACTGCTCAGCCTCCTCCTTTGTTGAAGTGTCATTGTGAAATGATTGGTACTCGAAGGCTTCATTAGTGTCATCTGAATCTTGTTCTTGAGGTATGTAGTTCTGGTTTTCTGTGAATTGTCTCATTTGATATGTTATCCTCTGAATGGATTCTGATTGTCTCTGAATACTTTCGAGTTGATTCTGGAATGTTTCAAGCATTGTATCCATCTTTTCTTCTCGTTTCTTGAACACATCCTTGAGCATGTCAATCATCTGATCTTTTTCTGATTGTTGATGAAGATCATTGAGGTGGGTGGTGGATAAGATGGAAAATGTGATGGTTTTTCGTACCATGAAGGATTTTGATAGCTCTGCCACCCTCGATGGTGGTTGTATTCACAATAACCTCTAGGGTGGTTACCATTACATATGTCACATCTCCCCATTGCGTTCTGTTGAGCAAATGTGGTATTGCTTGGTTCTTGCATCCATTGATAATTGTTGGGCTGGACAACAAGCCTCAGAAAACCGGGCTGTTGCTCCCAGATGTGGGGTGTATCTTCTTGTAAGGTTCGTAATCTCTCAATCTCTCAGTAGTGTTCCTTTTTTCAATCACCTGAGAACAAATGAAAGAGATAAAAATTACAGATAAAAATAAAGAAAATTAGATACAAGTAAATTAGATAGCTTCAAAATTAACAACTCAAGAAATATAAGTCCTTAGCAACGGCGCCAAAAACTTGACCGGCGTAAAACACACGTATAACGCAAGCGCACATATCGTTCAAGTAGTATAAAAATATCGATCCCACGAGGACTTAATTCCTACTGTTGTTATTAATTATTGAATCTATTTATTTATAAATATCTAATTGAGGGTGAAGAGAATGATTGCATGATTGATTTGGTTGATTGTAGTTTTGCAAAATGAATAAATAAAGAAAAAGACAAAAGAAAATACTAAAGAAAAAAACAAAAGACACAAAGATCTAGGGTTGTGAATCCTTCTAATATCTTTTAAAAGATGAAGTGATTATTTTATGTTTGTGTAATAAATTAGTTTACTAACCTGGAACACTAAATTATGCAAAAGCCTATGTCGATGGTCAGACGCAAATACCCAGTTTAACCCAATTGAACCATATTTCTATGTCAACCAAATTATCTGGATTCATTAAGTTTAAGTTTCAATTATGACTACCCCCGCCCGACAGGTATATTCCTATCCTGTAAGGAAATCTATTAAAGGGTTATCTATCCCCAAGGAAGATCGTGGGCTATTAAGTCTAAGGCTGAAACCTAAAATCCCTATGTCTAGTTCATTTTAGATTTACCACATCAATCTTATTGGTGATCAAACAACAAGAAGCATTAAGCTTAAGACTTAATAAGTAAACCTTTAAATTACCCAAACTATAAAATAACCCCTTATAAACCGGTGATATTAGAATCATCACAACCCAGATAACTAACACATAACTAGGGCTAGTAACAACTTAAAAGTAAAAGACATAAAGTAAAAATACTGAAAAGTAAAAGACATAAAGTAAAACTTGAAAAGTAAAATAAAATAAAATGCTAAGGTAAAAGGAATTACTTTTACTACTACTAATTTAGATATCTCCCATAAAATAATATATAAACTTGTGATAATATTCCAACCGACCATATAGGCGGTATCCTGATTAAGTCAAATTAAGTCCAACCAGCCATAAAGGCGTAACCAAAATTAAATTACCAACCGACCAATCTGGCGGTATCCTTTGTTAGTCAGGTTTAAACCAGATTAAAATGAATTACCAACTGACCAATTTGGCGGTATCATTTTTAAGTCAATATTTTAAATAGTGAATATATTATTTTTAAGGGAGATTAATCTAAATAGTAACATTAAAAGAATTACCTTTCACCCTAGCTGGGGAAGTTACCTCCTCATTGTAAATAGTAAAAACTGTAAAAAGTAAAAAAGTAAAAAAATTAAATTACTATATTAACAAAATGTAATTAAAATTATTTACAAAACTAAAAACTAAAAAAAAAAACTAGAAACTAAAAGAAAGTAGAGAGAGAAACTCTCTCTTAGATAGAATATAGAAGAGAGAGAGTGAGAGTGCATTCAATTCTGAAATCTCGAGCTCAATTTATAAGCCTCGGTAGGCTTCAGCGTCGCGACGCCAGGGCCCTCAGCGTCGCTACGCCAGCTTTTGTCGACGTGGCATGCTCTGGTTCGCCTGTTTGAAGATTCTGGATAAGCTGATAATGTGACACGTGGCAGAATGGTTGGGCTTCAATTATTGTGACATGTGGCGGCTTCTGATTGGTCGATGAGATTCTTATCCGCCACATGTCAGATAAGGATTAGATACTCAATGATTGATGCTGACGTGACGGTGATGTGGCGACGACGTGGCGACACGTGGGAAAGAGATTGTCGGCACCGTAGGATTGCGACACGTGGCACTTTCTGATTGGCTGATGATGATGTGGCCCGACACATGGCAGTGTTGACTTGTTGACTTACTGACGTGGCTGATGACATGGAGACATGTAGGATGACACGTGGCACACGTGGCGATGATGACTGTCGGCACCGTAGGATGCTGACACGTGGCACGGCGCATGTTAGAGGATCGGCTGTGATGGTGACACGTGGCACGGTGCATTTTAGCAAAGTCAAACTTTTCTCAGATTCTGATTTGTGGACCCGGCGCACGTTAGCACTGTTCGGTGCACGTTAGGCGTCGCGACGCGGGAAATTACCAAAAATGCCCTTTTCGTCCAATTTTCACTGTCTTGGCCTAAATCACCTCCAGAATGTCCTGAAACTTTATTTATCTACAAAATAACACAAAACACATCAAAACGTTCACAAAACTCAAGAAACTATATAAAATATTTGGTTAAATGAGTGGGAAATAGTGATAGATTTACCACTCATCAATGAGGTACGAGAAGAACAAACTAACATAGAACTAATCCCCAAGCCCCTCAAAAGGGCAGCAACAGAACAACCACAAGGTTATGAACTTAGAAGGTCTTGTAGGGAAAGATATGAGCCTGAAAGATATGGTTTCCATATTGATAAGGAACATGATCAGGTCATTGATAATGACGATCCCACCAATTATGACGAAGCAATGCGTGACATTGATTCAGTCAAGTGGCTTGAGGCCATGAAATCCGAAATAGACTATATGTATCATAATCAAGTCTAGGACTTGGTGGATGCACCTGAAGGGATAAAACCCATAGGCTGCAAGTGGATTTACAAGCGTAAAACTGATGTAGAATGCAACTTCCAAACCTATAAGGCTAGGTTGGTGGCGAAAGGTTATAGACAAATCCAAGGAATTGACTATGACGAAACCTTCTCGTCTATTACAATGATAAAGTCCATTCGAATTTTACTGGCACTAGCTGCATACTTTGATTATGAGATTTGGCAGATGGATGTCAAAATAAATTTCCTTAATGGGAACCTCGTAGAGGAAGTCTATATGACACAACCTGAGGGGTTTGCATCTAAGGATGATCATAATAAAGTATGCAAGCTTAAATTATCCATTTATGGACTCAAACAAGCCTCTAGAAGTTGGAATATACGATTTGATGAGACAATCAAAGAATTTGACTTCATCAAAAATGTAGACGAGCGTTGTGTTTACAGGAAAAGTAGTGGGATTGCTGTTATATTTCATGTATTATATGTCGATGACATATTAATCATCGGGAATGATATTCCCATGATGCAAGCCACCTAGCAATGGTTATCTCAGAATTTCTCCATGAAATATTTGGGAGAAGCAGCCTACATCATCGGCATTAAAATCTACCATAATAGATCTAAAAGGTTGTTAGGACTTTCTCAATCTACGTACATAGATAAAGTTTTGAAAATATTCAAAATGGAAGATTCCAAAAGAGGTAATTTACCTACTTGTCATGGAATCAAATTATCTAAGGAGCAATGTCCACATACTCATTCAGATAGAAAGCATATGAGTATGATTCTTTATGCTTCAGCAATAGGATCGATCATGTACGTCATGCTATGTACAAGGCCTGATGTCTCTTATGCTCTTAGCATAATGAACAGATATCAGGCAAATCCTGGTGAGCAACACTGAGCAGCTATCAAAACAATCCTTAAGTATCTGAGAAGAACTAAGGATGTGTTCTTGACATACAGAGATTGTTCTGAGATGAAAGTCATTGGTTACTGTGATGTGAGCTTTCAGACCGATAGGGATGACAACAGATCGCAAACAGGATATCTGTTTACTATGAATGATGGAGCTGTCAGTTGGAAAAGCTCAAAGCAGTCAACTACAGCGGACTCCACCAATGAAGCCGAGTATATTAGAGCATCTGAGGCAGCTAAAGAAACATTCTGGATAAAGAAGTTCATCACGGAGATGGAAGTGCTTCCTGTAATAAAGAATGGCATCACGATGTATTGTAACGATACATGCGCCATTGCTCAATCAAATGAACCAAGGTCCCACCAGAAATCCAAGCATGTACTCAGGAGATTTCATCTCATTAGGGAGATTATTGAGAGAAAAGAAGTTATTATAGAGAAAATACCAACAGAAGATAATCTTGCAGATTCTCTGACTAAAGGGCTGACTCAACAAAAGCATGATAGGCACACCCAAGAGTATGGTTTCCAGATTCATTTTAGTTGGCTATAGTACAAGTGGGAGATTGTTAGGGATATGCCCTATATCCAACTTGTGGATGGGCTATATGTACATGTATTTGCAATATTTTCATTAATTAATAAAATGACAATCTTTATTATATGTGTCTTACATAAATTATATGAATCATCAAACACTGTAATAATGCCCTTGGAGTAATAAGATGATGGCTTCCACGCCTCCTAGTCATAGTTTTGTGAATAATTTAGGCGTTCATAAAGCGGACAGACAAGCATGATGATATCATCCGCCCTTAAGTGGGGTAGAACATCTCATAGGCTACTAGCGGAGATCTGTCCGCTTGGTGTATCACATGGATGCATGAGTTGCTCGTGTCCATCGAACTGACCGCCGAAAGTTTTCACATTGAGTGTTTATCATATGTGTCTATGAGAACTTTCATGTATCGATTGTATGACTAGTCTTTAGACTTGAGGTCTTTACAATCTTATATGTGGATCAAATGACTTTGACATTCTCCTTCCCCGGTTCAAAAGATCCAGTCATAAGGGTATGATTGTGTCATTTTTTGAAACACATGAAGTTTGTAAAGATACAACAGAGAATCGCCACTCTCTCGGATAATATTTTCTCATAAGAGTGGTATTCCAGTTCGCGGGTTGATATATGTGATCAGTGCTTGAGACTGTGGCCGCAGTGGAAGAATCATGTGAGATTCTTGGGTTAGCACGATTCATGACACTATCAAAATCATACCTTTGACTATATGGGTAGACACTTTCCATACCCTAGGTCAAATGGTAGGGATACAGTGAGGCGATGGACTGTATCATATGTAAATCGCATACATAATGGGTATATATCTTTCCTTCTCATTTGGGGGTCTTGGCATGTTGCTAGATGTCAACCTTGGTCATTGAAATCGAACGACCATCTGATCAGAGGATAATTTATGTTCGATTAAATTATCACGATTCATTTCATGTCCAGCTTGAGGGGAACCCAAAAGGTCATACACAACAAAGTCGAAATCAATGGTTAACATTGCACAATACAAATTTAACAGCATATATGATTGCCGTAGGAATTGTTCATAAATGGTTCAATGTGTTTAATTATTGAACAGATCATTTATGAGGTTCCAAAGTGGCTTAGAGATTGGTGAATGTCGATAGGAGCAATTTGGGAATTGGAAAAATGAATAAGAAAAAAAAATGTGAATAGTAATTTTTTTTTATTTGTTTTGAATTCCAATTCAGCCCAAACTCTTATTAGGGTTTTATAATCTCATTAAACCACTATATTAAGATCCAATGGCTAAGATTTAATTAGCATTTATCCCATATCGGATTCTTAATTAATTTTATTTTCTTTGGAGCACCTATATAAACCCAAAGAATTCTTTACAAATTTTTACACCAAAACCTTTCATATCTTGGGTTTATATAAGTGAGCAACTCTAAAGTTTAAGAGTAAGCCACTGATTTTGAGGATCCTTAAGTCTAATTGACTAGAGGAATCTCAAGTTAAATGTTTTGAGGTATTTGCCTAGGCTAGCACCAAGGGAAAAATACCCGTGCACTGAAGGCGCAGTCTTGCCGTTGAGTTTTAGCTTTGGTGTGTGCAACTTTGGAGGCCACACACTTGGGTGGCTCTTTGGAACGTGGAAGAGCTTGCTGAGTTCGAGAAAAGCTTGTAGATTGGAGGGAGGACTGGAGGAGTCTTCGGTTCAAGTAAGTCTTTTTCTTTCTTTATTTTAATTAGAGTTCTTATGATAGTTAGCATGTTTAGGTTTATGTTCTTTGCATGTTTTATGAGTTTTTTTATGCTTAGAATATATAGTAACATGCCTAGGCTTGTAGAATAATCAAAATAAATGGGTCTTGGGCATAGGGATAGCGGCATCATAATTGTTAATTTTCCGCTGCGCACTCACGGCCGCTTCCCAACAACGGTGTCCACCGATATAATTACTTCATACAGATTGACCCTCCACAAGTATCTCATAATTAGATCAGAGTCATAATGTCTGTTTTACCCCTCTAATTTTTTTGTGTCATAAGTACCATTGATTCTCTAATGAATGATTTATTCATAACTATTATGAATATTAATTTTTCTATTCGTAATAGAAAGACTTGAGTTCTCTAACCGTTCAAGTACCGAATCAACCCTTAAGGAAGATACTCAACTACTTCTCGCAAGAATGAGTGGATTCCATATCTATGTAAAACGTGTTCGAGTTGGTGTTTGGAGCGCCAATCCGAACACTATATTGTACATTTTATTATTTATTAATAAAATAATTACATTTTCATTTCATACCTTATTAATGCTATTGTCATTATGAGTATTTGATTGATGTATAGATATGCTAAGAATGACATCGACCTTAGAATAGTCTTGTAGTAATACTGGACACTAGGTGGTCCGACATTGGGATAAGTATTACTATAGTAAGCTATTCCTAAAGTGTAAATATATTCTTAGTTGTTGGTTTTGGAATACGGTCGAATTCCTATAACCTAGAAGACTAGCACATGTCGTATATTGGAATTGGAGTTTCAATTGTTTAAACTCGATGTACCATGAGCTTTGGAATCGTAAAGATGTGTGGATATTGGTTGGACTGAATACTCAATGACTCACATGTGATTCCTAATAATTGGAAGTACACACCACCGTCAATAGGAATCTCCTCAAGTCGAGTAGCATGTGTAATCCTTTGATTATATGATATCATTTATTTTGTGTGAGATCCTCCACACTTTGATGTCAGGTATGTCAGAAACCTTTCATGGTCTGGCCTCTAAATGTTCGTTGGGTGTGGACCGATGCACTCAGTAATCAAGTGCGAAGCAAGATAGAATCTGTTGGCCCGTATGTGCATCAAAAGGGGTTTAGGTATCCATGTTAGTAAAGTCACGATTCTTAAGGCTTTGGCCAAAGTCGATCACCTAGGGTGGATTGCATCAGTTATGAAGAATCGTGGACATGTCGACATGAGATATACGCCTCGGAAACTTGAAGATATATTCTATGTTTCCTAGGCACAACTCGGATAGCCTACAACGGAGGGATTGTTATACATATGTGATAACCTCGATTCGTATTGTTCGGAAAGGTCGTTCACGTTCTTCGTGAATTCGGAGATGGCCAAATTGCGTACATATTAGCTAGGATTATATAAAGAACTTGTCTGAACTTAGAGAGTCCCAATATTAAGTGTACTCATTGAGCACTTGGGTAGCCGATTAATTTTGATAAAAGATAATATTCGATATTATAATTATCACCCAAGATATCAAGTGTTGTTGGATAACATTGATTATTTACTTTGACCTATATGGATTAATTGGATTAATTCAAAATTACACAGAGGGCTTAATTGTAAATTCATAAATATCTCTACCATTTTAGGATATTTTGGTAATTCCAAATTTGTATTAATTGGTATAAATCTTTATGTCTTGATTTAATTGTATTAAATCAAAGTTGTAGACATTGAACTAATAATCCATTAAGTAACAATTGTCTTGGTTTAATTTACTTAAATCAAAGTGGTAGACAATGGGATTAGTCACACCTAATTATGAATATTTGGATGAATTTAATTAAGCATACCTAATGTTTGATAAGACATTTATTGATTAAAAAGTGCCTTAGTTTTGCTACAAATAGAAAGCTTTAGGAAGGTTTTAATTAAGTTTAAGCAAGGTAAAAATTTGTGAAAGCTATACACAAGTAGTTTCTTAGAGGAAATTAACCTAAGTTAGAGAAGTGTTTAGAGAATCTTGTGAGGTCTCTATAACATTTCATTTAAGAGAAATAAATATTAGATCTTGGAGTGAAGCTTGCTAGCATTGAAATCAAGGTTGGATCTTGAAGAAAAGCTTGCAATCACTTTGGAAGTTCTCCCACCATTTCAACAAAGAGAAGGAGATTGGATCTTTGCTTCAAGCTTGCTAGGTAAGTTTGAACTTCTCTTAAGTTATGAAATATGTATTGGATGCATGATCACATAACTTAATGTTGAAATAAGGCTAATAAATTGTGTTATGATACTTTAGAAGTATAAACACAACATACTTGTAATTAGGTCAAATATGTTTATGTTGGACATGAAACAATTAATAAGAGTTTGGAACTCAAGATTAAAAGATTAGAGCTAAGGCTACCATTCTATAATCACGTGAACACCTTTAGGTGAACAAAAATTATTCATGAGATATTTCTTATTAGGATTCTAAAATTTGTTTATGATTAGATTCAAAATTTACGCAATGCATATTTAGTAAAAATTTATGTTTTTGTAAAAATATTTGATATTTTGAAAAATATGATTTTATTCTATAACATGTATTGATATTGGTTTTGATGTTAAAATTAATTGCGGGTGATTTGAAAGGGTTTAGGGAAAGCCGAAAATAATTAAAAAAACAAACAAACAAAAATGCCAAGCTTGCCCTACAGTGCACGTGGCACTATAGTCACGCGCACCGAATTTGTTTTTCTTCGTTTTTGAGTTTACGGACTCCGATTCAGCCCTGATCTTTTCCTATACACTCTTAATGGAATATAGTATTTCATTAAAATATTTTAAAATACACCCATGCTTGATGTCCATAGGTTAGACCCATTTTCCTCTGCGCGGGAACCAATCCGACCATATGGGTTGCACAACTGTCCCAAGAGAATGGTATCAGTAGCAAGCTTAACCACACAACACAAGTTGCATGTTAGACATGTATTTGAATTTATTCCTATGTATTTTAAATTAATTATGCATAAATCATATTGGATATGCTGCATGGTTTAAATTAAAACTTTGACCTAATTAAGTGAATGACTTGATTGTCATAAATCTCTCATAATTAGGTGATTACTTTATTTTAAGTAAATATATTAGTAATTTTGGAGCATTATTAGAAGGTTCATCTTGTCAATATGGAGATGAATGATTTCTTACTACTTATATCCAATATCGTCATCAGTGTGAGGGTATAAGTGCTCGGAACATAGGTCGCTCCGGTAAAATATTATATGTAACGTGTGTTGGGTTGCTAGAACATGCAAAGGATCTTCTAAGTAGAAATGTGTGTGAATAATTCAAGAAGTTGCGGAAAATATTACATTGATCGGTTTGTGGATGTATGAAAGCTCAAAACTTTTGTGTATGTTGAAGAGCTCCAAGCCTCTCATTTGTGTTCCAAACTCAAGGATTTGTTTCCCTAACACCTTGGATGACTTCTTTGTTGTACTAGCAAGAAGAAATTTTGAAGCAAAATTTCTAAGATGGAGAGAGGTGCAATCGGCAATTGAGAGAGTGAGGGAGAGAAAGTTGGTTTTTGATTTTCTATTATGTAAATTGATTTTCCAAAAGTCAATTACCATTTACCACAAATAATATTTGGTATATGTCATTCACAAATCAAGCTTGTGTGTTTTACAAGCTTTCAACAAACCACCAACTTCTATCAACCAAAAGTTAATAAAGTTGACTAGTGATGTGATTTGGTGGGCCCCACTTTAAATTCAAAATTCGAGTAGGCCCGCTAAACACATTTCGGGCTCGGGTTTGTTCAATTTCGAATTAATGAATTTTCTGTTGCGACATAATTAAATCTAATTTAATTAAATAATTATGCCTAGCGAATTTATTATTAGAGTCGCTTACGAATTAATTATAAATTATTTTGTTCGCCCGAATTAAAATCCAATTTTAATCCGCTTTGAAATCTAATTTTAATTAATATATCGAATATATTATTTAATTGATTAATTCCAAATTAATCATTCTCTCTCTCTTAATCGAATTTTATCCCAAATAAATTCTTACCATAATTAATCCTATATTAATTTTGTCTCTCTTATAATTAATCCCAGATTAATTCTGTCTGAGTCAAATGTCATCGGTGAATCTTTGGAAAGTGACCCATGAGATCCCTGGATATGTTGGCAGTAAATCCGATCATCGGACTATCCGAATTTGTGCGTACCTGGTACCACGTTCTTATCGATTTACAAGACATGGTTTGCTTCTAGCAAAGCACCGTGCCTACCCAATTCTCCACAAATATTCTTTTAAGGAATACATAATCTATATCAAGCGTAGTATACCAAGTATTGCGTATTGCTATCCAGTATCAGAAGTCACATGCTAGGCCTGGGGCTGGAATAGTGTCTGCCCCGTACGAATCATATATCGGATCACTAGCAAATAGTCTCTTTAATCAGATAATCATGACCTTGTCATATTATCGCGATAGTTGCAACATATTAGTGTACCAGTTCTGTTTCCCTGAGTGATCATCATCTCCATATGACTGAAGTGATACTTTCATATTGCAATCACACCCAATACACTATGATTCTCAATAAACCCAGAAGAGGCGTACACATAACCCGTTAAAGCCCCGGACGACCAAAACCAAAGCGTATTGATTGTCTCAAGTATTAGGGATGCAAGTCTAAGGTTAAGACCAAATACACCTACCCTGATTCGGATTCCCATAGACACATAGTCATACTACTAATAGGATTCCGAGGGGTCTATCCAGAGTGAAGCTGTTTCCGTACCATCGGTAAACAGAACCTCCTATTACACTTCCATGAGTATCCAATACAAAAATATATGAGAACTGTGTCGTTAAGCTTCCATAACGCGCACAAGTGTAATACTAACATATTCCGCATTATCGATGTCCAGTCTTGATAATACTATGACTATGGATATTTAATGATTAAACCTTTAGTTGATTGATACTCTCTCATATCTTATTAATCCAGAACTAAATATAAGGACTTTTATCATTTATGTATTTAAGTAATCTAATTATAAAATGATAAAATAGCAATTTCCTTTGTCACATAGTTAATTTGTACAAAAACGACAATGTCTTTTACAAATAGTGATGCTATAGGTCATAAGTGTCCAACAATCTCCCACTTGGTCTATAGCTAATCACTCAAGTATCTAACACATGAACTATGTACATGTCGCACAACCTTTTACTTAGGAATAGCCTTCGTCAGCGGATCTGCAATGTTGTCATCTAATGTGACCTTCTCGATCTTCACATCGCCACGATGTATGATCTCACGAATCAGATGGAAACGTCGAAGTACATGCTTGGATTGTTGATGACACCGCAGTTTCTTAGCATGCGCTATAGCCCCATTTTTGTCACAATACAAAGGAACGGGCTCAGCTACTAACGAAACTACTCCTAATCCAATTAGGAATTTACGGATCCAAACTGCCTCTTTTGCTACCTCAGCATCAGCGATGTATTCTGCTTCTATTGTTGAATCGGCAACAGTCTCTTACTTGGAAGATTTCCAGCTTACTGTTCCTTTATTCAAACAAAATATGTACTCGGATTGCGACTTACAGTTGTCTTTATTGATTTGGAAACTTGCATCGATAAACCTAGTTACCTCAAGTTATCCATCTCCATAGACTAAGAAAGCATCCTTAGTTCGTCCAAGATACATAAAGATATTCTTAACCGCAACCCAGTGACAATCACCTGGATCGGCCTGATAGCGACTACACATGCTCAAAACATACGAGACATCAGGTCGCATACATATCATGGCATACATGATCGATCTGACTATTGAATCGAATGTGATCCGACTCATGCTGTCTCTCTCATCTTGAGTTTTAGGACACATGTCCTTAGATAGAGTGACGCCATATGACACTGGCAACAGTCCCCTCTTAGACTGATCCATATTGAATCTCTTCAACACTTTGTCAATGTATGTGCTCTGGAAGAGTCCAATCATCTTTCTTGATTTATCCCGGTAGATCTTTATTCCCAAAATAAAGGCTGCTTCACCCAGATCTTTCATGGAGAATTTTAATGAAAGCCAAGCTTTCACCAATTGTAGCATGGGAATGTCATTGCCAATAAGCAATACATCATCTACGTAAAGGACAATGAATGTCAGTGCGATCCCACTAACCTTCTTATATACACAAGGATCATCCTTGTTTTGAACGAAATCATATTCTTTTATGATCTTATCAAAACGTTGGTTCCAAATATGCGAAGCTTGCTTGAATCCATAAATGAATCGATTTAACTTAAAAACCTTGTTTGCATATTTTGGTACGACAAAACCATCAGGCTGTTGCATATAAACATCTTTCAAAAGGTTTCCGTTAACGAAAGCGGTTTTGACGTCCATTTGCCATATTTCATAATCGAAATATGCAGCAATAGAAAGCATTATCCGAATGGATTTAATCATGGCAACAGGTGAAAATGTTTCATCGTAATCGACACCATGTCGTTGACGATACCCTTTCGCTACAAGTCTAACTTTGTACGTTTGTATGTTGCCATTCATGTCGGTCTTCTTCTTGAAGACCCATTTGCAACCAATAGGCTTTACGCCTTCTGGTGCATCAACTTGTGTCCAAACTTGGTTGGTGTACATGGAATCCATTTCGGACTTCATGGCTTCTTGCCATAAAGCAGAGTCGATATCTTGTATTGCTTCCTCATACATAATCGGCTCATTATCCTTAATAAGATTAATATCTACGTGAGGTGAGATCAGAAACCCATACCTTTCAGGTTATTTTCTGACTCTCTTCGACCTACGCGGTTCTTGTGTATTAGAAGATTGTGGTACATTCTTATCCCTGAAGAACTGTATGTATTCCGTTAAGGAATTGGTGCCAAGAACAATATCACTCCGACTTTCATCGAGTTCTTCTTTCCTCCCACTTACCACTGCATTTAGGAATTCCTTTTAGAGGAAAACCGCATGTAGAGCAACAAATACCTTGTTCCTTGTGGGTGGTAGAATTATATCCTTTGGTTTCCAGGATAACCTACAAATAGACATTATCACATTTGGGTTCTAGTTTGGTACCATCCAAACGTTTACCGTATGCCCAACATCCCAAATCTTCAGGAATGATGAGAAACCCGATTTCTTTTCCTATCCATATTTCATATGGAGTCTGTTAAACAGACTTTGATGGAACCTTATTCAAAATAAGTATTGCACTGTTCAATGCATATCCCCGAAGGAAATGGTGGTAGCTCTGTGCGACTCATCATAGACCTTACATGTCCAACAAATTCAGTTTCTCCGTTCGGACACACCGTTTAATTGAGGTGTTCCGGGGGGAGTCCACTGTGAAAGAATACCATAGTCTTTCAAGTAATCAAGAAACTCATTGCTCAAGTATTCTCCACCACGGTCCAACCGTAATGTTTTAATACTTTTGTCGGTCTGTTATTCTACTTCGTGTCGAAACTCTTTGAATTTCTCAAAAGTTTTCGACTTATGTCATATAAGATACACATAACCATAACACGATGCATCATCCGTAAAGGTTACGAAGTATTCATATCCACCTCTAGCCTGGCTAGACATGGGCCCACATACGTCACTATGAACGAGGGCTAACAGTTCAGTGGTACGTGCACTTTTACCGCTAAAAGGTGTTTTAGGTATTTTGCCTAATAAACAAGATTCGCAGACGTCATATGAATTTGGATCAAATCCATCCAAGTACATATTCTTCGAAAGTGTGGATATACGAGTCTTGTTAATGTGTCCCAGCCGACAATGCCACATATAAGTTTCATCTTTGTTACTTAATTTAAGCCTTTTGTTTGTCATATTATATGTTTGAGATTGATTTATATTCAAAATATAAAGACCATTATTTGCATCTGCACTGCATATCTCAAAATCATTTTTATAAACAAAACACCATGTGTTTCTGAATACAAAAGTATACCCACATTGGGTTAAACAAGATACAGATATAATGTTTCTAGTCAAACTAGGTACATAATAGCAGTTTGATAAATTAAGTACATGCCCCGAGGGCAGTTCCAAAATAATGGTCCCAACAGCCAAAACGGCGACTCTAGTCCCATTTCCAACTCGGAGGTCGATCTCTCTTAAAGGCAGTCTTCTGCTACTCTGCAGATCCAGCACATCAGTACATATATGAGTACCACAACCAGAATCAAAAATCCAATTTTTAAAACTAGAAGTATACATGTTTATCTCTATAACAAACATACCTGAAGCCGGAGCCTTGCCCGCCTTCACTTCCTTCATGTGCGCCTTGTACTCACGGCAGTCACGCTTCCAGTGACCCTGTTTGCCATACTACAGGCAGACATCTTGGGATTTGTCTTTTGCCTTCCCAGAAGACTTTGATGATTTGGCCTTGCCTTTTCTCTTCTTCTTCTTCTTCACGCCTCCAGTAGCCTTTGGCCAAGCCTTGGTAGACAGAGATGTCGAAGCGAAGAGCGCCTCGCGCTTCTTGCCCTTTAAAAGCTCTTTTTCTGCTTCTCGCAGCATTGCCATCAACTATCCAAGAGCATGATCTTGGTTCATCATATTGTAGTTCATGATGAACCCGCTCCAACTGTCAGGAAGAGACTGTAAGATCAAATCTATGGAAGTCTCATCCTCAAAGGTTATGCCTAGTTGACCCAGCTGTTCGATGTCAGCAATCATCTGTGACACATGGTGCTCGACAGATGTACCCTCTGACATTCGAGAGAGAAAGAGCTTCTTCTGCAATTCATAACTTTGCGATCTAAGGTTAGATCGGTGAATGTGCTTTAATTTTGCCATCATAGTATATGGATCCAATCCCTTGTTCTTGCGACGAAATTGAGGGGTCATTGCAGCGAGCATGACAGATTGAGCAGTTGAGTTGTCATCACTGTGAGTCTTCGAAAGCTCAAGCTAAGCGACTGCTCAATTCCGGGCTTAGGCCCGAGAGGTCTCTCTATCGTATAGAGCATCTTCTCAGCCCCCAAGACAATCCTGAGGTTCATATCCCAGTCAGGAAAGTTCGCACCATTAAAGACATTTTCGTCCATGATAATGTCCCTAACGTTGATCTTTCCGGCCATCTTAATTACAATAGTCTAACTATTCAATTAACGATTTTGGGTACAGTCCAACTGTTACAATAAAAATAATAAAATATTAGTCCAACTAATAAATATATAAAATGACAAAAATAATTTGAAAGCGTGTATTTAGCAAATATTTGAACGAAATTGCAAATTCAATACTGGTCTCCCACTATTTTTCGGCGAGCCTCTAACCCTCTGTTGAGTACTCGGGAAACCTAGTTTCCTGGTGGGCTAGGATCCCGTTAAATAACACAAAACCTTGACTTTGGCCAACAAGCTGTATGATATTTAACTAGGTAGATCTCTAAGATCAATTGGATCTCATCCAATTCCTAGATCCGGTAGGTGGACCTCCAAGTCCGAAACATATATACAATATATCCAATATATTTCCTAACATTTTCCTCTGAATCAACTAAGCCTTGGCTTTGGCTCAACAAGCTTAATGATTCTAGTTAAACGGGACCCATTGACAGTGGGAAAGCTTCGTAATCCACGTCGATGAACAAGAAGTGACCTTGACTTTGGCCAACAAGTCACAACTTGCCCAAGACATGCGATATGGAACAAAGCTTTCGTGGTTCAAACATATCCGCGATGGACATTGATCTTGACTTTGGCCAACAAACCAATGCCAATCTTGGATCTTGAGAGAGAACCACTCAATGGAAGGAAATCGCTTAATATTTGTTTGAGGGTTTTTCACGTAAATTGGCAACCAATTTATTATCTTTGATTAGGTCTCATCATACACCCTTAAGCATGCATTCTAAAAGCATAATAAGGTGCGAAATTAAATAATAATGATATGCGGATGGATATTCAACGAATTGTTCCTAGAACAAATCTCTTCATTTCCTCTCCCCGGCTAGCACTATTCTAACTTTACCCAATTACATAATACAATAAAGAAACCTCATTTACATTGAGGGGAATTGGTGAGAAGAGAAAGATAAAGAGTCAAGAGATATAAGGTTGGACACGCAGGTCCAATTTAATAAATTCTAAATTTATTACAACAATTTCCAAAATTGTCTTTACCCATCTAATATCCATCTGATATAAATTATTAATACAATACATCCATGTATTCACACAAAGCATGTTATTCAATCAATCTAATCCAATTAATTAATCTTTGAATTAATGATCATCCAATGTTCAAACAACGATTTGATTTGCGCGAGTCCAACTCGTTTAAGAATAAGTATTCAAAGTGCGTATTCTTGAATTATATCGAACTACAATATTAAATCCAATTTATTTTGTATTCAATACTAATTCTAATTTAATTCCAAATTAAATAATTACACTTATATTTGTGCCTTTTAGACTTAGATTCTAAATCCAATCTTAATGGGTCTCAAATGCCCAATTAACATCCAATGTCAATTTAATTAAAGTCCAATGGGTTTTTAATTAATTCTTAAGGCATGGACTTTGGCAACCAAAGCCCAATTAAGGAATCACCATATTTGCCATAAAATTAATTTTAGCCCATTAGGCCAAATTAAATATTTAAAGGCCCAATTATTCTATTTGGACTTTATGGAATGGTTTTAGGCCCAATTTGGATCCAATCCAATTGTCCTAACCAACTTGGCCCAACCAAGCCCATTAAGCCCAAATACAACAATATTAGCCCAATTCAAAATTAAAGGCTTATTTTAATTAATACAAAATTCCAAATTTCACATTAATCTTAATTAAAGTGTATTAGCCACAATTAATTAGTTAAATTAATATTTTCAAAACACCAATTTATCTAATTAATCATGCTTTCATTAATCAACTTATGTCCAACACAAATTGAAGCTCAATCAATCAATTCTATGCTTATCAACTCACGGCAATATGCATAATTTTATATCCAATTTTGATTTCAATCCAATTAAATCACAAATCAATATACTCATCATGCTTTAAACACATCCAATGGTTTAAAATCAAAAAATCACCATGATATATTTAGGGACATATATTCGGCCAAGGCAAGGAATTTAGGGGAAAATTATCCAATTCATTTTCTCAAATTTTAAGATGCAT
The DNA here is from genome assembly GCA_019454045.1 of Zanthoxylum bungeanum. Classification (NCBI taxonomy): domain Eukaryota; kingdom Viridiplantae; phylum Streptophyta; class Magnoliopsida; order Sapindales; family Rutaceae; genus Zanthoxylum; species Zanthoxylum bungeanum. The sequence goes on from SKCR01041025.1 coordinate 71,000, forward strand.
AAATCTAATTCATCATCAATCAAGCTCAACAAAATAATTAATTTGCAGAAATCATGCTCAAATCACAAAAACCCCAAATTAAAGTATATAAACCCTAAGTTCATTTCATGCTTAGAATTGGCTCATGATAACATTGTTGGGTTCCTAGAACATGCCAAGGATCTTCTAAGTAGAAATGTGTGTGAATAATTCAAGAAGTTGTAGAAAAACTTACATTGATCGGTTTGTGGATGTATGTAAGCTAAAAACTTTTATGTATGTTGAAGAGCTCCAAGCGTCTCCTTTGTGTTCCAAACTCAATGATTTGTTTCCCTAACTCCTTGGATGACTCCTTTGTTGTGCTAGCAAGAAGAAATTTTGAAGCAAAATTTCTAAGATGGAGAGAGGTGCAATCGGCAATTAAGAGAGTGAGGGAGAGAGAGTTGGTTTTTGATTTTGTGTTATGTAAATTGATTTTCCAAAAGTCAATTACCATTTACCAAAAATAATATTTGGTATTTGTCATTCACAAATCAAGCTTGTGTGTTTTACAAGCTTTCAACAAATCACCAATTTCTATCAACCAAAACTTTGACTATTGATGTGATTTGGTGGGCCCCACTTTAAATTCAAAATTTGAGTGGGCCCGCTAAACATATTTCGAGCTCGGGTTCGTTCAATTCTGAATTAACGAATTTTCCGCTGCGACATAATTAAATCTAATTTAATTAAATAATTATGCCTAGCAAAATTATTATTAAAGTCGCTTACGAATTAATTCTACATTAATTCGTTCGCCCGAATTAAAATCCAATTTTAATTCCTCTTTGAAATCTAATTTCAATTAATATATCGAATATATTATTTAATCGATTAATTTTAAATTAATTATTCTCTCTCTCTTAATAGAAATTTATCCCAGATAAATTCTTGTCGTAATTAATCCTAGATTAATTTTCTCTCTCTCATAATTAATCCCAGATTAATATTGTCCGAGTCAAACATCATCGGTGAATCTTTGGGAAGCGACCCATGAGATCCTTGGATATGTTGGCACTAAATCCGGTCATCGAACTATCCAAATTCGTGCGTACCTGGTACCACGTTCTTACCGATTTACAAGACATGGTTGGCTTCTAGCAAAGCACCGTGCCTACCGAATTCTCCACAAATATTCTTTTAAGGAATACATAATCTATATCAAGCGTAGTATATCAAATATTGCGTATTATGATCCAGTATCGGAAGTCACATGCTAGGCCTGGGGCTGGAATAGTGTCTGCCCCGTACGAAGCATATATCGGATCACTACCAACTAGTCTCTTTAATCGAATAATCATGACCTTGTCATATTATCCCGATAGTTGCAATATATTAGAGTACCAGTTCTGTATCCCTGCGTGATCATCATCTCCATATGACTGAAGTGATACTTCCATCTTGACACCACACCCAATACACTACGATTCTCAATAAACCTAGAAGAAGCGTACACAGAACCTGTTAAAGCCCCGGACGACCAAAACCAAAGCGTATTGATTGTCACAAATATTAGCGATGCAAGTATCAGGTTAAGACCAAATACACCTACCCTGATTCGGATTCCCATAGACACATAGTCATACTACCAATGGGATTCTGATGGGTCTATCCAGAGCGAAGCCGTTTCCGTACCATCGGTAAATAGAACCTCCTATTACACTTGCATGAGTATCCAATACCCAAATATATGAGAACTATGTTGTTACGCTTCCATAACGCGCACAAGTGTAATATTTATCGATGTCCAGTCTCGATAATACTATGACTAGGGATATTTAATGATTAAACCTTTAGTGGATTGATACTGTCTCATATCTTATTAATCCAGAACTAATCATAAAGACTTTTATCATTTATGTAATAAGTAATCTAATTACAAAATGATAAAATAGCAATTTCCTTTGTTACATAGTTAATTTGTACAAAAACCACAATGTCTTTTACAAATAGTGATGCTATGGGTCATAATTGTCCAACAGCGTGATGGGTTAGCACAGTCACCCAATATCATCATTAGTGTGAGGGTGTACATACGAAGCTCATTAGTGCACATTGATAAGTAAACACCTAGAACACGTCTTAATCCAATATCGTCATTAGCGTGAGGATAAGAAACGATTCAAGACCAAACTAGGAGTCACATGATGTGATTGACCTGTAAGGTCTACGTAATAAGTTTATAAGGGCCAAGATCATCATTAGTGTGAGGCTGGAGTAGATTTCATGGGATCCACTTCCCGCTATGAAATTTTGATAGTCAAATTTCTATTTTTCCGTTAAGGGAGATTACAAATTACGTAAAGTAGTGGGATGACACTAATAGATTTAAAATTCCATAATCATTTAGTGTTATTATTTTGAAATGAAAATTGTTCTACTTTGTAGATGACTGTCACTAATCCATTGATATAACTTTTCGATACCAATAAGCTAAAAGGAGCCGAGAACTATTTCGAATGGGAAATGAACATGCGCCTTATCTTGGAGTTTGAAAAGTTGACTTATGTCACTGTCAATCCACTACCTATTAAAATCGATCCTGACTTCACTCCAGAAGAACGAGAAACTTTAAATAGATGGAAGGATGATAACCTGAAGGTGAAATCCTACATCTTGGGATCGATGGTTCCAGATTTGCTGAGATAGTACACTGAAGTACCAGATGCTTGGAGCATCATGTAAACACTGAAGGAGTTGTTCGAGGCAAATCAAGAGATGGAACTTTATCTAAGGTCTAAGGAATTATTTTATGTTAAACTCAAGGATGGAGGAGCTATCAGCATTTATGTTTTGAACATGATCGATCAGATTCGATACTTGGAACGACATGGCATTATAATTGATGAACGATTGGGCCATAATTTGATTATTTCTTCTTTGCTTGGTTCTTATGATGGCTTTGTATTAAAATTCCAAATGCACTCGATGCAAAGCTAGCTACGAAGAACTTCATAACATGCTATGCATGACAGAGCAAGATTTGAGAAAAAGGCAACCACACTTTGTACCTCCATGGTAGAGCTGGCTCTTCAAAGACTTATAGGAAGCCAAAGAAAATAAAGATGTGGAAGAAGAAGATTGCAAAGAAGAACTCCAAGAAGCATAAAGGCGCAAAACTGCAAGTAACTCGTGACTAATGCCTATATTGCAAGAAGTCTGGACACTGGAAGAAGGACTGTCCAGAGCTGATAAGGAAATCAGGACCCTCAGGTACGTTTTATATTTTTCCAATTATTAAAATCTCATTAGCCTAAGATGCAAATAGTAGATGTGTGTTAGACACTGGCAGTCCTACTAATATTTGCAACTCCCTGCAGGAATTAAGGGTAAAGAGAATGATGAATAAAAGGGAGATCCAACTTAGAGTTGGCAATGGCGAGACATTGGATATTAAAGTCATAGGAAGGATTGTTTTAAATCTCCCCAATGGATGTAAATTAAATTTATGAGACTGATGAGCAGAAAATATATCACTATTTCCCGCCCATTTGACCTAATATTTTGTATAGTTTCCCGAGTTTTATGAACATTTTGATGTGTTTTTGTTTATATTATAGATAAAATAAAATCGGGACTTAGGATCTGGGGCAACGCATGCTGTCCCGGGCTCGCGGCCCGGTCGGGAATACGGAGTAGCCACGGGGGACTAAACTGGAGAATAATGGAGTCGCCACCCGGTGTGAACCGGGAAAATGAGATTTAAGGCTGCAATCACCCCTCGCAAGGGAAGACCTCAAACCGTTGGGTTCGGAATGGTCCCTTACTTATGTCACTTGTAATGAAAGGATTTATGTAAAAATTTAATCAAGTTTAAGTAACACTTATTTCCAAGAGTATCATGCTTCTAAATTCACATGCATACATCAACAAGTTCATCACAACATGCAACATCACATGGCATTGTCATGAACATTTCTCAATCATATGATAGGGAAAACTAAGAACAACCTAATCACGCATGAGTACTATCTCATGAACATATTGACCAAATAACATGTTAATAACCTAATCATGCTCGAATATCATCCCAAGAACACATCGAATGGATAAATACAGGAATACAAATAATATGATTGGCTACATAATGCAAGGGAGATCACCCAAAAGGCAGTTGTGCATGAAATATGATGAGACATACTTAGTTCAGTGCGTGTGCGTTCGTGTAGCGTTCGTAAACGCGTTCGAACGGTAAACAGAAGGTTCGTGTTCGTGTAGCGTTTGATAACGCGTTCGAACGGATCCCGACCTGATGAAACAAAATGCATGCGCGTTCGAGTAGCGTTTGTAAAACGCGTTCGAACGGGAAACAGAAGGTTCGCGTTCGTATAGCGTTCGAAAACGCGTTCGAATGGGAACAGACCTGATGCACAAAATGTGACGCAATACATACATAAAAAAAGCAAATAGCGAAATACGAAGCGCGGCGAAACATCGTGGCGAAGGATTTTAACCTCTCTAATTAGAGGACCTTTCATCGCACTTACTAATCCCATGCGCTTATCTCAATGCATATAAAAATAAAGGCAATAACCTTAGACTTCATGTACCCGATTGAACACATCTTACATTCAACCGAATATACGTTAATCGGTGCGGCAAAGCATCATGGTAAAGGATTTTAACATCTTCAATTAGAGGACCTTTCATCGCACTTACTAAGCCCATGCGCTCGATCACATCATGCATACTGGGATAAAGACAATCATATCAAACTTAGTATGTCGGATTGAACATATCTTGCATTCAACCGAACACACATCAACCGGCGCGGCAAAACATCGTGGTAAAGGGCTTTAACCCCTCCCCATAAGGGATCTTTCATTGCACTTACTAAGCCCATGCGCTCGATTGAATCATGCATACAAAGAATTAAGAATAATAATATCAAACTTAGTATGCCCGATTGAATGTATCTTGCATTCAACCGAACACGCATCAACCGGCGTGGCAAAGCATCGTGGTAAAGGGTTTTAACTCCTCGAAATATGGGACCTTTAATCCGACTTACTAAGCCCATGCGCTCGATTGTATCATACATACAAAAGTAACATGCAGAATTCAAATAACGAAAATAAATAAATCCAAGCAACATATAATAAAAGAATGTGCCGTTTACTCAAGTGGTACGTGGAGTTGTATCCCGAGTACAGATCATACTACCGTCCATTCGGAATCGGCTATGAAATTTATGTCCGAGTTTCCATCCTATATACCACAAGAGGCGACATATTTTCCATTTCATTCAAGCCACAACATGCATCCACAAACGACTCTCATGCGAATAGAATTTAATAAACAGTCAAAAGACGAATATAAACTAATGAGAAAAGTGCCCTCAGGTCTAACCTTTTAAATCACCTCTCGGATGTACGGTACACGATCGTCGGAAGGGTGGATGCTCCGCAACTCTTCCGGTTCACTGGTTCACTGCTCTCGTTCGTTGTCTTACTATTTTGAGTCGTCGTTCTCTGTCTTTTGTTGCTTCTTTTGACTCCGATTCGCTGCCGTTTTGCTACTGTCCTACTGCTGTAATTTAGTTACTGTTCTTGGGGTGTTTTGGCTACTGTTTTGGGTGTGATTTTCGGTGGTGTTATGGTGTTGTTTGGGGGCTGTTTTGATGAGGTAAAGTGGATGTTCGGGATGTGTTTTGGTCAAGGCAATGAGGGTTCTTTGGTTTGTGATCTTCGGTTATTGAGATTGAGGGAGAGTTGTGTCAATATACTTGGGTGTTTCTTGTGTGTGTTGTGATTTTCGTGTGAGTTGTGTGTATGTGCTAGCCCCCTCATGCCTTGGTTAGGGGTTGTTTATATAGAGAAAGGCTAGGGCTTTACCTTGTCTCACAAGGAAGGGATTTGATTTTGTGTTGAGCAAGGAAAGTCAAAGATTGAGGGGGGACAAATTTGGTTTGGATTAGGAAGTCAATATCTTTAATTTGTTATAATTGATTTTAATTAGGCATGACATCTTTTTAATTTGGTATGTGATTTTTAGATTTGTTTTGATTTAACCATGTGTTAAATATGTGTTTTAAGTGGGCTTGGGCGTGTGGGCTAAGGCTTGGGCGAATTGGGCTTGATGTGAGGCTAGCAGCAAAACCAGAATTACCGTCACCGTTCGAACGCTTACTCGAACGCGGCACGAACGCCCGCTATCTGTTTGGCGTTCGAACGTATACACGAACGCAGCACGAAAGAAAACAGTGAACCTTGTTTATTCTGAATTCCCCCTTCCGATGTCCGCTTTCCGTGACCTCTGTGACTTAAAAGGTAGTGTCTCCAAATGAGACTCATCATAGGGACTTATATGCAAAAATGCAGTGCCTACAGTCAGCCCCACTTTGATGGGACTTGTGTAATGTGTAACAGTGACAATCCTATCAAAGTTATGCAATGCATTTTCACTTACCTGGCTCGCCAGCTGCCACTTGACTTACCATGTTGAGTTGAGTTGATTTGGTGGTGAGGTGCTGCGACCCCTGGTTCATTCCCGAACCGTGCTCCATTTTTAGAGCGCCATTTTCGGCATCTGTTGTGTGTGTGCTCCATTTTGGAGAGCCATTTCCGGCATTTGCTGTGTGTGTTCCATTTTGGAACGCCATTTTTGGCATCTGTTGTGAGTGCTCCATTTTGGAGTGCCATTTTCGGCGTCTATTGTGAGTGCTCCATTTTGGAGTGCCATTTTCGGCGTCTGTTGTGGGTGCTCCATTTTTGGAGTGCCATTTTCGGCGTTTACTGTGTGTGCTCCATTTTGGAGCGCCATTTTCGGCATCTGTTGTGAGTGCTCCATTTTGGAGTGCCATTTTCGGCGTCTGCTATATGTGCTCCATTTTGGGGCGCCATTTTCGGCATCTGTTGTGGTAGCGGTCCATTTCTGAACCGTGCTGTGCGAGAATATGGCTCATTTTTGAACCGTTATTTGAGGAGATGGTCTTTGCCGCTACAAACCTACGAACACAAAACAAACATTGCATGTATGTGATATGTATGCATGTATATGTATCATATTCTGATGGGTTAGGCCTTCCTTGGTCCATTTCCGAACCGTGCTCCATTTTCAGAGTGCCATTTTCAGCGAGATGAGATGATGGTCCATTTCGAACCATGCTCCATTTTCGGAGTGCCCTTTTCGGCGAGATGTGATAATGGTCCATTTTTGAACCGTGCTGATATGAGAGTGGTTCATTTCCGAACCGTTGCTGATAAGAGAGTGGTCCATTTCCGAACCATTACTGATAATGATGTGGGCCTCGCCCCCCAGAGTACTATACCCGGCAGAACTAATACTGAACCAATGTGGGCCTCGCCCCCAGAATGCCATACCCGGTAGAACTGATACTGATTCTGATGTGGGCCTCGGCCCTGGGACTCATCCCCAAAACTGAAACCGATGTGGGCCTCAGCCCCTAAACTGATGCTGATACTGATGTGGGCCTCGCCCACAAGCTGATATTGATGTGGGCCTCGACCCTAAACTGATATTGATGTGGGCCTCGGCCCTAAACTGATATTGATGTGGGCCTCTGCCCTAAACTGATACTGATGTGGGCCTCGGCCCTGGGACTCATCCTCAAACTGTAATTGATGTGGGCCTCGGCCCTGGGACTCATCCCCAAACTGTAACTGATGTGGGCCTCGGCCCTGAGACTCATCCCCAAACTGATGCTGATGATGTGGGCATCGCCCCCAAGCTGATACTGATTCTGTACTGTTGTTGCTTCCGAAGATTCCTCGTGTTCTAAACATCACTGAATTTCATAGTACCAGGGTTGAATGCTTTTCTCAAATATACTCATGTTGCAGGTTGGAGGGAGAGACTCAGGCATGTAAATGAAATGAACGTCTTTATTATCATTTAAGAAATGGTTCGAACAGGTAGACCAAGTCAATGTCTATATTAAAAATGCAGGATCAAATAAACTAGGAGGAACAACTTCATCATTCGCAACATTGCCTTTTTTCTTGACCTACGGTTCTTCACTATCATCCCCTATCTCCATGTAAGAAGCTTGGTGGTTAAGGGTTTGGAGGATAAAAGTTTCGAGTAATCCAGAGTTGATCATGTAGGTGGGTGGTGGAACGGAGTGGTAATTTGGTAGGGGGTTCCAATATGTGTTGGGTTGTTCTTTCTCTGGGTCGGGTATTTTGTGAGCATCGATGAGGTTTTGGATTTCATGCCTAAGGCGGGTGCAGTTGTCCGTTTCGTGGAAGTGACAATACAGGCTTAGGTCAAGGTTGGGTGGTATAGGATCTGGAAGTGGTTTAGGCTCTAAGGGTTTTAGGAGTCCTTGTCCCTTCAACTTCTCAAGCACCTTAGATAACGGCTTCCCCAGGTTAGAGAAATGCCGGTTCTTGATGGCAGCAACCTCGGCAGTAGCGGGTTTAGTCTCAGAATGCCCCCCAAAAGTTCTTCTATTTTGGCCATAAAACTTTCTGTTTTCAGCCTATTCTTCCTCAATATCCATGACAGTCTCTCTCAACTGTCGGAAATCAATAACCATGGAGGTCATCCTCCTCAGCTTACCATAAATAGAGGGCTTTGTGCCCTTGATAATCATCTTAATTTGGTCTTTCTCTGAAGGCCGAGTCTGCATTTTCAGAAGCTGGCTTCTCCAGCGATCCACATACTCTTTGAAACTTTCCTCTGGCTTCTGTTTAGTGTTCTCCAAATCATGGAGTGACAAGTCAATCTCTAAGTCTGTAACATACTGCTTCAGAAAAGCATCAGCTAGTTCCCTCCAATCTTCCTTAACCTTCTTCTCAAGGCTATGATACATAACCACAGGTGCCCCCTCGAGTGACATCCCAAACATCTTTTGGACTTGGCGCTGTGATAGGCCCACTGAACTCATGACTGAGACATATTGCTGCAGATGGACTCTCGGGTCTCCATTCCCATTAAACTTGGCCATGTCGGGCATTTTAAACTGAGCTGGCAGCTGTTCTCCGAAGGTCATTGCCTCATAGTCTAACAACTTTTCATGTTTACCCTTCATTTTGCGGGTAACTGTTTCAACCTGATCCCGAAGCTTCTGAAATTCCGTCTGAGACCCAATCATTTTACCTGTTGCATACTCTGCCATGTCATCATCAAAAGTGGGGATATCATCCCCCAACCCATTCGGAGGCTCCTCGCGCCTCACATTCTCAGAATTTCCCCCAGCACGGGGCACAGCCATATTTGTCATGGCAGTAGTCAAGGCTTGCAACTGTTCAGTGACCTTGGCGAGACCGTTTTCCAACTGATCCATACGGGATACCTCAATATCTGATTCACTCATGTCTGTTCCCAATATTCTGGTGAGTCTTCCCTTTTCCCTAACCCAACGGGAATCTATGATGGCTTTCAGAACACAAGGGTTAACATGATGTATGTATGCATGGGGTGCATGAGATGCATGTAACACATATAACATACTAAATCAATTAAAACTTTCAAAAAAATCGGCCCGTTATCATTTTAGAATCTTTTGGGCTAATAGTCATAGGAGTGAACCCATCCCAGTTTAAATAGCCCAACGAGTTCACATCTCATGACAAGGAGCCCAACTAAATCCAAATGGTAATGTTCCGAACACAAGCACAGAGTGGCCCATCAACACTTAGAAGCCTTTGGCCCAATCGTCATGAAATACGTTCTTGTCCCAGTTTAAATGGCCCAACAAGCCCATATCCCATGACAAATGATCCGAATGGATCCAAACGACGATGTTCCCAAACACAAGCATAGAAGAAAGATAATGCAAACAGAACGTAATAATTTCTACATAATGGCCCATCAACATTTCAGAAGCTTCGGGCCTAATAGTCATAAGGTACGAACTCGCCCCAGTTTAAATGGTCCAGCAAGTCCGCATTTCTGACAATAGTCCAACTGCATCCAAATGAGGATGGTCCACAAGCACATACTCAATGAAATAATTGTTACTTTAGCCAACCCGGTCTATGGGTGGGTTAGCAAGAGTATAGCCAAAGGCTCTCACCGGCGAAGGATGGCCCACAACTAAGTCTCCCCACTCAAGGGTTCGACCGACCAAGTGAGCGCACCCTTTTTTATACACTAAGGTACGTGCCAATGAGCTATGGTGTGTGACGGACTGTCAAATGGATTTCCCATTGTAGATTCCCCAGAGGGAAGGTGGAGCGAGGCTCACTTAAATACCCAAGCCTCTTAGGCTCTTATCGCTTGGTGTCAGGAATAAACAACGAGTCCTCCAAATTAGTCCATCACAATAGGCTACGAGTAGATGGCTATCTAGGTGCCTTCACAGCTTTTCCTTCTAGAAAGGTAGTGAATGAAGGAAGACACCAAACCATTACCTAGCCTAAAAATGCCTTTGATTAAACCCTCACTTTATCCACTATAGACACGGTCAATTAAAACATAAATCCAAACATCACAAGACAATATTTCGGGGCCGATTCTCTATCCCCAGTGGAGTCGCCAGACTGTGGGACACAGGATCTGGGGCGACGCATGCTGTCCCGGGCTCGCGGCCCAGTCGGGAGTACGGAGTAGCCACGGGGGACTAAACCGGAGAATAATGGAGTAGCCACCCGGTGTGAACCGGGAAAATGAGATTTAAGGCCGCACTCACCCCTCGCAATGGAAGACCTCAAACCGTTGGGTTCAGAATGGTCCCTTACTTATGTCACTTGTAATGAAAGGATTTATGTAATAATTTAATCAAGTTTAAGTAACACTTATTTCCAAGAGTATCATGCTTCTAAATTCACATGCATACATCAACAAGTTCATCACAACATGCAACATCACATGGCAATGTCATGAACATTTCTCAATCATATGATAGGGAAAACTAAGAATAACCTAATCACGCTTGAGTACTATCTCATGAACATATTGACCAAATAACATGCTAATAACCTAATCATGCTCGAATATCATCTCAATAACACATCGAATGGATAAATGCAGGAATACAAATAATATGATTGGCTACATAATGCAAGGGAGATCACCCAAAAGGCAGTTGTGCATGAAATATGATGAGACAGACTTAGTTCAGTGTGTGCGTGTTCGTGTAGCGTTCGTAAATGCGTTCGAACGGTAAACAGAAGGTTCGCATTCGTGTAGCGTTTGATAACGCGTTCGAACGGATCCCGACCTGATGAAACAAAATGCATGCGCGTTCGAGTAGCGTTTGTAAAACGCGTTCGAACGGGAAACAGAAGGTTCGCGTTCGTATAGCGTTCGAAAATGCGTTCGAATGGGAACAGACCTGATGCACAAAATGTGACGCAATACATACATAAAAAAAGCAAATAGCGAAATACGAAGTGTGGCGAAACATCATGGCGAAGGATTTTAACCTCTCCAATTAGAGGACCTTTCATCGCACTTACTAAGCCCATGCGCTTATCTCAATGCATATAAAAATAAAGGCAATAACCTTAGACTTCTTGTACCCGATTGAACACATCTTACATTCAACCGAATATACGTTAATCGGCGCGGCAAAGCATCATGGTAAAGGATTTTAACCTCTTCAATTAGAGGACCTTTCATCGCACTTACTAAGCCCATGCGCTCGATCACATCCTGCATACTGGGATAAAGACAATCATATCAAACTTAGTATGTCGGATTGAACATATCTTGCATTCAACCGAACACACATCAACCGGCGCGGCAAAGCATCGTGGTAAAGGGCTTTAACCCCTCCCCATAGGGGATCTTTCATTACACTTACTAAGCCCATGCGCTCGATTGAATCATGCATACAAAGAATTAAGAATAATAATATCAAACTTAGTATGCCCGATTGAATGTATCTTGCATTCAACCGAACACACATCAACTGGCGCGGCAAAGCATCGTGGTAAAGGGTTTTAACTCCTCCAAATAGGGGACCTTTAATCCGACTTACTAAGCCCATGCGCTCGATTGTATCATACATACAAAAGTAACATGCAGAATTCAAATAACGAAAATAAATAAATCCAAGCAACATAAAATAAAAGAATGTGCCGTTTACTCAAGTGGTACGTGGAGTTTTATCCCGAGTACAGATCATACTACCGTCCATTCGGAATCGGCTATGAAATTTATGTCCGAGTTTCCATCCTATATACCACAAGAGGCGGCACATTTTCCATTTCATTCAAGCCACAATATGCATCCATAAACGACTCTCATGCGAATAGAATTCAATAAACAATCAAAAGACGAATATAAACTAATGAGAAAAGTGCCCTCAGGTCTAACCTTTTAAATCACCTCTCGGATGTACGGTACACGATCGTCGGAAGGTTGGATGCTCCGCAACTCTTCCGGTTCACTGGTTCACTGCTCTCGTTCGTTGTCTTACTGTTTTGAGTCGTCGTTCTCCGTCTTTTGCTGCTGCTTTTGACTCTGATTCACTGCCGTTTTGCTACTGTCCTGCTGCTGTATTTTAGTTACTGTTCTTGGGATGTTTTGGCTACTGTTTTGGGTGTGATTTTCGGTGGTGTTATGGTGTGGTTCGGGGGCTGTTTTGATGAGGTAAAGGGGCTGTTCGGGATGTGTTTTGGTCAAAGCAATGAGGGTTCTTTGGTTTGTGATCTTCGGTTATTGAGAGTGAGGGAGAGTTGTGTCAATAAGCTTGGGTGTTCTTGTGTGTGTTGTGATTTTCGTGTGAGTTGTGTGTATGTGCTAGCCCCTTCATGCCTTGGTTAGGGGTTGTTTATATAGAGAAAGGCTAGGGCTTCACCTTGTCTCACAAGGAAGGGATTTGATTTTGTGTTGAGCAAGGAAAGTCAAAGATTGAGGGGGGACAAATTTGGTTTGGATTAGGAAGTCAATATCTTTAATTTGTTATAATTGATTTTAATTAGGCATGACATCTTTTTAATTTGGTATGTGATTTTTAGATTTGTTTTGATTTCAACATGTGTTAAATATGTGTTTTAAGTGGGCTTGGGCGTGTGGGCTAAGGCTTGGGTGAATTGGGCTTGATGTGAGGCTAGCAGCAAAACCAGAATTACCGACACCGTTCGAACGCTTACTCGAACGCGGCACGAACGCCTGCAATCTGTTTGGCGTTCGAACGTATACACGAACGCAGCACGAACGAAAACAGTGAACCTTGTTTATTCTGAATTCCCCCTTTCGATGTCCGCTTTCCGTGACCTCTGTGACTTAAAAGGTAGTGTCTCCAAATGTGACTCATCATAGGGACTTATATGCAAAAATGCAGTGCCTACAACTAGATTTCACATTTGGATTTTAGAGGTTGGAAACTTGAAATGGCGTTCTAACGAAGACAATTTCGAAAATTTCAACTTTGCATAATTTTCGTATTTTCGCCATAACATTTTACTCCGATATCGGATTGAGGTGATTCAAGTTCCAGATTAAAGAAGACTCAAAGATATACAACTTTGATGTCTATAATAATTTCGAATTCTGAAGTTTTAATGACCGAAATGGATAAAACATCCGTAGTGTGTTATATGTAATTATTAAAGTCATTTTCAAAAATAAAAAAAATATAAAAAACAAAAATGGAAATTTTCAAACTTCCACCAAATGGAGGATTTGGTGCCATATTTTGTTCAATGTTTGGTGGAGAAATTTGTAGAGAATTTGGTGGAGGCAAAATTTTACCTATAAATACCAAGCCATTTCATTTGTTAGATTTCATATTTTCCTTGAGGTTTCTATTAAGGAACTTAAGGATTGTATCTTGTGTGTTTATTTTCTGTATTTTAATTATGTATTTTTATTTTTAGTAATAATAGTTTGTGTGTTTTTACTTTGTTTGTATGTTTAGTAGTTAATTTTCGCTGGGGGAAGGATGAAACATTTTATATGATAAGGTAGATTAATCTCACTTAATTTATAATATGGAAATTATAATTTAATAATATGGATTGAAGTTGATAATGTCTTAATGGCTGGTTTTATTTATTTGATATAATGTGATACCACATATATAGTCGGTCCTTAGGTGACAGATGATTACCGCCTATATGGCTGGTTTATGGACAAATAATAACTGCATTTATGGCTGGTTTGACTTTATTGGGTAATACTGATAATTTCTATATTATAATAAGGTGAGATTTCTACATTTGAAATATTAAAGGTGGATCCCGTGACCTCAATATTTTATTTTTATTATAGGGAAGTAATGAAACACAATATTTATAAGCTTAATAATTTATTAAATTATATTATGTTTAATGTTTTGGATTGTTTATTGAATCTTAAGCTTAATGCTTCTTGTTGCCTGATCACCAATAAGATTGATATGGTAAACATAAAATGAACTTGGAAAAGAGATTTTAGGTTTTAGCTTTAGATTCAATAGCTCACGATCTCACATTTGGGTAAAAGTCTCTTAGGTAGATTTCCTTATAGGATAGAAATATACCTGTCGGGCGGGGGTAGCTATTATTGGAATTTGAACTTAATGAATTCAGGTAACTTGGTTAACATAGACATATGATTAATTGGATTATTTGGGTGTTTGCATTTGACCATCGGAAGAGGCTTTTACATATCTTCGTGTTCCAGGTTAATAGACTGATTTATTACACATATATAAGAGAATCAATTCATCATTGGAATAATATTGTGTGGAATCACAGCCCTATATATTTGTGTCTTTTGTTTATTTTCATTAGTATTTTCTTTAGAATTTTTATTTATTTAGTTATTTAACCAAACAATCATTCATTTCTCCCTTTAATTAGATACTTGTAAATAAATAACATCAATAATTAATAACAACGGTATAAATGAAGTCCTCGTGGGATCGATACTTTTATACTACTTGAGCGATACGTGCGCTTGCGTTACGTGTGTGATTTCACCGATCAAGTTTTTGGTGCCGTTGCCGGGGATTTATTTTTCTTGCGTTATTAATTTTGAAGCTGTTTATTTTACTTGTATCTAATTTTCTTTACTTTTATTTGTAATTTTTATTTCTTCCTTTTAATTTCATGTGGTTAAAATGGAACTTTATTGGGCGATAAAAGAATTACGAGCTTTATGAGGTGAAGACACACCCCAAATTAGGGAGCAACAGACCGATTTTCTAAGGCCTGTTGTCCAGCCCAACAACTATCCATGGATGTCAGAGCCATTAAACACAATATTTGCTAAACCATTTCAGAACACAATGATCATATGTGAGATATGTAATGGTAACCACCCTAGCAATCATTGCGAGTATAACTACAATTCAGGGTGGCAAAACTATTAAAGACCTTCATATAATGAACCAGCATATTTCACTGAACCACATTTTCCATCTTATCCACCATCAACCTACAATCTTCAAGGACCAGAACCATAAGTGGGAAGACAGTTGATAAACAGGCTCGAGAAACGAGAAGCTAAACAGGATGCAACATTTCTGGATCAAATCAAAACCTTACAGAGGATGGTAAATGAATTGAGACAAATAATCACAACCAGAACCACATACCTCACGGAACAAATTCAAATAACAGTGACAAAGCCTTCGAGTACCAAGAATTTCATGATGACTCCTTAACAGAGGAAGAGGCTGAGAAGTATCAAGAATCAGAGGTAGGAGCCCGAACCAGCAGAATCTCAATTTTATCTTTATTATTCATCGAACTCTGATGAGGAACAAGAAGCAGAGCTATTTATACCAATTACACCAACAAGTGAGGATGAAACTTTTCATCCTCAAAATCAAGATCTTGGAGCATACATTGCTCTGATGTTTGAAGAAGAGCTACCCAAATCATTCATACCAACCACAGAGGATAAAAATCTAAAATCAGACACATATTTACATCCTCAGGTTGACACATATGGAGCATGCATTTCACATATGACAGATGAATAGTTGAACAAAGAAATCCTAAAATACATATGTGAAGAAATGGTGGAGCAAGAAGAAAAACAAATGGAGGAGCAAATGTCTGACCAAATAGAAGATCTCATGCATTCAGAAGAAACATCACTGTTTTGGGGAGTACAAATCAAAAACACCACCCAGAAGCTTGACAGAATGGAACTCCCATTCAAAGTCAAGCATCATACGAGACCTCCTAATTTTCTATCTTTCTTTTCAGCAACCACTAGAGCAACAAAGTTTAAAAAGGTGGCACAAGTACTGAATGAGATAAATTTTTTTTTTCCATTTTACTGTTGGAAGAGACCCTTTAAAAGCAACGCACATGGGATTGTCTTTAATCATACATCCAAAACCACGTTGAAGCCTCCTTGACGAATGGTCTTCGGTCACGTCTGGCTGAAGACGAAAAATATAGCGCTAGCAGGGAGGCAACCCATGCAAAATTTTTATTTTCATTTAAATTTTTATTTTTATATTTTGTGCACATATTTTGTAGAGTTTTTTTATTTTGTGTGTTATTTTTACAGGGAAAAACATAGACTGAACACTTAAGGTAAAGCAAACTAGTGAAAACGAGGTTATCACCGGATAAAGTTCGATAAAATCATGAAGTTAAAATGTCAATTCAGTAGAGACGACGGAGTAAGGAGTCAACTCTGTTAGGGATATGCCCTATACCCAACTTGTGGATGGGCTATATGTACATGTATTTGTAATATTTTCATTAATTAATAAAATGGCAATCTTTATTATACGTGTCTTACATAACTTATATGAATCATAAACACTGTAATAAAGCCTTTGGAGTAATAAGACGATGGCTTCCATGCCTTATGAGATCATTACTCTTAAATGTTCCTAGTAATAGTTTTGTGAATAATCTGGGCGTTCACAAAGCGGAGAGACTAGCATGATGATATGATCCGCCCTTAAGTGGGATAGCCGATCTCATAGGCTACTAGCGGAGATCCATCCTCTTGGTGTATCACATGGATGCATGAGTTGCTCGTGTCCATCGAACTGACCGCCGAAAGTTTTCATATGGAGTGTTTATCCCATGTGTCTGTGAGAACTTTCATGTATCGATTATATGACTAGTCCTTCGACTTGAGGTCTTTACAATCTTATGTGTGGATCAAATAACTTTGACATTCTCCTTCCCCGGTTCAAAAGATCCGGTCATAAGGGTATGATTGGGTCATTTGTTGAAACAAATGAAGTTTGTAAAGATAGAACAGAGAATCGCCACTCTCTCGGATAATATTTTCTTATAAGAGTAGTATTCCAGTTCGCGGGTTGATATGTGTGATCAGTGCTTGAGATTGTGGCCACAGTGGAAGAATCATGTGAGATTCTTGGGTTAGCACGATTCTTGACACTATCAACATCATACCTTTGACCATATGGGTAGACACTTTTCGTACCCTAGGTCAATATGTGGGGATACAGTGAGGCGAGGGACCGTATCATATGTAAATCACATACAAGATGGGTATATATATCTTTCTTCTCATTTGGGGGCCTTGGCATGTTGCTAGATGTCAACCTTAGTCATTGAAATCGAACGACCATATGATCGGAGGATAATTTATGTTCGATTAAATTATCACGATTCATTTCATGTCCAACTTGAGGGGAACCCAAAAGGTCACACACAAGAAAGTCGAAATCAATGGTTAATAGTGTACAGTACAAATATAACAGCATATATGATTGTTGTAGGAATTATTCACAAATGGTTCAATGTGTTTAATTATTGAACAGATCATTTATGAGGTTCCATAGTGGCTTAGGGATTGGTGAATAACGATAGGGGCACTTTGGGAATTGGAATAAAAAAATTACTATTCACATGAATAGTAAAAAAAATTTATTTGTTTTGAATTCCAATTCGGGCCAAACTCTTATTAGGGTTTTATAATCGCATTAAACCACTAAATTAAGATCCAACGGCTAAGATTAAATTAGCTTTTATCCCACATCGGATTCTTAATTAATTTTGTTGTCTTTGGAGCACTATATAAACCCAAAGAATTCTTCACAGATTTTTTACACCAAACCTTTCATATCTTGGGTTTATATAAGTGAGCAACTCTAAAGTTTAAGAGTAAGCCACTGATTTTGAGGATCCTTAAGTCTAATTGACTAGAGGAATCTCAAGTTAAAAGTTTTGAGGTATTTGCCTAGGCTAGCACCAAGGGCAAAATACCCGTGCACTCAAGGCGTAGTCTTGCCGTTGAGTTTTAGCTTTGCTGTGTGCACCTTTGGAGGCCACACACTTGGGTGGCTCTTTGGAACGTGGAAGAGCTTGATGAGTTCGAGAAAAACTTGTAGATTGGAGGGAGGACTGGAGGAGTCTACGATTCAAGTAAGTCTTTTTCTTTCTTTATTTTATTTAGAGTTCTTATGATAGTTAGCATGTTTAGGTTTATGTTCTTTCCATGTTTTATGAGTTTTATGCTTAGAATATATAGTAACATGCTTAGGCTTGTAAAATAATCAAAACAAATGGGTCTTGGGCAAAGGGAAAGCGGCATTAATTTTGATTTTCCGCTGCGCACTCGCGGCCGCTTCCCAACAGTGGTATCAGCGCGCCGTTTTTGTTTTGATTAGTTCTCTCTCATTTGAACTCGAAATTGGGTGTTTAAAAGCTCGTTGGAAAGCCAACACCCTGCAATTAATTTTAGGCACAAGTTGTGCATGATTTGGTTAAGATTTGAATTGTG
The DNA here is from genome assembly GCA_019454045.1 of Zanthoxylum bungeanum. Lineage (NCBI taxonomy): Eukaryota > Viridiplantae > Streptophyta > Magnoliopsida > Sapindales > Rutaceae > Zanthoxylum > Zanthoxylum bungeanum. The sequence goes on from SKCR01041025.1 coordinate 89,582, forward strand.
AAATTGCATTTAAAGTTCACACGTCTGCAGAAAAACGTGAATAGTAAATTTATTTGAATAAAATAAAATGCAATATCATAATTAAATATTAATCAAAGTTATTTAATGCCTAAAATAATTCAAACATATTAAAACTCATATGCTTGATGATTCTATGTATGATTAGAATTGGCATGATTATTTTAGGGTGCAAGCATCTAGAGACTTTCTAAGAAATAGATAGTGTATTGCTTATCCCTTAGCTAAGTAATTATTTGGTGATGAACTTAGAGATTTATTACCTTTAAGGGTAATAAATATAAATCACTTGTTTATAATAAAAGACATTATAAAAGATACAAGTGTGTTGGGACCAAGGGGTTAATAAAACTTTCTAAACTAAAGTTAATTTAACCAAAGGTATTACTAGAGTTAGATAATGATTTGGTGTCTTCCTTCACTCACTACCTTTTTATAGCCAAAAGGAAAAGCTGTGAAGACATTTACTCAAAGCTTACCTTAAAGCATATTTAAAGTGTTGGACTAATTTGGAGGATCTATTGTTTATTCCTGTCACCAAGGCAATAAGAGCCTAAGTGGTCAGGGTATTTAAGAGAGTTCGCTCCACCCTCCCTCTGGGGAATTTTCAATGGAGGAATCCATTTGACAGTTATTCACTTAAACTTGCTAAAATCCTCAATAATAATTTAAGTCTAAAATTTTCCTCCCATTGTAAAGTATAGACCCAAAGGGCTTAAACCGTATTGGCAGGACTAGGCTTTACCAGACTGACCAATACCAATTTATCCCTAAATCGTACTATTGACAATGGTTTGACATTTCTGAGTCATAAGAAGCAGCGACCCTTAGGCGTGGTATTATAACTTAGTGGCAAAAATTGGGTGTCCACAAGGACTAGCATAAGCTATGGCATGTTTGATTGCCCAACCCAATGATCAAGGAATTGTGATTTATATCATAAATTAGTTGGGAACCAACCTAATTATCATATTTTATAACGACCGGCCCTAGTCGGAGTTATGAAATGATGATAATGGATCATTGCCCATAAGAAATCCATCATATTGGGGTTGATGCGATTTACTTAAAATTTTAAAACAATTGAGTGGGAGCAACTTCATAATATTAAAAGCCCATGTTATTATGAAACATTAATGAAAACATATTCCTAATTTAACATTTTCTCTTAACATGTGGGTTAAAATATTTCACAAACATTCAAATGGCAAACAGAGTATCAATTTATTCCATCCTTGATGAGCATAAGCTCAAAGGGGACAACTACAATAACTGGTTTAGAAACCTTAAAATTGTCTTACGACAAGAAAAGATTTTCTATGTTCTTGAAAGACCATTCCTCCTGAACCCGCAGAAGATGCTGACCAAGATACATTTGATGCTTAGAAGAAACACGTCGATGATGATGAGCAAGCAGTTTGCATAATGCTTGGCTCTATGTCGGATAAACTTCAGAAAGATCACGAAGATATGGATGCTCAAACCATCATCTTTCACTTGAAGGATTTGTATTCAACTTTCGTTCATACCGTGAGATTCTAAGTGTCATGTGCCTTATTCCAAACAAGGTATAAGAAAGGATCTGTTAGTGGACATGTGCTTAAGATGATTGGCCACATTGAAAAATTGGCCAACCTCGGGTTCATCATGGATCATGAGATAGGTCACGATCTAATTCTTCAATCCTTACAAAAATAATTCTCTAACTTTATTATGCAGTTTCATTTGTCTGATAAAGAAGCTACTTTAGTAGAATTGCACAATCTGATAAAGCAAGCAGAGAAGGACTTGAAACCGCAGCTTAAAACCTTCGTCATGCTTACGGGTATGGACCTGAAGCCACGAGGCCCAAAGAAAAATAAGGGCAAGGCCAAGGCTCCAGATCACCTAAAGCCCAATGGTAAGGTGGAGAAGAAAAATGGAAAGGAGAAATATTTCTTTTATGGAAATAAGGGTCATTGGAAGAAAGACTGCAGATCCTTGAAAGCCAAGGAAGCTAGGGAAGCCCAAGAGGCCAAGAAGCCCAATACTTCAGGTATGTTGTTTATGATTGAACTATATTCTCAAAACTCTGAACCTTCTACTTGGGTGCTTGACACCGGTTGTGGGATTCACTTGTGTAACAATGTGCAGGGCCTGGGAAACAGTAGGAGACTCTGTCATTGGGAGGTTGACTTACGCAAGGGTAATGGAGCAAAACTGGTTGCATTGTGCATGAGGACTTATTCATTAGTTTTGCCGAATGGTTTAGTTTTAGACTTAGAAGATTGTGTTTATGTACATTCTCTAGTAAATAACATCATTTCAATTACTTCTTTATGTAATAAAGGCTTTTCATGCCTAATAAGTTGTAATGAATGTTCTATTTATTTCAATGAAATAAAATATGGAGATGGTATTTTGAATAATGGTATCTATGTCTTACAAACTAACAAAGAATGTTCAATCTCTAATATATACAACGTTAACTCGAATAATCTCAATGAATCACTTCTATGGTACAGTCGCTTAGGTCATATCAATGAAACAAGATTAACTAAGCTACATAAGGATGGGTATTTCAAACCCTTCAAATGTAAACCTTATGGAACTTGTGAGTCTTGTTTACTTGGTAAAATGACCAAATTACCCTTCAAAGGTAAAAAACAGCGTGCAGCGGAGACATTAGAACTCATACACTCTAATGTATGCGGACCAATGTCAGTCACCGCTAGAGGTGGATTCTCCTACTTCATTACCTTAATCGATGATCATTCGCGATATTGGTATGTGTACCTTATACGGTACAAATCTGAAGCCTTTGAGAAATTCAAAGACTTCAAGGCTGAAGTAGAAAACCAGCTTAATAAAAGTATTAAGTCACTAAGGTCTGACCGAGGTGGTGATTACTTAAGCAGTGAATTTCAAGATTACTTGAGAGAAAATGGCATTGTTTCCCAGTGGACTCCTCCGGGAACTCCACAGCATAATGGGGTCTCCGAAAAGGAGAAATTGAACATTATTAGATATAGTCCGATCAATGATTCCAGGCACGGATCTACCTCTTTCATTTTGGGGTCTTGCTTTAGAAACTGCAACACTACTACTAAACCAAGTTCCTTCCAAGACTGTTAGTCAAACACCATATAAGTTATGGTCTGGGAAACGTCCTAGTCTTAGTTATCTAAGAGTTCGGGGATGTGACGCATATGTTAAGCTCACACAAACTAACAAATTCGATGATAGGGCAGTTAAATGTAAGTTTGTTGGATATGTCTTGAACTCAAGAGCATACGTGTTCTACATCCCAAATGAACAAAGAACATTTGTCTCACGAAATGCTAAATTTCTAGAGAATGAATTCCTTCTCAAGAAATATAGTGGGAGTAGACTTGACCTCGATAAGGTACGAGAAGAATAAACTAACATAGAACTAAACCCCAGGCCCCTCAAAAGGGCAGCGACGGAACAAACACAAGGTTATGAACTTAGAAGGTCTGGTAGGGAAAGATATGAGCCTGAAAGATATGGATTCTATATTGATGAGGAACATGATCAGGTCATTGATAATGAAGATCCCACCAGTTATGACAAAGCAATGCGTGACATTAATTCAGTCAAGTGGCTTGAGGCCATGAAATCCGAAATAGACTCTATGTATTAGAATCAAGTCTGGGACTTGGTAGATGCACCTAAAGGGATAAAACCCATAGGCTGTAAGTGGATTTACAAGCGTAAACCTGATGCAGAAGGCAACATCCTAACCTATAAGGCTAGGTTGGTGGTGAAAGGTTATAGACAAATCCAAGGAATTGACTCTGATGAAACCTTCTCGCCTGTTGCAATGATAAAGTCCATTCGAATTTTACTGGAACTAGCTGCACACTTTGATTATGAGATTTGGCAGATGGATGTCAAAACAGCTTTCCTTAATGGGAACCTCGTAGAGGAAGTCTATATGACACAACCTGAGGGGTTTGCATCTAAGGATGATCATAATAAAGTATGCAAGCTTAAACGATCCATTTATGGACTCAAGCAAGCCTCCAGAAGTTGGGATATACGATTTGATGAGACAATCAAAGAATTTGACTTCATCAAAAATGTAGACGAGCCTTGTGTTTACAGGAAAAGTAATGGGAGTGTTGTTGTATTTCTTGTATTATATGTCGATGACATATTAATCATCGGGAATGATATACCCATGATGCAAGCCACCAAGCAATGGTTATCTCAGAATTTCTCCATGAAATATTTGGGAGAAGCAGCCTACATCCTCGGTATTAAGATCTACCGTAATAGATCTAAGAGGTTGTTAAGACTTTCTCAATCTACGTACATAGATAAAGTTTTGAAAAGATTCAAAATGGAAGATTCCAAAAGAGGTAATTTACCTACTTGTCATGGAATCAAACTATCTAAGGAGCAATTTCACATACTCTTTCAGATAGAGAGCGTATGAGTAGGATCCATTATGCTTCAGCAATAGGATCGATCATGTACGCCATGCTATGTACAAGACTTGATGTCTCTTATGCTCTTAGCATAACGAGCAGGTATCAGTCAAATCTTGGTGAGCAACACTGGGCAGCTATCAAAACAATCCTCAAGTATTTGAGAAGAACTAAGGATGCGTTTTTGACATACGGAGATTGTTCTAAGATGAATGTCATTGGTTAATGTGATGTGAGCTTTCAGACCGATAGGGATGACAGTAGATCGCAAACATGATATTTATTTACTTTGAATGGCGGTGCTGTCTGTTGGAAAAGCTCAAAGCAGTTAACTATAGCGGACTCCACCACTGAAGCCGAGTATATTGTAGCATCTCAGGCAGCTAAAGAAGCAGTCTGGATAAAGAATTTCATCACGGAGCTGGAATTGTTTCCCGTGTAAAGAATGACGTCACGATGAACTGTGACAACACGGGCGCCATTGCTCAATCAAAGGAACCAAGGTCCCACCAGAAATCCAAGCATGTACTTAGGCGATTTCATCTCATCAGGGAGATTGTTGAGAAAAAAAGAAGTTATTATAGAGAAAATTCCCACAGAAGATAATCTTACAGATTCTCGGACTAAGGGGCTGACTCAACAAAAGCATGGTAGGCACACCCGAGAGTAGGGTGTCCGGATTCATACTAGTTGGCTATAGTGCAAGTGGGAGATTTTTAGGGATATGCCCTATACCCAACTTGTGGATGGGCTATATGTACATGTATTTGTAATATTTTCATTAATTAATAAAATGACAATCTTTATTATACGTGTCTTACATAACTTATATGAATCATCAACACTGTAATAAAGCCTTTGGAGGAATAAGACGATGGCTTCCACGCCTTATGAGAATCATTACTCTTAAATATTCCTAGTTATAGTTTTGTGAATAATCTGGTCGTTCACAAAGCGGAGAGACTAGAATGATGATATGATCCGCCCTTAAGTGGGGTAGCCGATCTCATAGGCTACTAGCAGAGATCCGTCCGCTTGGTGTATCACATGGATGCATGAGTTGCTCGTGTCCATCGAACTGACCACCGAAAGTTTTCATATGGAGTGTTTATCCCATGTGTCTGTGAGAACTTTCATGTATCGATTATATGACTAGTCTTTTGACTTGAGGTCTTTACAATCTTATGTGTGGATCAAATAACTTTGACATTCTCCTTCCCCAGTTTAAAAGATCTAGTCATAAGGGTATGATTGGGTCATTTGTTGAAACATATGAAGTTTGTAAAGATATAACAGAGAATCGCCACTCTCTCGGATAATATTTTCTTATAAGAGTAGTATTCCAGTTCGCTATTTGATATGTGTGATCAGTGCTTGAGATTGTGGCCATAGTAGAAGAATCATGTGAGATTCTTGTGTTAGCACGATTCATGACACTATCAACATCATACATTTGACCATATGGGTAGACATTTTTCGTACCCTAGGTCAATAGGTGGGGATACAGTGAGGCGAGGGATCGTATCATATGTAAATCGCATACAGAATGGGTATATATATCTTTCCTTCTCATTTGGGGGCCTTGGCATGTTGCTAGATGTCAACCTTGGTCATTGAAATCGAACGACCATCTAATCGGAGGATAATTTTTGTTCGATTAAATTATCACGATTCATTTCATGTCCAACTTGAGAGGAACCCAAAAGGTCACACACAACAAAGTCGAAATCAATGGTTAACAGTGCACAGTACAAATATAACAACATATATGATTGTTGTAGGAATTGTTCATAAATAGTTCAATGTGTTTAATTATTGAACAGATCATTTATGAGGTTCCATAGTGGCTTAGGGATTGGTGAATGACGATAGGGGAACTTTGGGAATTGGAATTAAAAAAATTACTATTCATGTGAATAGTAAAAAAAATTTATTTGTTTTGAATTCCAATTCGGCCCAAACTCTTATTAGGGTTTTATAATCTTATTAAACCATCAAATTAAGATCCAATGGCTAAGATTAAATTAGCTTTTATCCCACATCGGATTCTTAATTAATTTTGTTGTCTTTAGAGCACTATATAAACCCAAAGAATTCTTCACAAATTTTTTACACCAAACCTTTCATATCTTGGGTTTATATAAGTGAGCAACTCTAAAGTTTAAGAGTAAGCCACTGATTTTGAGGATCCTTAAGTCTAATTGACTAGAGTAACCTCGAGTTAAAAGTTTTGAGGTATTTGCCTAGGCTAGCACCAAGGGCAAAATACACGTGCACTCAAGGCGTAGTCTTGCCGTTGAGTTTTGGCTTTGGTGTGTGCATCTTTGGAGGCCACACACTTGGGTGGCTCTTTGGAACGTGGAAGAGCTTGCTGAGTTCGAGAAAAGCTTGTATATTGGAGGGAGGACTGGAGGAGTCTAAGGTTCAAGTAAGTCTTTTTCTTTCTTTATTTTATTTAGAGTTCTTATGATAGTTAGCATGTTTAGGTTTATGTTCTTTGCATGTTTTATGAGTTTTATGCTTAGAATATATAGTAACATGCCTAGGCTTGTAGAATAATCAAAACAAATGGGTCTTGGGCAAAGGGAAAGCGGCATAATAATTTTGATTTTCCACTGCGCACTCGCGGCCGCTTCCCAACAGACTCTTGATACGCGTCCTAGTGGATATATTCGTCAAATGACTCGATTTTTCCAAAAAAAGAAAAAAGTTAAATGGCCCCTAAAAGAAATCACGGTAACATTATTCCTTTATCCTTCATTCATTTTGTAACACAATGGGGACAATGCTAGGTTTAGGTTTGGGGTTGAGGTTGTTTATGTTTATTTGTCTTCTCCGTCATTTTTTTTCTTTTACTGCATGTCGTGTGTTTTTCATGTTTTAATTTCTTTGCATGCTTTAAAAAAATGAAAAAAAAATATAGTCTAATGATGAGATTGTTTGTCTTAGTAAAACATTCTAGGAAATGATAAATGCTAATTTCCCTTTCATCTAGGTCAGACTCATATGCACTAAGAAATAGTTCTGTAGCAGGTAGATAATAAGGAATTGACAAAGTGACTAGTTGAAATAATCGGTGGTTGATGAATTACCGTTTGCCTGAATATATGTTTCTTTTTGCATTTATTCATGATGTGCGGTATGATGATGAAAAAAACAAAAAAAAAAAAGAAAAAAAAAAAGAAAAGAGATAAATAAATAAAAGTTCTTACTTAGTAACCGGACATATTGCCTCAGTAAGCAGAGATTGTTTGCGTCAAACGGGAGAACTTTTAACACTGAGATCCGAGTAATTAAGTCTGTAGGGGTGTTTTAACACCTAGTGCCCTAAAGCCAACTGGTTTGGGAGTCACTGGCCTAAAGCTCGCTACATGGATTAAAGATGTTACAAAAAAAAATCACATACCTCACTTTGCGTATTTTATAGCAGACAGAACAATTTTAGATAGTCAGGTTGGTTGGACCCATTAACTACTGAGAATTGAGACAAACTCGCCTAGTTAATAACTTAGAATCAAAGCTGTTTGCAGAATTATTCACACACACACTCAGAGTCTGATTTAGATACTTTGTTCAAAGGAAATTATTTTAGTTGTAGTTTGTATTTTGAAGGTTCCTTTAACTTTGCTGATAGACATTCTCTGAGGATATTGTATATATAGCTATGATTTTCTTTTCTTTTATTTCTTTTTCATTTGTTTCTTTTGTATTTTTACTTTTGTGTGTATTTCATTAACGTTTGAGGGTATCGTCACTGTAAGCCCTCACGAGACTACAACCCATCCACTAGGGACACCTAGGGGTTTAAGGGCTTGTTGCATACGCTAAATGCAACCGTGATCCCTACGAAAGTGGCTTATTTTAATTTAGTTTCAGTTGTTTATTTTATTTTGTTATTTTACTCGAGGACTAGCAAAATGTTAGGTTTGGGGGTGTGATGAGCGGAAAATATATCACTATTTCACGGCCATTTGACCTGATATTTTGTATATTTTCCCGAGTTTTATGAACGTTTGATGTGTTTTTATTTATTTTACAGATAAAATAAAATCGGGACTTAATGGAATCAATCAGGACAAAATATGGACCAAATAAGGGTAAAAAATAGACTTCACATTTGGGTTTTAGAGGTTGGAAACTTGAAATGACGTTCTAACGAAGTACAATTTCGAAAATTGCAACTTTCATAATTGTCATATTTTGGCCATAACATTTTACTCTGATATTAGATTGAGGTGATTCAAGTTTCAAATTAAAGAAGACACAAAGATCTACAACTTTGATGTTCGTAATCATTTCGAATTCTGAAGTTTTCATGACCGAAAGTGATAAAACATCCGTAAGTGTGTTATGTGTAATTATTAAAGTCAATTTCAAAAATTAAAAAATAATAATAATAATAAAATAAAAAATAGAAATTGTCGAACTTCCACCAAATGGAGGATTTGGTGCCATGTTTGGTGCCATATTTGTGGAGAAATTGGTGGAGGTAAAATTTTACCTATAAATATCAAGTCATTTCATTTGTAAATTTCATACTTTCCTTGAGGTTTCTAATAAGGAACTTGAGGATTGTATCTTGTGTGTTTATTTTCTGTATTTTAATTATGTATTTTTTATTTTTAGTAATAATAGTTTGTGTGTTTTTACTTTCTTTTATGTTTAGTAGTTAATTTCCGTTGGGGGAAGGGTGAAACCCTTAATATGATAAGGTATATTAATCTCACTTAATTTATAATATGGAAATTATAATTTAATAATATGGATTGAAGTTGATACCGCCTTAATGGCTGGTTTTATTTATTTGACATAATCTGACACCGCCTATATGGTCGGTCTTTAGGTGACAGATGATTACCGCCTATATGGCTGGTTTCTGGATAAATAATAACACCGCATTTATGGCTGGTTTGAATTAAATGGGTAATACTGATAATTTCTATATTATAATAAAGTGAGATTTCTACATTTGAAATATTAAAGGTAGATCCCCTCACCCCCAATATTTTATTTTTATTCTAGGGAAGTAATGAAACACAATATTCATAAGCTTAATAATTGATTTAATTATATTATGTTTAATGTTTCTTATTGCATGATCACCAATAAGATTGATATGGTAAACTTAAACTGAACTTGGGAAAGAGATTTTAGGTTTCCACCTTAGATTCAATAGCTCACGACTCACCTTGGGGTAAAAGTCTATTAGGTAGATTTCCTTACAGGATAGAAAAATACCTGTCAGGTAGGGGTAGCCATTATTGGAACTTGAACTTAATGAATTCAGGTAACTTGGTTAACATAGACATATGATTAATTGGGTTATTTGGGTGTTTGCATCTGACCATCGAAAGAGGCTTTTGCATATCCTTGTGTTCTAGGTTAACAGACTAATTTATTACACATATATAAGAGAATCAATTCATCATTAGAATAATATTGTGTGGAATCACAACCCTAGATATTTATGTCTTTTATTTATTTTCATTAGTATTTTCTTTTGTGTTTTTATTTATTTAGTTATTTAGCAAATCCATATTCAACCAACCAATCAAGCAATCACTCCATTCTCCCTTTGATTAGATACTTGTAAATAAATAGCATCAATAATTAATAACAACGGCAGAAATTAAGTCCTCGTGGGATCGATATTTTTATACTACTTGAGCGATACGTGCGCTTGCGTTACGTGTGTGATTTCATCGATCAAGTTTTTGGCGCCATTGTCAGGGACTTATTTTTCTTGCATTATTAATTTTGAAGCTATATATTTTACTTGTATATAATTTTCATTTCTTTTATTTGTAATTTTTATTTCTTCCTTTTAATTCCAAGTGGTTAAAATGGAACTTTATTAGGCGATAAAAGAATTACGAGCTTTACGAGGTGAAGATACACCCCAAATCAGGGAGCAACAGTCTGGTTTTCAAAGGCCTGTTGACCAGCCCAACAACTATCCATGGATGTCTAAGCCATTCAACACAACATTTGCTCAACCATTTCAGAACACAATGATCAGATGTGAGATATGTAATGGTAACCACCCTAACGATTATTGCGAGTATAACTACAATTCTGGGTGGCAAAACTATCAAAGACCTTCATATAATGAACCATCATATTTCATTGAACCACATTTTCCATCTTATCCACCATCAACCTACGATCTTTAAGGACCAGAACCATCAGTGGGAAGATAGTTGATAAACAGGCTCGAGAAACAGGAAGCTAAACAGGATGCAACATTTCTTGATCAAATCAAAACCTTGCAGAGGATGGTAAATGAATTGAGACAAATAATCAACAACCAGAACTACATACCTCACGGAACAAATTCAAATAACAGTGACAAAGCCTTCGAGTACCAAGCATTTCATGATGACACCTTAACAGAGGAAGAGGCTAATAAGTATCAAGAATCAGAGGTATCGGTTCAGGAGCCCGAACCAGCAGAATCTCAATTTTATCTTTATTATTCATCGGACACTGATGAGGAACAAGATGCTGAACTGTTTGTATCAACTACACCAACAAGTGAGGATGGAACTTTTCATCCTCAAAATGAAGATCTTGGAGCATGCATTGCACTGATGTTTGAAGAATAACTACCTGAACCATTCATACCAATCACTGAGGATAAAAATCTACAATCAGACATATCTTTACATCCTCAGGTTGACACATATGGAGCATGCATTTCACAGATGACAGATGAATAGTTGAACAAAGAAATCCTAAAATACATCTGTGAAGAAATGGTGGAGCAAGAAGCAAAACAAATGGAGGAGCAAATGTCTGACCATATAGAAGATCCCATGTATTCAAGAGAAACATCACTGTTTTGGGGAGTACAAATCAAAAACAAAGCCCAGAAGCTTGACAGAATGGAACTCCCATTCAAAGCCAAGCACCATACGAGACCTCCTGATTTTCTTTCTTTCTTTTCAGGAACAACTAGAGCGACAAAGTTTAAAAAGGTGGCACAAGCACTGAATGAGATAAAATTCTTTTTGCCATTTTACCGTTGGAAAAGACCCTTCAAAAGCAACGCACATGGGATTGTCTTTAATTAGACATCCAAAACCACGTTAAAAGCAAGGCAACACATCTGAACTTAATATACCTTACATGGTATAAATATACCTTTCGGGCAGGGGTAGCCATTATTGGAACTTGAACTTAATGAATTCAGGCAACTTAGTTAACATATACATATGATTAATTAGGTTATTTGAGTGTTTGCATCTGACCATCAGAAGAGGCTTTTGCATATCTTCGTGTTCCACGTTAACAAACTAATTTATTACACATATATAAGAGAATCAATTCATCAATTGAATAATATTGTGTGGAATCACAAACCTAGATATTTGTGTCTTTTATTTATTTTCATTAGTATTTTCTTTTGTATTTTTATTTATTTAGTTATTTAGTAAATCCATATTCAACCAACCAATCAAGCAATCATTCCATTCTCCCTTTAATTAGATACTTGTAAATAAATAGCATCAATAATTAATAACAATGGTAGAAATTAAGTCCTCGTGGGATCGATATTTTTATACTACTTGAGCGATAAGTGTGCTTGCATTACGTGTGTGATTTCACCAATTAGAGACTGTTATTATGTACCCTCACTTATCAGACAAATAATATCACTGTCAATATTAGATAAAGAGGGTTATAAAGTAAACGTTAAGGGTGAAATTTTATGTTTATATGATAAAGATAATTTATTGAAATGTGAATGTTCTTTATCAAACGGTCACTATGTTTTGGAAACATAGAGAGATGTGTTTAATTTGAAGGAAAATATAAATAGGAAATATGAATTAAATAATACTGAATTATGGCATATGAGATTGGGCCACATAGGTGTTAGACGTCTATCCAAATTGGTAAATGACAGTTTGATTGAAAATCTTACCTTAGATTCTTATCTAATTTGTGAGTCATGCATCTAAGGAAAGACGATAAAGACCCAATTTCTAGGTGTTGGACATCGTGCTGGAGATTTATTGGAACTAATTCACAACGATGTGTGTGGTCCATTAAATCATGCCGCCCATGATGGTTCAACTTACTTCGTAACTTTCACGGATGACAAGTCTAGATTTGGATATGTCTATTTGATGAAACATAAGTCTTAAACATTTGACAAGTTCAAAATATTCTGAAACGAAGTAGAAAAATAAACCAGTAAATTCATCAAATACCTTCGATTAGATTGAGAAGGTGAATACATGAGTGAAGAATTCAAAAATTATTTAAGGGAGAATGAAATTCTTACTCAATATAGCCCACTAGATACACCTCAACACAATGATGTGTCTGAGCATAGAAATCGTACGTTATTGGATATGGTGCGATCAATGATGAGCTATAAAGATCTTCATTATTACCTTTGGGGCTACGCTTTACTTACTGATGCCCAGATACTTAATAGGGTTCCATCGAAAGCTGTTTCTACAACCCTCTATCAGATATGGTTCGCTAGAATTCCAAGTCTTATGTATTTAAAGAGTTGGGGTTGTCCTGCATTAGAGTTGTGCAGCGGGATAAACTAGCACCTAGGGGGTATAAATATAGGTTCATTGGATATCCTGCTAATTCCATTGGATATCAATTCTACAATTTCGAGCAATGAAATGTATTTGTTGTTCGCTTTGCTACTTTTTTTAAAAAAGAATTTTTGAGAGAAAGTGGGAATTGTAGAGAGATTGAACTTGATGAGTTTATCCCAACATTAAGGAACCTGAGATGGAACCAGAGATCTAACTAGGTGAATGATCTTGAAGAAGTTCTACGTAAGTCGAATAGAATATCAGAGCCTCTTGAGATATTATTTTTAACATCTGATGTGAGGTTTGATGTTCTCCTCTTGGAGGAAACAGATCCGACTACGTATAAATAGGCGATATTAGATATCGATTCGGGAAAATGACAGAAATTCATGAAATCCGAGATGGATTCTATGCATGACAATCATGTCTGGGACTTAGTTGAACTTCCTGAAGGAGTTAAACCTATAAGTTGTAAATGGGTTTACAAAGGGAAGCAATGGCCCGATGGAAAAAGTGGAAACCATTAAGGCCCGACTGGTACCTAAAGGTTACACTCAACGTCCTGGGATTGATTATGAGGAAACTTTTTCACCAGTAGCCATGCCAAAATCTATTGGGATTCTCTTATCAATTTCAGTATATCACGACTATGAGATATGGTAGATGGATGTGAAAATCGATTTCCTAAATGCATTCCTTGAGGAGGATATCTATATGGAACAACCAAATGGTTTCGTATCTAGTGAGACTTCAAACTTGGTTTGTAAGCTCCAAAAGTCTATTTATGGACTCAAATGAGAAAGAACCTTGTAGATGACATCCTTATCATAGGAAATGATATAGGATTGATGCAAAGTGTGAAATCCTACCTTTGCAAGAACTTCTCCATGAAAGATATAGTTGAAGCTTCATATATACTAGGTATAAGGATCCACCTGGATAGAGTTAGGAAGCTTATTGGGTTGTCACAATCGACGTACATAGATAAGATGTTAGAAAGGTACAGTTTTACCAACTGCAATGCAATAAAGGTACCTTTCTGATATAGCATATATCTTTAGAAGAAAATGGCACCTCAGACTGAGGAAGAGAGAGTTAGAATTTCTAACTTGCCATATGCTTCTTGCATTGGAAGCATAATGTATGCAATGCTATGTACTAGACCTGACATCAGTTTCGGAGTCAGTGTGACCAACCGATATCAATCTGATCCAGGTAATGATCATTGGACAGCCGTGAAACATATTCTAAAATATCTTAAAGATACTAGGGATAAGTTTTTGATATATGGAGAAGATGAGCTACAGGTTAAGGGTTATACAGACTCCGAATTCCATAGAGATCTAGGTGATAGGAAATCTACATCAAGTTACGTATTTACCCTTAACGGTGGCGCGATTAGTTGGTGTTGTTCAAAGCAAGGCTCTACAGCTGATTCCACCACTGGGCAGAATTTATAGTTGCTTCAGAATCTGCTAAAGAAGTTGTATGGATTAGAAATGTTATCACAGAACTTGGCGTTGTACCTAGCATTTCGGATTCGATCCCAATGTACTGTGATAATAGTGGAGCCATCGCGCAGGCTAAGATGCCGAGGGCGCATTCCAAGTCTAAGCACGTGGAAAGAAAATACCGCGTAATTAGAGAGATTATTGAACGCAAAGACATAGTGGTCTTGAAGGTTCAAGGACTAGACAATATAGTAGACCCGCTTACAAAGGTCTTACCTCTTAAGTTATTTGATAAACATGTGGAGGAGATGAGACTGTGGTACCATCCAAATTGGCACTAAGAAAGTGGGAATTTGTTGGAGTTGGTACTTGGAGCGCCAATCCGAACACTGTATTGTACATTTTATTATTTATTAATAAAATAACTACATTTTCATTTCATACATTATTAATGGCATTGTGATTATGCGTATTAGATTGATTTATAGATATGCTAAGAATAAAATCGACCTTAGAATAGTCTTGTAGTAATACTGCACATTAGGTGGTCCAACATTGGGATAAATATTACTATAGTAAACTATTCTTAAAGTATAAATATATTTCTAGTCGTTGGTTAAAGAATACGGTCGAATTCCTATAACCTAGAAGACTAGCACATGTCGTATATTGGAATTGAAGTTTCAATGGTTTAAACCCGATGTACCATGAGCTTTGGAAGCTCGTATAGACATGTGGGTATTAGTTGGACCGATTATTGAATGACTCACAGGTGATTCCTAATAGTTGGAAGTACACACCACCGTCAATAGGAATCTCCTCAAGTCGAGTAGTAGATGTAATCTTTGACTATAGGTTATCATTGATTTTATGTGAGATCCTCCAAATTTGATGCCATAGATGTCAGAAACCTTTCATGGTCTGTCCTCTAGATGTTCGTTGGGTATGGACCGATGCACTCAATAATCAAGTGCGAAGCAAGATAGAATCAGTTGGCCCACATGTGTATCATAAGAGGTTTAGGTATCCATGTTAGTAAAGTCACGATTCTTAAAGCTTTAGCCAAAGTCGATCACCTAGGGTGGATCATATCAGTTATGAAGAATCGTGGACATGTCGACATGAGATGTGCGCCTCGAAAACTTGATGGTATATTCTATATTTCCTAAGCCCAACTCAGATAGCGTACGACAGATGGATTGTTAAACATATGTGATAACGTCAATTTGTAAAGTTCGGAAAGGTCGTTCGTGTTCTTCGTGAATTCGGAGGTGGATGAATTATGTACATATTAGCTAGGCTTATATGATGAACGTGTCTGAACTTAGAGAGTCTCAATATTAAGTGTACTCATTGAGCACTTGGGTAGCCGATTAATTTTGATAAAAGATAATATTCGATATTATAATTATCACCCAAGATATTCAAATGTTATTGGATAACATTGATTATTTATTTTGACCTATTTGGATTAATTGGATTAATTCAAAATTACACAAAAGGCTTAATTATAAATTCATAAATATCTCTACCATTTAAGGATATTTGGTAATTCTAAATTTGTTTTAATATGTGTAAATTTATATGTCTTGATTTAATTGTATTAAATCAAAGTGGTAGACGTTGAACTAATCCATTAAGTAAAAATTATTTTGATTTAATTTACTTAAATTAAAGTGGAAGGCAATGAGATTAGTCACACCTAATTATGAATATTTGGATAAATTTAATTAAGCATACCTAATGTTTGATAAGACATTTATTAATTAAAAATTACCTAACTTTTGCTATAAACAGCAAGTTTTAGGAAGGTATTAATTAAGCTTAAGCAAGGTAAAAATTTGTGAAAGCTATACACAAGTATTTTCTTAAAGAAAATTAGCCTAAGTTAGAGAAATGTTTAGAGAATCTTGTAAGGTCTCTATAACATTTCATTTAAGAGAACTCAAGATTGGATCTTGGAGTGAAGCTTGCTAGCATTGGAATCAAAGTTAGATCTTGAATAAAAGCTTGCAATCACTTTGGAAGTTCTCCCACCATTTCAACAAATAGAATGAGATTGGATCTTTGCTTCAAGCTTGCTAGGTAAGTTTGAACTTATCTTAAGTTATGAAATATGTATTGGATGCATGATCACATAACTTAATGTTGAAATAAGGCTAATAAATTGTGTTAAGATACTTTAGAAGTATAAACAAAACATACTTGTAATTAGGTCAAATATGTTCATGTTGGACATTGAACAATTAATAAGAGTTTGGAACTCAAGATTAAAAGCTTAGAGCTAAGGCTACCATTCTAGAATCACTTGACCACCTTTATGTGAACTAAAATTATTCATGAGACATTTCTTATTGGGATTCTAAAATTGGTTTATGATTAGATTCAAAATTTACGCAAGTGCGTATTTAGAATAAATTAATATTTTTGTAAAAATATTTGATATTTTTGTAAAAATATTTGATATTTTGAAAAATATGATTTTATTCTATAATATGTGCTGATTTTGGTTTTGATGTTAAAATTAATTTCAGGTGATTTGAAAGTATTTAGGGAAAGCCGAAAACAATCAAAAATAAAAAATTTACCCAGCTCGCGCGCACTGTTCGCCCATTGTGCGCACAGTGCGTGTGACACTATAGCGCACGCATCACGCTAGAAAGGGGTGTGTTTCACGGTGCCGGAAGGGTTATCGTTTCCACTGTTTTCACCGGTCCGCTATTTCTACTATTTTCACTATTTTCACTATTTTTGCTGGTTCGATGTTTCCGCTGTTTTCACTGGTTCGCTATTTCTACTATTTTTACTGTAGTTTTCAGTCCATTTTTAGGCCGGTTTTCAGACGGTTTTTGGGGACTGTTTTGGGTGATTTTGTTCACTATTTTTAGTGCCGATTATTGTTCAATTATGGGGCTGTATGCGACAGTGTTTTAGGCGTTAAAGGTGGATGTTTGTGAGGGCTGTGAGGGCATCTCGTGGTCTGCGTGAAGGGGATGTCGAGTTGAAGGGTTCACTGCTGAAGGTCTGGTGCATGTAAGGGTTTACGTAAAGGGCTGGCTGGTGCATGCATGGGTTTATGGTTGCTGCTTTGTGAGTAGGCGATGAGGTTGTTCATGAGCTGAATAGGTTCTTGGCAGTGCCTGCTTTTGAATAGGTGAAGGGAAGTTTCGGCGTGAGTGATGAGGGGCTGTTAAGGGTTCTGTTTGTTGTTTGGCCGTTAAGGGGCTGTCGAGGCAGTATGTGGAGGCTACTGTGCGTGAACAAAGGGGAGTGAGCTGTGTGAATATGTGCGTAAGGTTGGTTCAGTTATTGCGTGAAGGAGCGGAGGGCGTGTGATGTGTGAACAGTTTTCTAGGGTTTGTTGTTGTGTTTCGGAGGCATGTGCGAGAGGTGTATGGCTGCTGCCGAGAAGGCTTTGTGAAGGCTGTTTAAGGGTGGTTTATTTAGGGTTTGTTTGTTGTGGTCTGCTGTGGAGAGGGTAGTGGCTGGTTACGTGAGGGATGGCTGATGAAGTCTCGGTTTTATGGTTTCTTTGGCCGAGTTAGGGGAAGTGTTGGCTAGGTAAGGGTGCTAGGTCTGTGTGTTTGTCTTTTTTTTTTGCCGCCGAGAGAGATGAGGGTGTTGGCTAGGTTTGGGGCAGTGAATGAGGGAGAGAGGCCGAGTGTATGATGTTGATGAAATGAGGGGGGAGTCATCCAGGGTCATTTGTGCATGAAGTCTAGGGTTTATATGGTTGCTGTTTGAGAGAGTGAGGGGATCAAGAGAGAGGTATGGGTGAGAGGCATGGAAGGTGGTTAGCATGAATAGGGTATGGGTGGTTATGGGTTGTGTTTGATTAGAGATCACTCATGTGGGGATGGGTTCATTTGGGTTTGCATGGGTGCTTGTGGCCGTGTGTGCAGTTTGTGGCGAGATATTTTAAAACTGAAACCGAACGAGCGAACCCGGAGCTAAGCAAGCGAACCAAATCCACCAAAATGTAAATTCTTGACCATTCCCTTCCGACGTCCGTTTCCCGCGACTTCCGTAACTTAAAAGGTAGTGCCTCCGTTCGAGGCTCATCATCGGGACTTACATGCAAAAATACAGTGCCTACAGTCGCCCCCACTTTGATGGGACTTGTGCAGTGTGTGACAATGACAATCCTATCAAAGTTATGCAATGCATTTTTACTTACCCGGCTCGTCAGCTGCCACCTGACTTACCTGCTGCTTCGAGCTGAGTTGATGATGCAGTGGACCTCGATCCTGGGACGCATCCCAATAACTGCAACTGATGTGTGGGCCTCGACCTTCGGACGCATCCCCAAACTGGAACTGATGATGCAGTGGACCTCGATCCTGGGACACATCCTAATAACTGCAACTGATGTTTAGGCCTCGACCCTGGGACGCATCCCCAAACTGGAACTGATGATGCAGTGGACCTTGATCCTGGGACACATCCTAATAACTGCAACTGATGTGTGGGCCTCGACCCTGGGACGCATCCCCAAATTGGAACTGATGATGCAGTGGACCTCGATCCTGAGACGCATCCCAATAACTGCAACGGATAACGGGGGCCTCGACCCTGGGACGCATCCCAATACCGCTGAAAAAATGGGCCTCGACCCGGGGACGCATCCCCAAAACTGATGATGCAGAAGACCTCAATCCAGGGACATATCCCAATAACTGCAACCGATAATGGGGGCCTCGACCCTAGGACGCATCCCAATACCGCTGACAAAATGGTCCTCGACCCGGGGACGCATCCCCAAAAATGATGATGATGATATGGGCCTCAACCTTGGGACGCATCCTTAAAACTGATGATGCAGAGGACCTCGATCCTGGGACGCATCCCAATAACTGATACTGATATGGCATGGGCCTCGACCCTGGGACGTATCCCCAAACTGATACTGATATGGTGTGGGCCTCAACCCTGGGACGCATCCCCAAAACTGCTGATACTGATGAAGTGGGTTACAACCCTGAGACGCATCCCCAAAACTGCTGCTGATATGATGTGATGGTTCATCCCAACATACTGCACTGCCTCTCACGAGATAATCTTGATAGCTAAACATATTTTTGTCCTCAACGGATGCTTCGTGTCGAAACCAGAGAATCTTCAAAGTATCTGATACAACTCAAATCCGACCGTCTGAGTGAATGATCTGAACTAGACTCCAAGTGTGTGTGTGCCAGGGCTCTTTCGCAGGTTATTCCTTAAATAAGCTGACTTGAAGATTCCATCTCGGAGAATCAGCCAATGGGTCTAACCAATCTAGATGTCTTGATCACTTTCTGTGATTACTTCAGCATACTCAATATGATAGGGTCTTCTTCTTTTTTTCCTTTTGTCTCTTTCTTGCCATTCTTTCCATTTTGAACTTTCTTTTCTTTTTCTTTTTCTCTTTTTTTTCGACACACATACCCTTTAAGATAATATTTCTCCTCATGGTGGTCCTAATACTCACCCATGGGTAGCTTCACGCTTATCGGTTATTGGCGGTCCATTTTTTCTTTTCTTTTCATTACAGAGACTTTCTTTTGTTTCCAACCATATCATATATCGTAGCATCAGTAAACCAGGGTGGACATCCAGGCCAACGGTCATTCACTGATCCATCATCTATTCGATTAGTCATCTTTCCAACCACTCAGGCTTCTACTGCTGAGATCCCGTCAAGTGTTTGTGAGTCTAGCCGAGATCAATTTACTCAGAATACCGGATGAGAGTACCTCTGGCACTTGTCATTTCTAAGGTTTCTTCTCTACAATATACAATGTCATCATCGGACATATGTCTAGCCACCAAAGATTTATTCTTTCTCTGAAATTCATCTTTTCAACTGCTGATAATTTGGGGCTTCGCCCCCAAGGGTTCATTTCTGAAAAGTGCTGGTATTACTCTATTTGCTTTCAACTTGCTTGTATTCTGCCGCTTTCTCTTTCATTCTTTGAGACCTGTGAACACAAATAAAACAACAGAATAAAGATGTGTGCACGTGATGTGTATGCATGTATGTGTAGAGGTACTCCATGTTCCTGAGGAGTTAGACCCTCATTGTGCTCTTTGGCATCGTATGTCTCTGGTCGCCCCCCGAATCTTCTTTATAGTTCCTTCCTGCTGGTTCTCTTTTGTCCGGAACCTGCAAACACAAGACACAGAGCAAGGGATACAAGTATGTTACGTGTATGCGTGCATGGATGAACTTCATATCCCGTTGGGTTAGGTCTTCTGCCGATTTTCTTGGTGACGGCTCTGTCTTTTTTCCCTCAGGCAAAGTACAGCTTCAATATGTCAACATTGATTGGCTCAGTGAACTCATTCCCTTCCAAGTATGACAGCCTCACTGCTTCATTTCCCATGACTTTCTGTACTATGTAAGGTCCTTCCCAGTTAGGTCTGAACTTCCCTCTCGGGTCTACTGTCGACGACCTCGACTGCTTAAGCAACAAATCACCTTTTTTGATCTTGGAAGGACGCACCTTTTTGTTGAATGCTCGAGCTAACCTTTTCTGGTATATCTGCATGTGATGTAAGGACTTCATCCTCTTTTCATCCAGCAGTGCCAACTGTTCAAACCTCTGCGTGGCCCATTCTTGTTCTGGCAATTCAGCTTCTACTAATACTCGCATGGACTGTATCTCAACTTCCACCGGCAGTACCGCTTCCATTCCGTAGACCAAGGAATAAGGTGTGGGTCCTGTTGCAGTTCTCACTGAAGTTCTATACCCCCACAAGGCATATGGTAGCTTATCAGCCCAATCTCTGTAGTTCTCTGTCATCTTGGCCAATATTGTCTTGATTGTCTTGTTGGTTGCCTCGACTGCCCCATTTCCCTACGGTCTGTACGGTGATGACTTGTGATGCCCTATCCCGTACTTCTACAACATTGCTTTTGTTTCTCCTTGAAACTGTACTCCATTGTCTGTTACCATATGGTGCAGCATACCATACCGATAAATGAGATTCTGAGCTATGAACCTTGCCATTTGCTTGGCTGTAACATTGCGGAATGATTCGGCTTCCACCCATTTGGAAAAGCAGTCTACGACCACTACTATGAAGCGATGTCCATTTGACGCATTCGGTTGAATCTCTCCGATCATATCAATTCCCTATGCTGAGAAAGGCCACGGCTCTGACAACCCATGCAAATCTGTATGCGGCAAATGATTCAAATTATCGTGCGCTTGACAATCATGACAGTGCTTTACTAGCTTTGCACAGTCAGCTTCCATAGTCAACCAATAAAAGCCTTGTCTCAAAATCTTGCGTGACAAATTCAATCCGTTCATGTGCGGTCCACATACACCGGCATGCACTTCTTCCATTACCTTCTGAGCTTCTTCTTCTTTTAAACACTTCAGCTGGATGCCATTTGCCTGTCTTTTGTACAGTTCTCCCTTCAAAATCATATACTGAGAAGCCAACTTCTGAATGGCTATTCTGTTCTTTCTACTTGCTTCCTCCGGGAGTTCCCCATGTTCCAAATACCTCTGAATATCATAATGCCAAGGTTTTCTGTCGTTGACTTCTACTTCCAAGATTCTCTCTGCTTCATAAACTGGTTTACTTGCCGTTGTCAACACCAGTGGTCTCATTACCAATTTCTCTGGATTTTCCCAAGTTACTGCTAGTGTTGCCAATGCATCTGCCATTTGATTTTCTTCTCGCGGCAAATGCTGGAATTTACAGTCAGAGGGAGCCTGTGCCAGATTCTTGAGATAAAACAAGTAGGGCTTCAACCGTTCTTCTTTCAATTCCCATTCTCCTTGCATCTGTCTGACTACCAGCATCGAATCTCCGTAGACTTCAACATTCTTAGCCTTCAAGGCTATCAATGCCGTCAACCCGAATGCACATGCTTCATATTCAGCCATGTTGTTAGTCACTCGAAACGTCAACCTCTTGGCCATAGGCAAAGTTTCTCCTTCGGGAGTTATATTACAATTCCAATTCCGGCTCCCTTGCAGTTCACTGCTCCATCGAAGTACATCTTCCATCCTTGGACTGCTATTGCTTGAAATTCCTCATCTGGGAACTCAAACTTGTATTGATCCCCCTCAATGGGTTGCAACGCCAGGAACTCTACTACAACTCGCCCCTTTATTACTTTAGAGGTGAGGTATTCAATATAAAATTTCGTCAACAATACCAACCATCTACCCAGCTTCCCAACCAGTGAAGGCACTGAATGCAGATATTTCAAAGGATTCTCCTTTGCTACCACCTGAATATTGTAAGATTGAAAATAATGACGCAGTTTTCTGGACGCCCATACTACTGCCAAATAGATCTTCTCTACTTCTTGGTAACGGGCTTCGTATGGAAGCATATTCTTACTCAGATAGTAGACTGCATGCTCCACCCCAGTCTCATCCGCCTGTACCATCATCGCCCCCAGCGCTTCGGGTTCTATTGCCAAATACAGTATAAAGGGCATGCCTGGTTTCAGAGTCTCTCAACACAAGAGGCTTCACTAGATATCCTTTGATCTTGTCGAAGGCTTTCTGACACTGTTCATTCCACTTCACTGGCTGGTCTTTCCTCAACAGTTTGAAGATAGGCTCACATACCGATGTCAATTTGGCAATGAACCGAGTGATGTACTGGATTTTCCCCAGGAATGCTCTGACTTCTTTCTCTGTCTTTGGTACTGGCATTTCAGTAATTGCCTTGATTTTCTCAGGGTTCACTTCTATTCCTCCCCTTCTGACTGTGTGTCCCAGTAATTTTCCCGATGTTACTCTGAACACGCACTTCTTATGGTTCAGCCTCAGGTTGTACTTGTCACTCGTTCAAGGAACTTCTCCAATACTTCTATATGCCCTTCTCTCATTTCTGACTTGACCATCATGTCATCCATATACACTTCAATCTATTTATGCATCAAGTCATGGAATAATGTAGTGGCCATCCATTGGTAGGTGGCTCCTGCATTCTTGAGCCAAAATGGCATTACCTTATAGCAATACGTACCCCATTTTGTGACAAATGCAGTCTTATGATTGTCTTCTTCAGCCATAAGAACCTGGTTATATCCCGAGAACCCATCCGCAAATGAGTACATGGAAGATAAAGATGCACTGTCAACAAGCACATCTATATGAGGTAAAGGAAAATCATCATTCGGGCAAGCCTTGTTCAGATCTCTATAATCCACGCACATTCTGACTTTCCTATCCTTCTTCGGTACTGGCACAATGTTTGCCAACCACTCGGGATAATTCACCACTTCTAGAAATCACACATCTATCTGCTTCTTGACTTATTCTCTGACTTTCTCAACCCACTCAGGTCTCATCCGCCGGAGTTTCTGTTTAACTTGCTTCATGTTTGGATAAGTCGGTATTGTATGCTGGGCGATACTTCTGTCTACCCCAGACATGTCTTCATAGGACCAAGCAAATACTTTAGCATATTTGATTAACATCTCTTCTAAATTATTCCGCTCTTCAACAGTGACTTCACTTGCAATTAAAATCTCCTTGGGACTTTCAGGCGTACCAAGGTTGAATGTGTTTGTTTTGGTTGAGTTGATGTCAAATATGCTCAAGTCATGCAAATTGAGAGACTCAGACAAGTAAGCAAAAAAAACGTCTTTATTGCTAGAAGAAGCGGAATACATTCAAATAGGTCATAGAGATAAACATCTTCATCCACCACAGATGCTTCATCTCCCGCAACAGGGTCTTTCTTAGTTTCAACATTTTCCTTGAGGGTCAGGCTCTCCAACAACATCAGTTCTTCTTCCTAATTCTATTCTTCCTTCTTCTCAACTTCTTCCATCATCAGCTTCTCACCCAGCATATCTTGAAAGATCTCAAATCAGGGCAGCACAATCTCGTTGACCTCTACTGGTTCAGGCTCCCCTTGATACCCAGAAGCCTTCACAAAGTATTCTGTCAACTTCAGCCCTTTCTTATTGGCCTTTGGCTTATCTTCATCAGATCGGTATCCCAAACCCCTCTGAGTATTCTGCCCTTTAAAGTCTGGCAATGTTGAACCTTGGCCTGGCTCAAACTGCATGTTCTTCATGATCTTTGCTACTTTGGGATCCACTCATTCCTCAAAAGTTGTTGACACTTGGAACCTCGTGAAAGGTTTTATATCCAAAGCAGCTACAACATTGTCCACCTCAGCTCGGATAGTGACAATCTCTCCTCCGTACGGGAACTTAATCATTTGATGCAGAGTGGAGGGCACGCCCCCAAGCTTGTGAAACCAAGGCCTTCCCAACAACAATGCAAATGTGGACGGGATATCCAGCACTGTAAACTCAACTTCATCCTCAACTGGGCCAACCTTGACCACCGCGGCAAAAGTACCCTCAACTTCCCGCTTGCTATCATCATAAGCTTTGATAGTCATATTAGAGGGACTCAGATCTGTCGGCTTCATACCCAACCTTCCCAAAATCTTCAACGGGCACACATTGATGGATGAGCCATCATCCACCATCACGCAAGATGTCTTCTTGCCCCTTACTTCAGCTCGGATGAATAAAGGCCTATTGTGGTTTCTTCCCTCAGCCGGGAGTTATTCCTCAGAAAAGGTTATTTGTAGAGCTTCCTTCTGCACTGATCCGACAAACATTGCGGGATTGGCGTGTTTCGGCACCACTATCTTGCTCAAGGCTTCGACCATAGCACGTCTGTGCTCCTGTGATGAACATAACAGTTCCCAGATGCTGACCTGTGCCCGGGTCCTCTTCAACTGTCGCAGCACTTCATCCCCCTCAGCATTCTCAGTATTCTCAGTCACTTCTCTGCCTTCTGTCAATACTTCCTTCTTTTTTCTGTTGTATCATTATAAAAACGCCCACTACGGGTCATCCCCTTCACTTCTTCCTCATCAATGCTTGAAAAGTCCTCCCAAAAATTCTTCTTCTGTTCCATCTCATCCTCACTGTTACTATCCCAGATACCCAGGAAAAAGGCTTGAAGGTCGAAGGTTCGGAGGACAAGGTCTTCTGGTAGGCCAGAGTTGATCATGTAGGTAGGTGGGGGGACAGAGTGGTAGTTAGGCAGGGGGTTACGGTGTGTGTTTGGTTGTTCTTTCTCAGGGTCAGGAATTTTGCGGGAGTCAATTAGGTCTTGGATTTCATGGCGAAGGCGGGTACAGCTGTCTGTGTCATGGCCTTTCTGTTGGTGGAAGTGGCAGTATTGGTTTAGGTTAAGATGTGGTGGTGGAGGATGTGGAAGTGGTTTTGGTTCCAATGGTCTCAGGAATCCTTATTTTATCAACTTCTCAAGCACTTTTGATAGGAGCCTACCCAAGTTGGAAAAACGTCTGTTCTTAACTGCAGCAACTTCAGCAGAAACAGGCTTGGTCCCTGACTGCCCCCCAACGGTCCTCCCCAACAAGACAATCAAGACAATACTGGCCAAGATGACAGAGAACTACAAAGATTGGGCTGATAAGCTACCGTATGCCTTGTGGGGATACAGAACTTCAGTGAGAACTGCAACAAGAGCCACGCTTTATTCCTTGGTCTACGGAATGGAAGCGGTACTGCCGGTGGAAGTTGAGATACAGTCCATGCGAGTATTAGCAGAAGCTAAATTGCCAGAACAAGAATGGGCCGCGCAGAGGTTTGAACAGTTGGCATTGCTGGATGAAAAGAGGATGAAGTCCTTACATCACATGCAGATATACCAGAAAAGGTTAGCTCGAGCATTCAACAAAAAAGTGCGTCCTTCCAAGATCAAAAAGGGTAATTTGGTGCTTAAGCAGTCGAGGTCGTCAACAGTAGACCCGGGAGGGAAGTTCAGACCTAACTGGGAAGGACCTTACATAGTCCAGAAAGTCATGGGAAATAGAGCAGTGAGGCTGTCAGACTTGGAAGGGAATGAGTTCACTGAGCCAATCAATGTTGACAGATTGAAGCTGTACTTTGCCTGAGGGAAATAAGACATAGCCGTCACCAAGAAAATCGGCAGAAGACCTAACCCAACGGGATAGGAAGTTCATCCATACACGCATACAGGTAACATACTTGTATCCCTTGCTTTGTGTCTTGTGTTTGCAGGTTCCGGACAAAAGAGAACCAGCAGGAAGGAACTATAAAGCAGATTCAGGGGGCGACCAGAGACATACGGCGCCAAGGAGCACAATGAGGGTCTAACTCCTCAGGAACATGGAGTACCTCTACACATACATGCATACACATCACGTGCACACATCTTTATTCTGTTGTTTTGTTTGTGTTCGCAGGTCTCAAAGAAGGAAAGAGAAAGCGGCAGAATACAAGCAAGTTGAAAGCAAATAGAGTAATACCAGCAGTTTTCAGAAATGAACCCTTGGGGGCGAAGCCCCAAATTATCAACAGTTGAAAAGATGAATTTCAGAGAAAGAAGAAATCTTTGGTGGCTAGACATATGTCCGATGATGACATTGTATGTTGTAGAGAAGAAACCTTAGAAACGACAAGTGCCAAAGGTAATCTCATCCGGTATTCTGAGTAAATTGATCTCAGCTAGACTCACAAACACTTGATGGGATCTCAGCAGTAGAAGCCTGAGTGGTTGGCAAGATGACTAATCGAATAGATGATGGATCAGTGAATGACCGTTGGCCTGGATGTCCACCCTGGTTTACTGATGCTACGATATATGATATGGTTGGAAACAAAAGAAAGTCTCTGCAATGAAAAGAAAAGATAAAATGGACCGCCTATAACCGATAAGCGTGAAGCTACCCATGGGCGAGTATTAGGACCACCATGAGGAGAAATGCTACCTTAAAGGGTAGGTGTGTCGAAAAAAAAGAGAAAAAGAAAAAGAAAAAGAAAAGAAAGTTCAAAATGGAAAGAAGGGCAAGAAAGAGACAAAAGGAAAAAAAGAAGAAGACCCTATCATGTTGAGTATGCCGAAGTAATCACAGAAAGTGATCAAGACATCTAGATTGGTTAGACCTATTGGTCCGATTCTCTGAGACGGAATCATCAAGTCAGTTTATTTAAGGACTAAGCTGTGAAAGAGCCCTGGCACACACACACTTGGAGTCTAGTTCAGATCATTCACTCAGACGGTCGGATTTGAGTTGTATCAGATACTTTGAAGATTCTCTGGTTTCGACACGAAGCATCCGTTGAGGACAAAAATATGTTTAGCTATCAAGATTATCTCGTGAGAGGCAGTGCAGTATGTTGGGATGAACCATCACATCATATCATCAGTTCCAGTTTGGGATGCATCCCAGGGTCGAGGCCCACACATCAGTTGCAGTTATTGAGATGTGTCCCAGGATCGAGGTCCACTGCATCATCAGTTCCAGTTTGGGGATGCGTCCCAGGGTCAAGGCCCACACATCAGTTGTAGTTATTAGGATGTGTCCCAGGATCGAGGTCCACTACATCATCAGTTCCAGTTTGGGGATGCGTCCCAGGGTTGAGGCCCCCACACATCAGTTGCAGTTATTGGGATGTGTCCCAGGATCGAGGTCTACTGCATCATCAACTCAGCTTGAAGCAGCAGGCAAGTCATGTGGCAGCTGGCGAGCCAGGTAAGTAAAATGTATTGCACGAACGTTAATAGGACTGTCATTGTCACACACTGTACAGATCCCATCAAAGTGGGGGCGACTGTAGGCACTGCATTTTTGCATATAAGTCCCGATGATAAGCCTCCAGCGGAGGCACTACCTTTTTATGTCGTGGAAGTCGCGAGAAACGGACGACGGAAGGGAAATTGAGAATTGATGTTTTTTTGGATTTGATTCGCTCGTTTAGCTTCAGGTTTGTCTGTCGGATTTCCGTTGCAACATTTCCTTGGCCCAAACACCAAACCCACGCCCATAAGTCCACCAAAACCAAACAAATCACAAACCAAGCCCATCAACACCAAGGCCCACGCCCTTTACACCCATTTACCCCTACATCAACTATTCAAACAACCAAAATAACCTTCTACCATGCATACCCCACACATTTGACATCAAATTTACCTTATTCCCCACTTTTCAACAAAGTCT
This sequence comes from Zanthoxylum bungeanum, assembly GCA_019454045.1. NCBI lineage: Eukaryota > Viridiplantae > Streptophyta > Magnoliopsida > Sapindales > Rutaceae > Zanthoxylum > Zanthoxylum bungeanum. The sequence continues at coordinate 118,022 of SKCR01041025.1, forward strand.
CCAAGCTATCAATGTCACCCCCCCCCTCCAAGTCAAAAGAAACCTCTAATCATCTTCCTTTCACAACAAGTTTCCAAGCCATTTAATTTTCCAACCCCACACCCATGACTTAGCCTTCCCTTTTCCATTTTTTTTCAACAAAGCAATTCATTCTCCTTCTTAAACAAGGAACCCACCCCCCTTTGCCTATATAAACCACCCTTAACTCCTTTGAAACCCCTAACATCTTCATAGCACATACATAATAGAGAGACAACACAAAAACACTCATTGAAGACCACTCATTGCTCACGCCACTGCCCTTCCTTCTGCCTCAATTTCACGCCAATCTAAGACCCCAAGCACGCCTGCTGCCCTCTCACTGCAAGCCTCTGATTCACGCCAATTCAAGCCACCAAACACACTGCCCAAACTACCACATCTAGCCCTATTCACAGCCCCAAATACACGCCCAAACAGACCCTACAACAGCCCCAAAAACCCCTCAAAGTCATGCCCAAATAGCCCCTCTACATTGCCTATCACTGCACATCAAATACTTCACTGCACTCTCTCTCCTTCACTGCCGCATAATAGCCCACTGCACTACCAGTTTTTCACGCCAATTTAATCCCCAAAACAGTCCAAAAAACAAACCCCCAAAACTGCACTAAAAAACTGCACAGAACCCCCCTCAAGGCTATCAATGCCGTCAACCACGGATGCACATGCTTCATATTCAGCCATGTTGTTAGTCACTCGAACGTCAACCTCTTGGCCATAGGCAAAGTTTCTCCTTCGGGAGTTATATTACAATTCCAATTCCGGCTCCCTTGCAGTTCACTGCTCCATCGAAGTACATCTTCCATCCTTGGACTGCTATTGCTTGAAATTCCTCATCTGGGAACTCAAACTTGTATTGATCCCCCTCAATGGGTTGCAACGCCAGGAACTCTACTACAACTCGCCCCTTTATTACTTTAGAGGTGAGGTATTCAATATAAAATTTCGTCAACAATACCAACCATCTACCCAGCTTCCCAACCAGTGAAGGCACTGAATGCAGATATTTCAAAGGATTCTCCTTTGCTACCACCTGAATATTGTAAGATTGAAAATAATGACGCAGTTTTTCTGGACGCCCATACTACTGCCAAATAGATCTTCTCTACTTCTTGGTAACGGGCTTCGTATGGAAGCATATTCTTACTCAGATAGTAGACTGCATGCTCCACCCCAGTCTCATCCGCCTGTACCATCATCGCCCCCAGCGCTTCGGGTTCTATTGCCAAATACAGTATAAAGGGCATGCCTGGTTTCAGAGGTCTCAACACAAGAGGCTTCACTAGATATCCTTTGATCTTGTCAAAGGCTTTCTGACACTGTTCATTCCACTTCACTGGCTGGTCTTTCCTCAACAGTTTGAAGATAGGCTCACATACCGATGTCAATTTGGCAATGAACCGACTGATGTACTGGATTTTCCCCAGGAATGCTCTGACTTCTTTCTCTGTCTTTGGTACTGGCATTTCAGTAATTGCCTTGATTTTCTCAGGGTTCACTTCTATTCCTCCCCTTCTGACTGTGTGTCCCAGTAATTTTCCCGATGTTACTCTGAACACGCACTTCTTAGGGTTCAGCCTCAGGTTGTACTTGTCACTCGTTCAAGGAACTTCTCCAATACTTCTATATGCCCTTCTCTCATTTCTGACTTGACCATCATGTCATCCATATACACTTCAATCTATTTATGCATCAAGTCATGGAATAATGTAGTGGCCATCCATTGGTAGGTGGCTCCTGCATTCTTGAGCCAAAATGGCATTACCTTATAGCAATACGTACCCCATTTTGTGACAAATGCAGTCTTATGATTGTCTTCTTCAGCCATAAGAACCTGGTTATATCCCGAGAACCCATCCGCAAGAGTACATGGAAGATAAAGATGCACTGTCAACAAGCACATCTATATGAGGTAAAGGAAAATCATCATTCGGGCAAGCCTTGTTCAGATCTCTATAATCCACGCACATTCTGACTTTCCTATCCTTCTTCGGTACTGGCACAATGTTTTCCAACCACTCGGGATAATTCACCACTTCTAGAAATCACACATCTATCTGCTTCTTGACTTATTCTCTGACTTTCTCAACCCACTCAGGTCTCATCCGCCGGAGTTTCTGTTTAACTTGCTTCATGTTTGGATAAGTCGGTATTGTATGCTGGGCGATACTTCTGTCTACCCCAGACATGTCTTCATAGGACCAAGCAAATACTTTAGCATATTTGATTAACATCTCTTCTAAATTATTCCGCTCTTCAACAGTGACTTCACTTGCAATTAAAATCTCCTTGGGACTTTCAGGCGTACCAAGGTTGAATGTGTTTGTTTTGGTTGAGTTGATGTCAAATATGCTCAAGTCATGCAAATTGAGAGACTCAGACAACTAAGCAAAAAAAACGTCTTTATTGCTAGTAGAAGCGGAATACATTCAAATAGGTCATAGAGATAAACATCTTCATCCACCACAGATGCTTCATCTCCCGCAACAGGGTCTTTCTTAGTTTCAACATTTTCCTTGAGGGTCAGGCTCTCCAACAACATCAGTTCTTCTTCCCAATTCTATTCTTCCTTCTTCTCAACTTCTTCCATCATCAGTTTCTCACCCAGCATATCTTGAAGATCTCAAATCAGGGCAGCACAATCTCGTTGACCTCTACTGGTTCAGGCTCCCCTTGATACCCAGAAGCCTTCACAAAGTATTCTGTCAACTTCAGCCCTTTCTTATTGGCCTTTGGCTTATCTTCATCAGATCGGTATCCCAAACCCCTCTGAGTATTCTGCCCTTTAAAGTCTGGCAATGTTGAACCTTGGCCTGGCTCAAACTGCATGTTCTTCATGATCTTTGCTACTTTGGGATCCACTCATTCCTCAAAAGTTGTTGACACTTGGAACCTCGTGAAAGGTTTTATATCCAAAGCAGCTACAACATTGTCCACCTCAGCTCGGATAGTGACAATCTCTCCTCCGTACGGGAACTTAATCATTTGATGCAGAGTGGAGGGCACGCCCCCAAGCTTGTGAAACCAAGGCCTTCCCAACAACAATGCAAATGTGGACGGGATATCCAGCACTGTAAACTCAACTTCATCCTCAACTGGGCCAACCTTGACCACCGCGGCAAAAGTACCCTCAACTTCCCGCTTGCTATCATCATAAGCTTTGATAGTCATATTAGAGGGACTCAGATCTGTCGGCTTCATACCCAACCTTCCCAAAATCTTCAACGGGCACACATTGATGGATGAGCCATCATCCACCATCACGCAAGATATCTTCTTGCCCCTTACTTCAGCTCGGATGAATAAAGGCCTATTGTGGTTTCTTCTTCTCTCCCTCACCGGGAGTTATTCCTCAGAAAAGGTTATTTGTAGAGCTTCATTCTGCACTGATCCGACAAACATTGCGGGATTGGCGTTTTTCAGCACCACTATCTTGCTCAAGGCTTCGACCATAGCACGTCTGTGCTCCTGTGATGAACATAACAGTTCCCAGATGCTGACCTGTGCCCGGGTCCTCTTCAACTGTCGCAGCACTTCATCCCCCTCAGCATTCTCAGTATTCTCAGTCACTTCTCTGCCTTCTGTCAATACTTCCTTCTTTTTTCTGTTGTATCATTATAAAAACGCCCACTACGGGTCATCCCCTTCACTTCTTCCTCATCAATGCTTGAAAAGTCCTCCCAAAAATTCTTCTTCTGTTCCATCTCATCCTCACTGTTACTATCCCAGATACCCAGGAAAAAGGCTTGAAGGTCGAAGGTTCGGAGGACAAGGTCTTCTGGTAGGCCAGAGTTGATCATGTAGGTAGGTGGGGGGACAGAGTGGTAGTTAGGCAGGGGGTTACGGTGTGTGTTTGGTTGTTCTTTCTTTCTCAGGGTCAGGAATTTTGCGGGAGTCAATTAGGTCTTGGATTTCATGGCGAAGGCGGGTACAGCTGTCTGTGTCATGGCCTTTCTGTTAGTGGAAGTGGCAGTATTGGTTTAGGTTAAGATGTGGTGGTGGAGGATGTGGAAGTGGTTTTGGTTCCGATGGTCTCAGGAATCCTTATTTTATCAACTTCTCAAGCACTTTTGATAGGAGCCTACCCAAGTTGGAAAAAACGTCTGTTCTTAACTGCAGCAACTTCAGCAGAAACAGGCTTGGTCCCTGACTGCCCCCCAACGGTCCTCCCCAACAAGACAATCAAGACAATACTGGCCAAGATGACAGAGAACTACAAAGATTGGGCTGATAAGCTACCGTATGCCTTGTGGGGATACAGAACTTCAGTGAGAACTGCAACAAGAAGCCACGCTTTATTCCTTGGTCTACGGAATGGAAGCGATACTGCTGCCGGTGGAAGTTGAGATACAGTCCATGCGAGTATTAACAGAAGCTAAATTGCCAGAACAAGAATGGGCCGCGCAGAGGTTTGAACAGTTGGCATTGCTGGATGAAAAGAGGATGAAGTCCTTACATCACATGCAGATATACCAGAAAAGGTTAGCTCGAGCATTCAACAAAAAAGTGCGTCCTTCCAAGATCAAAAAGGGTAATTTGGTGCTTAAGCAGTCGAGGTCGTCAACAGTAGACCCGGGAGGGAAGTTCAGACCTAACTGGGAAGGACCTTACATAGTCCAGAAAGTCATGGGAAATAGAGCAGTGAGGCTGTCAGACTTGGAAGGGAATGAGTTCACTGAGCCAATCAATGTTGACAGATTGAAGCTGTACTTTGCCTGAGGGAAATAAGACATAGCCGTCACCAAGAAAATCGGCAGAAGACCTAACCCAACGGGATAGGAAGTTCATCCATACACGCATACAGGTAACATACTTGTATCCCTTGCTTTGTGTCTTGTGTTTGCAGGTTCCGGACAAAAGAGAACCAGCAGGAAGGAACTATAAAGCAGATTCAGGGGGCGACCAGAGACATACGGCGCCAAGGAGCACAATGAGGGTCTAACTCCTCAGGAACATGGAGTACCTCTACACATACATGCATACACATCACGTGCACACATCTTTATTCTGTTGTTTTGTTTGTGTTCGCAGGTCTCAAAGAAGGAAAGAGAAAGCGGCAGAATACAAGCAAGTTGAAAGCAAATAGAGTAATACCAGCAGTTTTCAGAAATGAACCCTTGGGGGCGAAGCCCCAAATTATCAACAGTTGAAAAGATGAATTTCAGAGAAAGAAGAAATCTTTGGTGGCTAGACATATGTCCGATGATGACATTGTATGTTGTAGAGAAGAAACCTTAGAGACGACAAGTGCCAAAGGTAATCTCATCCGGTATTCTGAGTAAATTGATCTCAGCTAGACTCACAAACACTTGATGGGATCTCAGCAGTAGAAGCCTGAGTGGTTGGCAAGATGACTAATCGAATAGATGATGGATCAGTGAATGACCGTTGGCCTGGATGTCCACCCTGGTTTACTGATGCTACGATATATGATATGGTTGGAAACAAAAGAAAGTCTCTGCAATGAAAAGAAAAGAAAAAATGGACCGCCTATAACCGATAAGCGTGAAGCTACCCATGGGCGAGTATTAGGACCACCATGAGGAGAAATGCTACCTTAAAGGGTAGGTGTGTCGAAAAAAAAGAAAAAGAAAAAGAAAAAGAAAAGAAAGTTCAAAATGGAAAGAAGGGCAAGAAAGAGACAAAAGGAAAAAAAGAAGAAGACCCTATCATGTTGAGTATGCCGAAGTAATCACAGAAAGTGATCAAGACATCTAGATTGGTTAGACCTATTGGTCCGATTCTCCGAGACGGAATCATCAAGTCAGCTTATTTAAGGACTAAGCTGCGAAAGAGCCCTGGCACACACACACTTGGAGTCTAGTTCAGATCATTCACTCAGACGGTCGGATTTGAGTTGTATCAGATACTTTGAAGATTCTCTGGTTTCGACACGAAGCATCCGTTGAGGACAAAAATATGTTTAGCTATCAAGATTATCTCGTGAGAGGCAGTGCAGTATGTTGGGATGAACCATCACATCATATCATCAGTTCCAGTTTGGGATGCATCCCAGGGTCGAGGCCCACACATCAGTTGCAGTTATTGAGATGTGTCCCAGGATCGAGGTCCACTGCATCATCAGTTCCAGTTTGGGGATGCGTCCCAGGGTCAAGGCCCACACATCAGTTGTAGTTATTAGGATGTGTCCCAGGATCGAGGTCCACTACATCATCAGTTCCAGTTTGGGGATGCGTCCCAGGGTTGAGGCCCACACATCAGTTGCAGTTATTGGGATGTGTCCCAGGATCGAGGTCTACTGCATCATCAACTCAGCTTGAAGCAGCAGGCAAGTCATGTGGCAGCTGGCGAGCCAGGTAAGTAAAAATGCATTGCACGAACGTTAATAGGACTGTCATTGTCACACACTGTACAGATCCCATCAAAGTGGGGGCGACTGTAGGCACTGCATTTTTGCATATAAGTCCCGATGATAAGCCTCCAGCGGAGGCACTACCTTTTTATGTCGTGGAAGTCGCGAGAAACGGACGACGGAAGGGAATAATTGAGAATTGATGTTTTTTTGGATTTGATTCGCTCGTTTAGCTTCAGGTTTGTCTGTCGGATTTCCGTTGCAACATTTCCTTGGCCCAAACACCAAACCCACGCCCATAAGTCCACCAAAACCAAACAAATCACAAACCAAGCCCACCAACACCAAGGCCCACGCCCTTTACACCCATTTACCCCTACATCAACTATTCAAACAACCAAAATAACCTTCTACCATGCATACCCCACACATTTGACATCAAATTTACCTTATTCCCCACTTTTCAACAAAGTCTCCAAGCTATCAATGTCACCCCCCCTCCAAGTCAAAAGAAACCTCTAATCATCTTCCTTTCTCAACAAGTTTCCAAGCCATTTAATTTTCCAACCCCACACCCATGACTTAGCCTTCCCTTTTCCATTTTTTTTCAACAAAGCAATTCATTCTCCTTCTTAAACAAGGAACCCACCCCCCCTTTGCCTATATAAACCACCCTTAACTCCTTTGAAACCCCTAACATCTTCATAGCACATACATAATAGAGAGACAATATAAAAACACTCATTGAAGACCACTCATTGCTCACGCCACTGCCCTTCCTTCTGCCTCAATTTCATGCCAATCTAAGACCCCAAGCACGCCTGCTGCCCTCTCACTGCAAGCCTCTGATTCACGCCAATTCAAGCCACCAAACACACTGCCCAAACTACCGCATCTAGCCCTATTCACAGCCCCAAATACACGCCCAAACAGACCCTACAACAGCCCCAAAAACCCCTCAAAGTCATGCCCAAATAGCCCCTCTACATTGCCTATCACTGCACGTCAAATACTTCACTGCACTCTCTCCTTCACTGCCGCATAATAGCCCACTGCACTACCAGTTTTTCACGCCAATTTAATCCCCAAAACAGTCCAGAAAACACCCCAAAACTGTACTAAAAAACTGCACAGAACCCCCCTCAAAATTGCCTAAAAATAGCAGCTCACTGCCCTCCAAAAACCACCAAAACAGTCCCTCAAACAACCAAAAATAGTAGCCTAAAAACAGCAGCAAAACAGCAATGAAACGGAGTGAAAACAGCGAGCAAAACAGCGAAACAGCGAAGGAAAACATCGAACCAGTGAATCCGAAGAGTTACGGAGTCTTAGCCCTTCCGAAGGTCGTATAACGCACTTCCAAGAGACGACACAAAAGGTTAGACCTGAGGGCATATGTTATTTAATTTCCTCGCATGAATTAGTAACTTAGAAAGTATGTTATTTAATTTTCTTCGCATGAATTAGTGATTTAGAAAGCATGTAACTTATTTTATTTCGCATGAATATTATAAATTAGTGTATGATGTGATTCTGAGTGAATGAAATGTGTGTTCCCTCTTGTGGTATATTGGATGGAAACCCGGACATAAATTCCGTAGCCGAATCCGAATGGATGGTATTATGGTTTACACTCGGGACACAATACCCCGTACCACTTGAAGGATTCACATATTCCATTTCATCCAAACTTGTATTCAAGCATGATTAGGTTGTTAGATTGTTATTTTATTTTTTTAGCATGACTTAGTTATTTTCTTTCGCAATAGGAGTTTAATTTACATTATTTTTAAGTCGTATTTATTCAACATGCTTATTGTGTGATATCATGTGTTTGCCGTTATGAAAACTAACTTTTAAAGCATGTAAACTTAGATTTAAGCGGTGTACGAATTTAGGTGTAGGTTACCTTTTTGCAAATGTATGTTGAGTAGACTTGGTTAAAATTGCACAAATCCGTTCATTACAAATGACATAAGTAAGGGACCATTCCGAACCCAACGGTTTGAGGTCTTCCCTTGCGAGGGGTGAGTGCGGCCTTAAATCATTTTCCCGGGTCACACCGGGTGGCGACTCCATTATTCTTTGGTTTAGTCCCCCGTGGGCTACTCCGTACTTCCAACTAGGTCGCGAGCCTAGAACAGCATGCGTCGCCTAGTTTCTATGTCCTACACACGTATCGCTCAAGTAGTATAAAAAAATTGATTCCACAAGGACTTAATTTCTACGATGTTATTAATTGTTGATGCTAATTATTTACAATTATCTAATTTAGGTAAGAAGGTATTATTCGTTGGTTGAATGTGGATTTAAATAAATAAATAAAAACAAAGGAAATTAATAATAAAGAAAATATCTAGGGTTGTGAATCCGCCCAATATTACTCTAAGGATGAATTGATTCTCCTATACATGATTAATAAATCAGTTGTTAACCTGGAACACGAAGATATACAAAAGCCTCTTCCACTGGTCAAATGCAAACACCCAAAGTAGCCCAATTAACTATATTCCTATGTTAACCAAGAAACTCTGAATTCATTAAGGTCAAGTTCCAATTGTGGCTACCCACGCCCGACAGGTATATTCCTATCTTGGAAGGAAATCTGTAAGGTGAGATCGTGAGCTACTGAATCTAAGGCTGAAACCTAAAATCTCTTTTCCAAGTTCATTTTAAGTTTACCACATCAATCTTATTGGTGATCAGACAACAAGAAGCATTAAGGTTTAGATTCAATAAACAAGCCAAAACATCACACATATTATAAAGAAAATCAATTATTAAACTTGTGAATATTATACTTCATCACTTTCATAGATTAAAAATAAAATAGTGGGGTTAGGGGATCCACCTTTAATATTTCAAATGTAGAAATCTCATTTTATTATAATATAGAAATTATCAGTATTATCCGATTAATTAAGTCAAACCAGCCATAAAGACGGTGTTATTATTTGTCCATAAACCAGCCATATAGGCAGTAATCATCTGTCACCTAAAGACCGACTATATAGGCGGTGTCACATTATGTCAAATAAATAAAATCAGCCATTAAGGTGGTATCAACATTAATCCATATTATTAAATTACAATTTCCATATTATAAAATAAGTGAGATTAATCTACCTTTTTATATTAAAGGCTTCACCCTTCCCCCAGAAAAAATTAACTATTAAACATAAAAGAAAGTAAAAACACACAAACTATTATTACTACTAAAAATAAAAATACATAATTAAAATAAAGAAAATAAACACACAAGATACAATCCTCAAGTTCCTTAATAGAAACCTGAAGGAAAATATGAAATTTACAAATGAAATCAAGCTTTATTTATAAGCAAAATTTTGCCTCCACCAATTTCTCCACTAAACATGTCACCAAACATGGCACTAAACATGGTACCAAATCCTCCACCAAACATGCAAGAAGTTTGACAATTGTAAATTGTCATTTTCCAAATTTTTTTTTTGTTTCTTATAATGACTTTAATAATTACACATAACACACTTTGGATTGTTCATCCATTTCGGTCTTGAAAACTTCAGAATTCGAAAATCTTTTGAACATAAAAGCTGTAGATCTTTGAGTCTTCTTTTATCTGGAACTTGAATCACCTCAATCAGATATCAGAGTAAGAAGTTATGGCCAAAATACGAAAATTATGCAAAGTTAAAATTTCTGAAATTGTACTTCGTTAGAACGTCATTTCAAGTTTCCAACCTCCAAAATCCAAATATCAAGTCCAATTTTTGCCCTTATTTGTTCCATATTTCGTCCTGATTGATTCCATTGAGTCCCAATTTTATTTTATCTGTAAAATAAACTAAAACACATCAGAACGTTCATAAAACTGGAGAAACCATACAAAATATTAAGTAAAATGAGTGGTAAATATTGATATATTTTAAACACATCACATAGCCTGCTATGCATGAGTTCGTAGTACACTCAAGATTCAAATAAACCTATATATGATCATCTGTTAGACTGATATGAATTTCTTTGTTTAACGATCTTAAGAGAAATTTATTTTTGTCTTGGTCCAGTCCTATATGAACAAATATAAGGTGCCTTCATTCCCATGTCACCACATGAACGAACCCGGATCAAAGTCGTCATATAATATGGAATGGACCGCATGTGTAGATAAACCACAAATAAAATGTCTGTCTTTGTTTGCTCTCTACGGACTATTTAGGATTACTAATTTCATATTCAAATCCTCTTGTGTATAACACTTATACACTAAATCTGAAAGTTCATTTAGTATCCAATGGCATACATGATAATTTATAATATGCATTTTTAAAATCAATATTTTAATAAATGAATAATTACATCATTTATTACTTAAAATAAAATCTCGTATACATATTACATTATGCTCTTGGGCATATATCCCAACATATTAGTATATCCTTAATCAGTTGCTTTGTCGTTTTGGTGCGATTGCTACGTAGAAAAGTTGGAAACCTGTACAAGGTAAGTTTTTAAGTAAGTAAATATGATTTGGTTATGGATCATTTGAAAGGTTTTCTTATAAATGATTTTTGTTCGACTAGTTATTAAAAAAAGTTTTAAACTTTTCGATTTGATGATATTTCAAATATGCTTCATTTTCGGGTATTTGATAAAGGAATGCAATTTCAGAATGCAAACTTTGGACATTATACTTTTGTTTAAGGTTTCGGTTTTATATATAGCATCCTTCATGAGCTCAACTTATGGATCAGTGTATGTAAGTATTTTCGGTAGACTCTGTATTTAGAGAGCATAAAAAATGGAATGGAGTTTAAATATTTTCTGATAAATAAACATATTCGTAGAAATGTTTATGCATGCACTATTTTCAAATTATTCTTGCCTTTTCATAGCACGTACATGGTTAGTTAATGAGTTTCATAACTCACACCAAATCAGTTTGATAGTTTTGCAGGTTGACAACCAGATCAGTCAGTTATCAAGCTTTGGATACTTATGCTCGAGACAATGATTACTCAAGTTGCAGTCACTCACTCTAGAGTCATGAGAAGAGACATATAGTTTAGAAATCAATTTTATTTTGTATAATTTTTGTATCGAGCAATACTCGTAGTTATATGTATGTAATTAAATGTTTTGATTTGCTTGCGGTGATTTGGGCACGATGCCCTAAGTATTGATGGTGTGATTTGATTTGTTTGAGTTTGGATCGGAGGTCCTTTTTGCATTTCTGGTGTTTATGACAGGTTGTGTTGATGGTGAATTGTGTTTCGGGTTGGCCAATTTAAGGTTACGTCATGTCCATTTTTCATTAGTTTTGAGGCTCAAGAAAACGGGTTATTTTTGCCTCATGCCGGTAATGTCCTGCCTTCGACGTATTGTTACGTCATTGATTTATCTAGTTACATAAAACCTATGTCTCTATTTATGGTTTCTATCAATATCAATTTAGGCTTCCCCTTCTTCACTTCACATATGGTAGCACTATTTACTATCTTTTTTCTCACTAGATCACTTAAAGGTGTGTAGTAATATTAGTGTCATTAAACAGTAATATAACTTGCAAATCAAACAGATCAAACTACCAAAAGAAGATCTAGATGCAAAACCCTAAAACCAGAAAACTTGAAGACAAAACCTGGAAAATTTGGGATTACTGAAACAATCCAAGTCGAGAAGATCTCTGTCCTTAAGAACTTATTGGCCCCGTCACAGGTGCTCTGCGGATTCAAATTGCCAACGTTCTCCCAGGATAACTTGGATTCTACTTGTTTAAGGAGCACTCCTTAACAAGTGTTTGAACTAGGATACAAAATGGTGGATCTCTCTCTCAAAACAAAGAAAACAACAATGCCTCTTTTTTAGTTCTTTTGTATTGATTGTATATTTCAGTATATCTGTATTTGGAATAAAAGCCTTCTTTTATAAGGCATGGAAGGGTGCCAATAGGGCACCCCTTGGGGTGGGTTGCAACCCTCCAAGGATTGCAACCTCCCATACACCCCTTGAGAATTACAATGGTATACATATACATATACATATCTTATTTAATGAATTTGAGGAATTTACAACAATCCCCCACAATTCTTCAAATATTCATTCAGGCACGTGAGAGAGATACCGTGAGCTAAAGCTGCATCGAAATAGGTAGCTTTCGCCTTGAACCTTTCCTAGTGAGTGACAATCGGATTTACTTGGCAAACCAGTGACCCATAGTCTTGAACTGTTCTGCCGTTGGTGTAAACCAAGACAATTGCCAACACACAGCTTTAATTCGACCATTTTCCCGTTCTACGGTTGTGTTCATTTCGGCCTGAACAACGGTCCCGGATTCATCAAGCACTTTAGGGTAACCCGCCTTTAAAGGTTCCCATGGAAGCGGCCTCACTTCTTACTTGAAATAGGTGATCTACTATGAAGAGGTAATCTGTCTTTACCCCCATTAGGACTCATCTCCTAATATAGTGATCATTAAAAGCCGTAGCTTATCCTAACCAATGACAGACAGCACTCAGCGTCATTATCGGAATGGGAAAGAGTACAAAACTCTTCAGTGCTTGTTTTGAATTGCATAAAGTTTCTGTTGTCCCTTTTCAACCTAGATCTTGGGATCTCCAGTCAGCTAGGTTGGGTTTCCACAATGACAATTCTTAGATTATAGGCTCAAGCCCATTCCCCTCGATGACTTCTCAACTTGCTCTCGAGGTAAACCTTTAGTTAGTGGATCCGCTAGGTTTTCCTTCGACCTGACATAATCGATCGTTATTATGCCACTTGAGAGCAGTTGACGTATGGTATTATGTCTCCGACGTATGTGTCGAGACTTACCATTATACATTGTATTTTGGGCTCTCCCAATAGCCGATTGGCTTTCACAATGTATGCTAATCGTTGGCACCGGTTTGGCCCAACTAGGAATATCCTCCAGGAAGTTTCTAAGCCATTCTGCTTCTTCCGCTGTTTTGTCTAATGCTATGAACTCAGATTCCATAGTAGACTGGGCAACACATGTTTGCCTCGAGGATTTCCGTGACACGGCTGCATTACCAAGTGTGAAAACAAATCCAACCGTAGATTTGGAATCCACTATATCAGATATCCAGCATCGCTGTATCCCTCTAGAACAGAAGGATATCTCTCGTAATGTAGCCCATATTTTGAAGTTTCTTATACCTCAAACCATTTACTATGGCTTTTCCAGTGGTTATGTCCTGGATTGCTAGTATATCTGCTAAGCCTATTCACAGCTTGAGCGATATCAGTTCGTGTGCAATTCGTGAGATACATCAGACTTCCGATGATCCTTGAATACTCTAATTTCGATATGCTTAAGCCAGTATTCTTTGATAGAGGAAGAGTTAGGTTAGCTACTCCCAAATCTTTCATATCAAATTTGCTGGTTAACACTTCCTTGGTAAACTGAATCAACTCATGATTATAACCAATTATCAGCATATCGTCTACATAGAGACATACAACGACATATCATTCTTGAGTTGATTTGGCGTATATACACTTATCAGACTCATCGGTTTTAAACCCACTTGACAACATCTCTTTGTCAATGTTCTCATGTCATTGTCTAGGTGCTTGTTTTAATCCGTACAAGGATTTTACAAGTTTGCACACCTTCTGTTCTTATCCAGGAACATTAAACCCTTCTGGTTGTTCCATGTAAGTCTCCTCATCCAATTCACCATTCAAGAATAACGTCTTTACATCCTTTTGATGTATTTCAAGACCAAATATAGCTGCTATGGCTATAAACATTCTACTGATGTGATACGAATCACTGGTGGATAGGTGTCAAAGTAAACAAGGCCTTCTTACTGTCTATAATCTTTTATGACAAACCTCGCCTTGTACTTATCTATTGATCCATCCATTTTCATCTTTCCATTTGTAGCTCAGTGGCTTACAACCTGGAGGAAGATCAACCAACTCCCAAGTATGGTTCTGTAGGATTGAATCAATCTCACTGATAATCGCCTCTTTCCACAGAGGTGCCTCCAAAGAAGACATTGCTTCTTTATAGCTTTGAGGCTCATTTTCTAACAAATATGTCAGAAAATCGGATCTGACTCTTGGTCAACTTGATCACTGTCCTTGACAGTATCAACAGATCTTTTTGAGACTCTCTTCTTTGTCTTTCCTTACAAGGAAATGTCTCTTCAAAAATATTGCATTCCTTGACTCAATCATCACATTTGGATTGATGTCAGGAATCTCATACTTGTGTGCCAAGAATCGATATGCATTACTGTTGCAAGTATATCTGATGAATATACAGTCAACAGTTTTGGGTCATATTCCACCTTCTTAGGTTTAGGAACCATCACCTTGGCAATTGGCAAGACACCCCCACATTTTCAGATATTTGTAGGAAGGTACATAACCTTTCCACAACTCATATGGTGTCTTGTCTAATCTCCTGTGAGGAAGCTTATTCAGAACGTAGTTCACGGAAAGCAGGGCTTTCCCCCCACAAATTCTGAGGTAAGCCAGAACTAGTCAACATGGCCTTCATCAATTCATTCAACGTTCGGTTTTTGCACTCAGCAATCCCATTGAGGAGAATAAGGAGCAGTGGTTTCGTGAATAATTCTGTGCACAGAACAATATTCACCGAATGATGAAACATATTCACCACCACTATCACTTCTAATTCTTTTGATTTACTTGTCAAGTTGATTTGCAACTTCGTTCTCAGTGTATAAAGCTCTCAATAGCTTCAGCTTTGCTCCTCAGCAAATACACTTAACAGAATCTTGTGCTTTCATCGATAAAAGTGACAAAGTACTTTTTACCGCCTCTTATTTGCACAATATTCATGTCACACACGTCAGTGTGTACAAGTTCCAAGGGTTCAGAACTTCGTTATATGATGTTCTATGTATTTTTGCTTCAACACATGCCTCACACTCATGTTGGCTATCAATGAAAATTTAGGTATAAGGTTCATGTTAATTAATGTACGCATTGTATCATAATTAACATGTCCTAACCTCTCATGCCATACATTTTGTGACTCAATATAAGCAGAAGTTTCAGCTTTATTAATAGCACAATTGACAGTCATTGAAAAGGCCCTCAGTGAGGTATCCTTTTCATACATAGATATCATTTTCGGTCAATACAATCTTGTCAGAAACAAATACAAACCCGAGACCGAGTTCTTCAGAATATCTGGAACATGCAAACATTCTCATATGTAAGCTCCGTTCCGGATATCATTTTCAGAACCTTTGTGCCTTGTCCAACCACCCTAGAGGTAGACGAGTTTCCCATTGTCAGATGATCGCCGCCATCGACCTTTCTGATACGAGGAAAACATCTTGCTATCAGCATAGATATGACGAGTAGCCCTAGTGTCTACCCATCATTCTCTCGGATTCCCAACCAAATTGGCTTCAGTTACCACTGCTGAGAGATTCATTTCTGAAATCTCATCAGTTAACTGCTCATCTTCAGCGACATAGGCCTCATTTTTCCTGCCATTGTCCTGAGATATCTTGTTTCTGCAGTCCTTTTTCATATGACCGCTCTTTTCACAGTTGTAGCACTTCCCATTGAACTTCTTGTTCGCTATGGAAGAATCAGCTTCACTGTTCTTTCTTTTCTTGCTACCCTTTACATCCTTAAAGATGTTGGCCTTAGACTTCATAGTCTTGTAGCTGGCCTTCTCGGACATCATGTTTTCATGTTCGATTCTCAATCAAACTCCAAGGTCTTCAAGGCTCATCTGCTTCTTTCTGTGTTGCAGATAGCCCATGAAGTCCTTCTATGATAGAGGCAACTTTTCAATTATAGCGGCAACTTGAAACATCTCACAGAGTTTCATTCCCTCATTCAGTATTTCATGAATGATCAATAGCAGTTCACCCAACTGAGACATCACCGTCCTTGAATCTACCTTCTTGTAGTCCAGGAACCTACCCACGATAAATTTCTTTTGTCCGGCATCTTCGGTTTTGTACTTCTTCTCGAGAGATTCCCAGAGAACCTTCGCAGAAGTCATGCCTTGGTACACATTGTACAGGGTATTGTCAAGACCACCCAAAAGGTAGTTCTTGCATAGAAGTCTCCAGACATCCAAGTCTGTTCTCGCTCTTCCTTGGTCAATTCAGATTCACCCTCCACAAGACCCGGAGGATCTTTGAGGAATTTAGCCAACTGGAGAGTTGTCAGGTAGAACAACATTTTGCTCTGCCACTGTTTGAAATTTACCCCACCAAATTTCTCCGGCTTTTCTCTGTGAGAGACCGGTACCGTGATATTTCCGCTAGCCATTTGTAACTGGAAATCAACAAGGTTCAATCAGTCTACGAAAGACAAATTGCACAACGATCAACGAATGATCTCGTTCAAAGTGATGTACTAGGTAGTCACTTGTTGTTCTAATGGACGAAAGTTCCAATAAACACAAGTCCTTGAATTTCAACTAAAGATACTTAAGGAAAATTGAATGAACGAATATTCTTCAAACACCTTTTCCAATAGGATCTTTTAGCAATTCAAAACCCAGATTTACACTTTTCCAATAACACAATTAATACGATAAGTGTAGATATATATATGTCAATTAAGATTGGATGGAATTACTTGTGCAAAATTACACTTTAAATTCTCAACCAATTATGCAACAACCAATCAATTTCAACTTTATCACTATGTGAATGCTTGTGATAATTGAACAATTTAATAATAACTTAAATCTATACTACCAAGATTAATGTGTTTACAGTATATGACTAACCAAGTTAAAATTAAATAAAGTTTGCTTTTATGATAATTACAGGACAAAATCGTTAGTGTCACGTTCGTATCTACGTTCGAACGAGACTGTCCAGTGTGTGTGCGTTCGTGTTGCGTTTGATAACGCGTTCGAACGAAGTGTTTCCAGAGAGTTCACGTTCGTGTTGCGTTCGATAACGCGTTCGAACGGAATGATTCCAGAGAGTTCACGTTCGTATAGCGTTCAGTACGCGTTCGAACGTTCTAAGGTAGAAGGCTTGCGTTCGAGTTGCGTTTGAAGACGCGTTCGAACGTTCTTACGAATTTTTAGATTTTTGCCTTCGCGTGCGTCGGGCGTTCGAACGCCCTACGGTTTTTTCATGCACAGTTCGTATTTTACAGAAAACATACAAACCCTAACATGCGAATTACTACCTAATAACACTAGAGCAATAAGTTCTTAAGATTGTAGTAATATTAGTGTCATTAAACAGTAATATAACATGCAAATCAAACAGATCAAACTACCAAAAGAAGATCTAGATGCAAAACCCTAAAACCAGAAAACTTGAAGACAAAACCTGGAAAATTTGGGATTACTGAAACAATCCAAGTCGAGAAGATCTCTGTCCTTAAGAACTTATTGGCCCCGTCACAGGTGCTCTACGGATTCGAATTGCCAACGTTCTCCCAGGATAACTTGGATTCTACTTGTTCAAGGAGCACTCCTTAACAAGTGTTTGAACTAGGATACAAAATGGTGGATCTCTCTCTCAAAACAAAGAAAACAACAATGCCTCTTTTTTAGTTCTTTTGTATTGATTGTATATTTCAGTATATCTGTATTTGGAATAAAAGCCTTCTTTTATAAGGCATGAAGGGGTGCCAATAGGGCACCCCTTGGGGTGGGTTGCAACCCTCCAAGGATTGCAACCTCCCATACACCCCTTGAGAATTACAATGGTATACATATACATATACATATCTTATTTAATGAATTTGAGGAATTTACAACAAGGTGTACGTTGGATATGTCCAAACATCTTAACCTCGTTACTTTCATCTTCTCATCAATAAGTGCTATCCCTAATTTATTCTTAATTACTTCATTTCTAATTCTATATTTCCTAGTCAATCCACACATCCATTTAAAAATTCTCATATCAATTACTCTTATTTTTCTCAATGTATTGATGCAAATCGTATATGTTTAATTAAACAAAAATATCTCGATTAGTATATAAATTGGCCATATGTGTGGGTGATTTGGTGGCGGAATTTTCAACGATTCCGAAAAAAAAATACGTTACAGGTGTTGTGACTTCTTCTTCCTCTCTATTCACTCACATATGTCATATATTTATTTATCAACGTATTTAGTATGTTCATATAAATTTCTCTCCCAATCTGAAGAATAAGACGAGTAAATGCGAACCGCTTAAGAGTGATTTTCGTTGAACAACAATTATTGGAAATTAAATGGAAAACAATAAATAATAATTTTTTAAAAAAAAGTAGCACGTCAAATAAGCCCACTGCGGGATACATTATTTCACTTTTCAAAACAACTTATATTCTAAGTTCATTATAAGACTCGCCGGGGGAAAAAAGGTTCATCATAAGACTCGCAAAAAAAAAAAAAAAAAAAAAAAAAAAATCAATCGATCTTGGAAATGGCGAACAGCAATCTCCCCCGACGAATCATTAAGGTTTTTCCCTCTTTCCCTTTCGTCCTTGATCACACTTTCAATTTTTCAGATGTCTGTTTTTATTTGCCAATAAAAACAAAATTTCCATTTTTTTTTTTGACCAATTTGGTGAAGGAGATCACATGTTTTGTGTTAGATGCTCTAATTCTGCTGTTTACGGTTTGTCGAGTGATGGGTTTTTGATTACTTAGCTCATTTGATCGTTCAGTTGAAGAATCTGTAGCTTAATTATGAGCTTTAGCGACAATTATGCAGGGAAATTATTTTTTTTATTTTTTTTATTTTTTATTGTGTTGTGTTTATTTGTCTTTGATTTTTTTCCTTTGTTCATCCAAACAGGAAACACAGCGTCTCCTCAGTGAACCAGGTAAGTGCTTTGATTCTCTCAATTTCCTTTTAAAATTTCATCTGTTTTTTTTTAGTTTTTGAAAATGTGTGTTTTGTAGCGTCTTAGCTGTAAAATTTGGGTCATTTTATTTTGTTAGAATTTACTGTTAATATTATTTTTCTTGTTAATTTTGTGATTTTTGGATACAGCGCCTGGAATAAGTGCTTCTCCCTCTGAAGATAATATGCGATACTTTAATGTGATGATCCTTGGTCCGACACAATCTCCGTATGAAGGTAACTTTCTGTGTGACTTTGGATTATGTTTAGAATTTACGTTGTTTTAGTTTGCTGCTTTTGTTTGTGGAAGACCATTTTAGTTTCAGAGAGGCTTGTTCATGATGATGGCGTTGTCTGAGAATAAATATATTTCTAGTAGACATTTGCTGTGCTTTTCTTAATTTACTTTGTTATTTCAATTCTCATGATTATATGCTTATGTTTATTTGTAACAAATGATTATTATATATCTTGTTGATTGTAGTTGATGTTGATACCAATTTGAAGTATATCAGTTGTATCATACATCATGTTGGGTGTCTGTGTACTAGCTAGTTAATGTACATTAGTCCATTTCACGTGGGAACTTCTTATAAGACTGTAGATGAGGAAACGGCTTAGTCGTTCGGAGTCAATTGTTTCGAGTCTTTTCTGGTTGAGGCTGTAATAACAGAAGTGAACGGAAACATATTCACTTCATTCCATCTTTTCACTAATTAATTAATTTGTTTGTTGTGTAACTCTGTGAGCAAAATATGTCCCCAAGGAACGTGACTTGGTAGTGTAGGGCTCATGATCTTACCTTGAGGTCTTGGGTTCGAATCCAGGGAGTGCATTTCTTGTAAGAGCCTGCGACAGTCGGGGGTTTTACCTGCTCCGCTTAAGCCCGGAAGGGGTGGCTTGGCAGCAGGGTTTCCAACGATTCAAAAAAAAAAAAAAGGGTAAGCAAAATATTGAATCTTTTAGTTTAGTCAGATAATGTTAATTATAGCAATTTCAATGTGTTGTTGGGAAATATTATTTCTGCTTTACTTGTTTCTGTTTTGGTTTAACTTGTTCACTAATTTGTTTGTACTCCAGAAATTATGACATGGCACATTTTCTTATTTCCATTGTTTAGGAGGGGTTTTCAAGTTGGAATTATTTTTGCCTGAAGAATATCCAATGGCTGCTCCAAAGGTACTTTTACTTTAATTTAGGGTGTTTAATCTGCATGCTATCATCCTACAATTTTGAGTGGTTGCTGTTGTCAATATGCACTGGGTTTTTTTAATCTCTCCCACCCTGCGTTGTTTGAAATTCTGGTGTATTACTTGATGTTATTTGATTTGTAATACATAAATTAAGGAGAAAATGAATTATTACATGATACTAGCTGACAGTTGTGAATTTGAAGCCATTTCTCTTTCTCTCTCTCTCTCTCTCTAGTCTCTCCATCAGAAAATTTGAAATAAAAGTTCTTATATGATGATACTGGCCGACTGTCCTGAGTTAGAAGCCAATGGCTCACCTCTCACTGATCAGAATATCTTTCAGACCCAATTTATTGTGATTATGTTTGTTCAAGTTTTATATCCAGTAGCAGTCCTTGGTGCTTCCAGGAGATACCTGGCATATAAGAGGTTGAACCTGCATATTCCCTTTGCCTCACGTGGTTAAAGATGTTTACATATGGCTGGTGGTTGAACAGCTTGTTTAATCTAGATGGGAAATGTTCTGTAACATAATCAGTATCTTTAAAAATGAGCTCTGGCTACCTAAAGGCTTTGATTTGATGTAGTTCGAAACGAAATTCCATTGGAACTGAAAGATCAAAGGTGGTTGTCAGGTCTATTGAAAATTTCTTCTCGTGAAATATCTCAACACTTTTTTGGTCCTTGTTTGATTCATGATCTTGGAACACTTGCTCATAGGGGTGGGCAAATTACCTTACCCGAATTGACTCGACCCCACGCAACTCGGACATTTCAGGTTTGAATCGAGTTCGGTTCATAATCGGTTTATAATCGGGCTGAAATTGTTTAAAACCGATCAAGTCTGATCGGGTTAGGGTTGGATTGAGTCAAACTCAACCAACCCAATCAAATCGAGGCAAAAAAAAAAATTGAACTTTTAAGTTTTTAACTTTTGACTTTAACAAAAACTCGTAAAAGTCAAAATCCTTAACTTTCACCCTAAAGGGCCTAAACTTTTTAATCCATTCTCCTCTTCTTCTTTTGGTCTCTCCACACTCCCCTATCTTGCGTCATGCCTCACCGTCAAGTTGTCGCGCCACTGCCGTGGACTTGTCGGTTACTCACCTCTACTTCGGCTACTTCCTGATTATGGGTTACTAATTGGGTGGCGATGATGAGATATTGGCTTTTTTCATACAACCAAATTTGTTTTCTACAATAATTTTGTTATGAACTTGCTTGGCATTAAGAATCACACGAGTTCGATTAGCTCCATTACGAGCATTAATTCTCTCTCATTGTTTAATCAAGATATACCCGAACGGAAATTGATCGCGATTTTGTATAGCACACAAGCGCATGTATCACACTAGTAGTATAAAAATTTGGATCCCACAATAACTAGAACTAGATTTATTTTGCTAAAACTAAATAATTAATTTAAAGGATTTGGTTAATTATAAGTAACTACTAAAATCTAAATATACAAAAAATAAACTTTTGAAGAAAACTTATGCGACTAAAAACCTACGGTTGCAACTTCACCAAGCACGCTAACAGTTATATGCACTCTTCATTCTATTAGGTATTTGTTATGGATTACTATCCTAGAGCACGAAATTATCTACAAGCCTCTTCTGATGGTGAGATAGAAATGCCCAATTTAGTTTAATTATATATATGGCTATGATAATTAATATATGTCAAACTCATTAAGCTCAAGTTCTAATATTGCCATGCAAGTATATTTCTATCATGCATGATAATCGACTCTATGAATACGATAACACGCTATTAATTCTCAAGGCTAAACCAAAAGTCCATTTTCCAAGTTCCTTAGGGTTTACCACAATTATCCTAATGTTGGCCAAGCACCAGAACGCATTAAGCATGGAGAATAATAAATAATCCAACACAAAACTCAAAAGAATAACGAGATGCAAATTAATTGAAGAATTGTGTAGGTTCCATTACAACCCTAAACTAATGAATTAGTTACACATGATATTCATTAAGCACAAATAATTCATTATCACAAGGCAAGAAATCATAAATAAAGACTGAAAGAATAAAGGGTAGAAAGAACTCGTTTTGAGGTCTTCTGCTTCAATCTTCAGCACTGGTTGAATCTCATGTTCTCATTTTGCTCTGGGTGTTTTTCCTTGCTTTGTGCTCTCCAGAAGTATGATTTTTTAGGGTGGAACCAATCTTGGTTCTTTTATAGGAGTTGCTGGGGCTTTCCTTTTTAAGAAATTATAGTTTTATTCAAACCAGGAAGCGGGCTTACGTCGCGCTACACATGGAATCGCGTCACGATGCGAGCTCAATGTGACATTCGGTCTTAGTTTTGGCCTTGGACGTGTCGCGCCTTATATGATGCGGATCTACTTCTACTTGCGTCGGGATGCATCTTGCATTGTGTCACGCCGCATCTTCAATTTCCCGTTCTGTCTCCAAAATACACTAGGACGCGACGCAAATTTGGATGAGGTCATTTCACCCGCTGAATTTTCGCCAAATCTTCGCTTGATGCATCCAACTTACTTTTTGCAGTCCCGACCTACAGATCATACGAAAAACACATTAAAACGATCACGCCACTCGATATAAACCACAAAATGCAAGATAAGGGAGCGGTAAATACAGATATATTGACTGCTCATTAGTACCCCAAACCAATCCGAACAATTCAGTTTTGTTTGGGTTACAGTTCGGGTTGAGTTTTGTTCCAATTTGCAAGTACCCAATCGGGTGCGGATCTGTTCGAGTTGGACCTTAACCCGATTTTGCACACCCCTACTTGCTCACTACCTAATCAGGCTAATTGTATACATGCTGCCTATTATCATGCTTTAGTCATACTATTTCTGTTGTCTTTGTGAAGTCACTACTCTAGGGGTCATATATAATGTTTACCAATGAGAATCCATTAACACAATATCTTATTACTATGGAAATTTTCCTTGTCACAGGTCCGATTCCTCACCAAGATATATCATCATAATATTGATAAGGTTGGTTGTTACATCCTTCGCTTATGACTTCTTTTTTTAGGTTGTATGTGTTGATCTGCACAATTTGTCACTTCTGTTTCATGCATTTCATGAAATTGGATTTTAATGCAGCTTGGAAGGATATGTCTTGATATTCTGAAAGACAAGTGGAGTCCAGCTCTCCAGATACGAACTGTACTTTTGAGGTACATTGAGCAGTGATTTTATAATTAGAGTTTTCTATTGTTTATTAACAGCCACTTCTGAGGAGACTAATTTTTGTTTTTGAGGGAATGATTAGAATAGTTTCAATAAAATTTTCTTTTCAATTTATATTTCTTGGAATTAAAATAATCTTATTGATGTTATTGGCACCAATATTTTCTATTTAGTATTCAAGCACTTCTGAGTGCTCCAAACCCTGATGATCCTCTCTCCGAGAACATTGCCAAGCACTGGAAAACAAATGAGGCTGAAGCAGTGGAAACAGGTAATGCTTGAACTTTCTCTGAATTGTTACTCATGCTTAGCTGATCATTTCATATTGTAAATCGCTAAAATAGCAAGATATGTTTTCCTCTGCTGATTCTTCTTGCAGCGAAGGAATGGACCCGTTTATATGCAAGTGATGCTTGATGGCACGATGGAAACCTTCACTCCATTCAAATAACAATTGTGCAATGTATAATTCTATTAACTGTGTTTAAAATGGAAATTTGAAAGAACTGATGTTTGAACGAACATTCAATCATGAAAGCTTTCTTTGTGAATTGCCCATGAAATAATCAGTGTTGGAAAGAGTTTTTGTCAAAATGGTTTATTGAAAAGCAATTTAATAACTCACTGAAGTAGATGCTTGGTGTCACGGTCCTAATGTAAGGCAAGCAGATTCAGACACTTTATAAAGGAGCTCATGTTTCGGGACATCAAATCAAGCTCGTTTATGGTCAAATATATCTCTCATAGGACCTTGTACCGAAGATATTTCATCTGTGTGGTCCTATTCGGAAGTGTGCCGGGAGATTTAGAAACATGCTCGTTTGCCGCTAGCCGCTAACGAGTTTTGCAGCGTTGTGAAGGAGCTTATGTTCCGGGGTGTCGGATCAAGCTCGCTCGAGGTCATAAGTAACTCTCATGGGCACATGTATCGAGGAGATTTTTCCTGGGAGGTCCCGTTCAGAAGTTTATCAGGAGATTTAGAGATATGCTAGCTTGCCGCTAGTCGTTGGCCTAACTTTGGTGCATTGTGAAGGAGCTAATGCCCCAGGACGCCAGAACGAGTTGGACCAAGGTCATGTGCGAAGTTTATGACCACATGTACTGGGAAGATTTCAGTCCCAGAGTCTGATTTTGAGATTTACCGGGAGATTCTTGCATTGTGCTCACTTTTGGTCCTTACCGTGAACTTTGCCGCAAAAGTAGAGGTGTTGTGGTAATCCATCAAGACGAGCTTGTCTTGGGATGAAATTTTAACCCAAAATCACTTATATTGTGACTTATTGACTCGCTAAAAGAGTTCCCACAAAATCCTCATAATATAGATTTTTGAGGGGGGTGTGACCACTCAAGTTCTAGGTGTGTATACTGGTGAAACATGTGCAATGTCTTTAAAATCTCTTTAGGGGGGAAAGCCTAGGTGAACCTTGGGGTGGCCAATGGGGCTTTGGTGATCTAGGGGCTTTAATCGTGAACCCTCTCGCTCTTAGATATTGTTGGGACAATGGTGTATGGTCATGATCGAGTTCGTGGGAAAATGTCATATTTTTATATCCGGTTGTGCTGTGTTTTTACCGGTTCTCGAGGTCGTGCGAGCCCGCGTGTGTATGCTTTGAGATAGTTTGTAAACTTCTGTTACATATCACAATATTGGTATGTAGCCTCCTAAAAAATGATACCCTAAATGGACGTGAAACTTGTCTACGAGAGACAAGCAATCGCTCTATGCGCCGTGAAGGTGTGAGAGATGTTTGAGATTTATGAGAAACATCACAAGGGTGCCGAAATGACATTGGCATGAATATATGTGTTCGTGAAAACCCGATGTGGGGTTGATTGACGTTGTGAGTGGTTCAAAAAGACGTGAAACCCTTTTCCTATGGCAGTTGGATGCCAGAACTTAATGGGAAAGTTGAGATGAGTAAGCCCTCTCGTGTGAGGCAACGACAGGAACCCGGTGTGGACCCGATATTCCGTGGAGTAGTTTGAGAATGTCTTGAGAAATAAAGCCTTCGTATTGTTGGGGTTGGTGCTCAGAGCGCCAATTCCCCATTGTATTTCCTTGAAAATACTATTGTAAACATTTTATTTTGAATAAAATGAGCAATTTCTATAATATAATATATCTTCTTATATGGTAAAGACGTAATCGACCTTAGAATGATTAGTCATGATGTAGTTGCAAAAGCATCGCAACTGACATTGAGTTGTATCATGACGTTGTCATTCTTAGACAGTTCCTGGTCAAAGTTTACACTACTTGGTCAGTAAAGTAAACCATGTTGAGACCGATATATGTCGTATACTGGAATATATTATTCCAATGGTTTCTCAATGAACCATGAGTCTTGGAGACTCGTATAGACGTGTAGGTGTTTATAGCGGATAAACACTGAACGACTCACCGAAGATTCTTAATGAATGGTACACCAACGTCAATAAGAATCTTCTCAGGTTGAGTGGCATTTGTGATTCTTCAACTTGAGATTCCACTGTAGGCAAATGAGACATCTTCCACACTTAGATGGTAGTCACGTCACCGATCTATTCAGATTAGACCTCCGCCTGTTCGTTGGGTGTGGATAGATCCTTAACATGTCCTGTGT
This sequence comes from Zanthoxylum bungeanum, assembly GCA_019454045.1. Taxonomy (NCBI): domain Eukaryota; kingdom Viridiplantae; phylum Streptophyta; class Magnoliopsida; order Sapindales; family Rutaceae; genus Zanthoxylum; species Zanthoxylum bungeanum. Next base: position 144,182 of record SKCR01041025.1, read on the forward strand.
GTGTCGAGATATGATCCGTCAGTTCTGTGTACAGAGCGTAGGTAGTCCATATATGATTAGCAATCAGATAAAAACCATGGGCCCGTGGTACACTTTAGAAGTGAGTTCTAAGTGTTCTTTTAGAGATTGCTAATAAAGACGTCGACGTGATTGTCCCTATAGAGATTTGACGTTTACATCTATATCTTTGGGATATATCTGGATACCTGTGACAGAGGAATTAAACATATGCCATGACCTCGACCTGTATGATTCAGCGAGTTTATCCGTGGTCGTCATAATTTACGGGTGGGTAAATTATGGACATGAAATTAGATTTCGTGACGGATATGCCTGAATCTAGAAAGTCTCACTAGTGAAATACACTCGTAGAGCTCTAGGGCAACTTTTATGAATAATACTATTATTTATAAGTCGTTTAAAGGTTAAACGAAAAATACATGCGAAGGGACCTAATAGTCATTTCCTAATTATTGTGTATTTGTATTTAATGATAGATTTTATTAAATACACATGAATTAAATGTCAAATTGTTATATTTGACATATATCATAAATATATATGTATTTGGATATTTAAAGTAAATATAATACATATATTTAAAATATTTATATTTAAATAATTATTTAATTATTTAATTGTTAAATAATTAAATTAATTAAAAATATAAATATCTTAAGTTTTGATATTGTTGGAGATGCCTTGAGTTGCTTTATTTGACTTCTTGAAAATCATTAAATTGTGTAATGATTCAAATTGCAAGTTGATAAAGCAAACTTTAAATGAAATAAAAAATATCTAGATATTTGTATTTACATCCCAAAATTCGGCCAAGGGCATATTGGGAGAGTATATATTGTTTTGTTTCATTTTATTAGGTTAAGGTTAACAAGTTATACAAAAACAAACACAAAAGAGTTGAGAGAAAAGGTTGAAGATAAAAAATGAAAGCTTGGAAATAAATTATTTTTGTAAGTTTTTCTTTAAATCTTTCAACTTAGAAAATGTTTCTAACATGCTTAGCTTCAACATGTATTGCTAGGATGTTCTCTCTACACTTATAGTTTGTGTTTTAATTGGTTATAACTTGTTTGAAAGATGAGAGTATGTATGGTTTATAAAGTAAGCTTGGAATGATTTCAATGGCTTACTTTTGATTATTTGATAATCATGTTGTCATTCTAGAGTTGCTAAGCCACTCATTGATGACCTAGAATTGTTCTTGAGTTGTTTCATGATGGTGAGCCTTGTTTGGTGTGGTAAAGTTTGAATTAAAGTGTTGGATTTAATTGATTTGGTAAGATTTGTCAATTTGAAGAAATTGTAAAATTAGGGTTCTTAACTCTTTCCAAATTTGGTGCTTTTCATATATGTGATGTATTATGGTGTGTATATGATGCATATAAATTTTCGGGTTGATTGGATTTGATCTTGACATGTTTTGAACATAAAATGACCAAATTGTAAAAAGCTGACAAATTTGGGGTTGTTCGGCAATTTAAGGAAATTTGTGGATTTTCTTGCAATCTGATTTTGATGTGTTGGACATATTGGAAATCATTTTAGAAATGATTTTGAATCATCCAAAATTGTATTTGACAATTTTAGGACTAAAATGATCAATTTTCAAACTATTGAGGTAATTCGATAATTACCAAGAAATTTGATTTATTGTGTAAAATTTCAGAATTTGATAATTGGGTAATTAAATAAATAAGTTTATTTAATTGATCTAAGAAAAATTTTGAAATCGGAAAAATTTGATTTTCTGCGCTTCCACTGCGTTACCGTATTTTCGTCATAAAACCCCTACACGTATGGCTACGAGTATTGAGTTATTTGGATTCCCATGAGTGGGAATGCCATTAGCTTAAGGCTATAAGTAACGAGTTGTTTAGATTCCCGTGAGTAGGAATGCCTTCAGCTCAAGGCTACGAGTAACGAGTTGTGTGGACTCCCATGAATGGGAATGCCAACAAAAGTGCAATCGCTTAAGATAGGTCAAAGTAAATGTGGGAGAGTGAACCTGAAAGGAGTCAAGTATCTCTAAAGATTTTATGGAGTGCGATAACCATCTTGTTGGTTATATAACAATTACGTGAAAAACAGAGGCCGATATGTTATCGACAATGTAATGAGCTGCTCGTAAGGGAGAGTGCCTCACGATTTGGCGATGTAATGAGTTGTACGTACAAGCAGAGTGCCTTATTTATCGATAATGCAACGAGGTGCATCTAAAGGTAGAGTGCCTTGCGAAAGTTCAAAATCTTGAACAATGGTTGCACGTGAATTACAACTGTGAGAGATGTGAGAATGATCTCGAAAGTGAACCCTGAGATGCATTGCGTTTTAGAGAATGCTAGTGGCATAACTCGACTACGAGTAGTCGTAATGATATTGTGTACACCAGTTATACCAGTAATATGAGATATACGTAATTTTGGTTCGACAATGATTTTGAGAACCTCAATTACTTAGAGAAAGTGATCTAAACTCTGAGAAGGCCTCGTGAAATGACCTTAGGAGTTTATGAAGGTCTCGTGAAATGGCCTTGGGAGTTAATGTGGCGTGGGAAAATGTTCTAGGGTGGGATGGAAAACACCCGTGGAACATAATATCTTGGCTTGGTGCCTAAGAGTAATAAGGTGAAGTGACCTAGAGTGGTCGCGGGAATGAATTATAATGCAAGATGGAAATAATTCTATCTGCGTCAGTTGAGTATCGAGACAATTGGGGAGTAAGTGACTCAGAGTGGAGTGTGAGAATGAAATAGTTGCTAGTGATATGAGAGCGACTGTGTTGTCTCATAGGGGACTAATGAGAAATTAGCTCAACCATAGGCTAATTGGTCGTTGTGTTTCTTCAGGAGACCTAGTGGGCTACGCTGAGCGCCTTGAGGGGAAAAGGTAGGCAGGGGGCCATGGTGAAGAGAACAAGCGATCTAGTTACAAACCAAAACAAGTGAGACCCTTGTTGCTTTATCAAAATGAAACTCATTCACGTACGCGTGCATGACGTCTCTTATGGAAAATTAACGAAATCGAAAATTGGAACTCGCGCACAAAACGTGTATAAAGTGACCGAAATTGGAAGCACTCATGCACGAGGGTTTGTATAGAGTTGCGACTGAGACTGGACACATAAACTAGTGCACAATCGCGTGTGTGGAGTTGCTCCACATATAGTGATAGGGTGAATCTTAGAAGCAGTATGATCAGTGTGTATAGTTGGTGATCTAAACATGTACGAAAACCATATGAGTCCAAACATATGCGAAGATGCTATCATACCAAATCAAGATTTATTGTCTGGGTTATCGTGGGCTGTACTCTTTTTCTCCTTAACCTGGGTTTTGTCCCAATTGGATTTTACCGGCAAGGTTTTATCGAGGCAGACACACAACAATATTAACCAACTAGAAGTGGGAAAATTCAACTATGAGTGGAAGCTTGTTCCTTAGTGCTGAAGTTGAGCCATTATATCAAAAACAAAGACTCGTATGTGAGAGCATATATGATGTTGATATGTTTTGATATTGTGTGCCCAATTAACTTTAAAATTTGTATAATGTCACTAAATTAGACATGTAATTTCATTTATTAGCATCTTGTGCCTTGTTTATAAGAATCGAAAGAGATTCGTGATCGAATACGATTTGAGCAACCTTCGATTTATGCCATCCTCGAGGACGACGATGAATGAAGTGGGGGAGTATGTCACGGTCCTAATGTAAGGCTAACACGTTCGGACACTTTATAAAAGAGCTCATGTTTCGAGACATCAGATCAAGCTCGTTCATGGTCAAATATATCTCTCATAGAACCTTGTACCAGAGATATTTCATCTGTGTGGTCCTATTCGGAAGTATGCCGAGATATTTAGAAACATGCTCGGTTGCCGCTAGCCGCTAGCGAGTTTTACAGCGTTGTGAATGAGCTTATGCTCTGGGGTGTCGGATCAAGCTCGCTCGAGGTCATAAGTAACTCTCATGGGCACATGTACTGGGGTGATTTCGCCCGGGAGATCCCGTTCAGAAGTTTGTCGGGAGATTTAGAGATATGCTAGTTTGCCGCTAGTGGTTTGCCTAGTTTTGGTGCATTGTGAAATAGCTAATGCCCTGGGGCGCCAAACGAGTTGGACCAAGGTCATGAGCGAAGAACATTTCAGCCCTGGAGTCTGGTTTTGAGATTTTCCGGAAGATTCTTGCAGTGTACCCACTTTTGGCCCTTACCGTGCACTTTGCCGCAAAAGTGGGGGTGATGTGGAAATCCATCAAGACGAGCTCATCTTGGGATGAAATTTTAACCCAAAGTCACTTATATTGTGGCTTATTGACTCGATGAAAGAGTTCCCATAAAATCCTCATAATATAGATTTTAGAGGGGGGTGCGACCACTCAAGCGCTAGGTGTGTATACTGGTGAAACATGTACAATGTCTTTAAAACCTCTTTAGGGGGGAAGCCTATGTGAATCTTGGGGTGGCCAAGGGGCCTTCGCTAGGGGCTTTAGCCGTGAACCCTCTCGCCCTTAGATATTGATGGGACAATGGTGTATGGTCATGATCGAGTTCGTCGGAAAATATCATATTTTTATATCCGGTTGTGCTGTGTTTTTACCGGGTCCCGAGGTAGTACGGGCCCGAGTGTGTATGCTCTGATATAGCTTGTAAACTTCCGTAACATATCACAATATAGGAATTTGTAGCCTCCCAAAAAATGAGAATTTTAGTATAGAGATTTTGGGAAAGCTGACTTACAAGGGTCGTGTACATTGGTAAGTGTCGTACGAGCTCATTTTCCGTTAAAGAAAAAGTTGGCCATGACACTTGGCATGTTTGGTTAAAGTGTTAATAAGTAAAATAAAATGTATCAAAAGATCCCACGTGTAACTTTTGTTTTAAAGTACAAAACATTGGGTTGTGTTTTTTAGGTTCTGGTTTTTGGTTTAGAATTTTTAAATGGGAAAAGATAAAAGAGTCCTAAAACTAAATGGTCTTTACTTACCAGAATTTCCCATTCAGATGTGTTCGGAATAAATTTCATAATGGCCGTTTCATACCAAGGCTACAACTTTATCCAAGCAACTCTTTACTAAAATTCAATTGTTGTATGTTTAAGAATGATACTTAACAAGTGTATTTAAATATATTTTTAAGAGATTTTAAATAATTTTAATATTGAGAAAATATTTTTAATATGATTCTAACCACTCTCAAATTATGCTCCGACTTTCATGTGCCGAAAGGAAACATACGAACTGCTTTTCAAATCATCCTTATCTCTGGGACAAGCAATAAACTGAGGAGCTAGTACATATTCAAAAGGAACAGATTTGTAGTTAGAGGAAAATGATCTCCTAGCGAAAGCAGGTCAATGAGTCCCAAAATATTCTTCCAGTTTCCAGCTAAAGTACAGGTCAATCAGAACTTCCAAGTTGTTGATACGAAGTGTTTGATTGTTAGGGTTAGTACTCAGAGCGTCCATTCATATCGTATTTTTTATCTTGTCATAAATACGAACAGTTCCATTTTTCATAATATTAGTTATTTAATGGTATTACCCTTTATCTTTTGTGTACATTATTAATCTAATTAAGTTTATATCGATACTAACATAGGTTTAGTGATGTACACATTAGACAAAAGATTAGAGAATATTTGTTGTAGTGATACAATTGCATGGGGTATGTAATTTACATTGAGATGCGTCACTATTTATATATTCTCAAATGTTAAGTTCTTGGTCAATATTTACTAACACAAGTCAGTTAGTAAATCTGATGAGATCAATACATGTCGTATATCGGATTGAGATTCAATGGTTTCATCTTAATGTACCATGAGTCTCTGAGGCTCTTATAGACATGTATGTATACATTAGATGAGCAATACACGACCCACTAGAAGATTCCTAATAAATGATATACTAACATCAATAGGAATCTTCTCGAGTCGAGTGACATATGAAACCCTTCGACTTGAGATACCACCATGGATATATGAGTGAGTGGGCGAATTATGGATAAAGAAATTAGTTCCGTGACAAATACACTTGAACCTAGAGAGTCTCACTATATGAAGTGTACTTGTTGAACATCTGGGCAATTAATTATAAATAATATAAATTTATCATAATTATTACACATTCCAGACAATTTTATATCGAATGTGGCTATGTATTTGATACATAATTTGAATAGATACGCATTTGATTAAATCCAATTTTTAGACACATGTCAATAATTAATTAAATTATTTATTTATTAGAAAAGTATTTAGTAAATGATATATGGTTAATATTTATACATGTTTAATGGCACGTGTAAAGTAAATATTAATTATATATGTTATTTATTATATATGTTATTTATTTTAATTAGTACAAGTGTTAAGACACTTGTATGATTAAAATTAATTTGAATTATTTTTTTGCCGTGCGTTGAGACATTTGACTTAATAAAATTATATTTTATAAAGTTGATTTTAGGTGTCGAAAATATGAAATGACAAAATTTCCGTTGTAGTATATATATGGTAGAAGTGCCGAAACTTGCTAAAAAACTTTTGGCAATTTGATTGCTTGAAATTTTGGTTTAGAAAGTGTCTTAAAAATCGGGGTCTATGGGTTTCTAAAATATCAAAATTGTTAGAATTAAAGGAAGTTACAATCAGAGCTTAACAAAGTAAAATTAAGATAATATTATTTTTGTAGAAATTATTTTTTGTTCCAAATATATATTGTGATATATTTTTTTGCCTTTAATTTTGGTAATTAGAATCAGAAACCCAATTAGGAACCCTATTGTTGTGCATGTGTAATTAATTAAGCTTAATTAAAATAATTAAGGCTTAATTAGGTTATTAGATAACCAATTGTCATTTTAGAGTGTATCTACCACTCTATGTATGCCTAGAATTTTTATTGAGCATTTCATATGTGGTGACTCTAGTTGGTGTAATTTAGTTTGGATTAGAATATGTAATTTGTAATTAATTTGAATTAATTTGTGTTAATATAATTAATTGTGAAATTTAATTCAAATTTGTGTAATTTGTAAAATTGATGTGTTATGGATGAAATTAGGAATGTGATAATGCGTAGGAAAAATTCCTGGAATTTTCAGAATCGTTCCAGATGCGTTTTGGGAATTTTCCGTATAACTGCACTTAGGGACAAAATCATAATTTACTAAAATTACTGGATTTTGAAAATTTCTACAGTAGTCTGACCAATTTATCAGTGCGTATTATGAGTGGAAACATTCTCAGAATTTTTGGAAACGTTCCGGTGGTGTTTCGAGAATTTTTCGTAATAAGGGTAAAATAGTAAATTATCAAAAGTACTATGATCAGCCACTGCTACAGTAAATGTGTAATTTTATCAGTGGGTTGATCCCGTTTTATAAATAATTTGGTTTTCCGGTTATCCCGGTTGGTTCATTCGGTTAACTAATAAATGAATTATCATATAATCGGAGAAAGTATTTCGAGAATTTTGTCCTTAGTTTCTATATGAAATCACTTTTAATATTTGATATTAACAAGTTATTTGGGTGAAATATGGATATATTAGTGATATATGATCTATCAGGATTGAAAATATTTTAAAAATCGATTTCGCTGCTATCGCATTTCCGTTGCACAAACTAATTGGTATGAAAGCGAGTCTAATCATGTATCCATAACAAATTACATATCAAATATAGGATATTAAAATCCAAATTAAAGATTACACATGCATTGATTTAGGTATTTCTTGACTTTTTGTTCCTCCTCAACTAGAAACGTAACAAAGACTTAATTGTTAAGTTGAGTTAGGGGTGTTCATAGGGTCAAGTCAACCCGCGACCCGACCCGCGCTGGTTTAAGAAAAACAAAAAAATTTCCACCCGACCCGAAATTTTCTGGTTAGGCAACGGGTTTGATACTAAAACCCGACCCGACCCAACCCAATAGCATTTTTATTATTTTTCTAAAAAATTTATTATTTTTCAAAAATTTTATTATTTTTTTAAAGTTTTTACTATGATTTCATTTATTTATTACTTTTGTTGTATTAAAACTTTATAATATGATAATTTTCGGGAGATAAAATAACTAATATTTATATTTCAAAATAATAAATTCATTAAAAAAATTTATTTTTTTGGTCGACCAACTGACCCGACCCGACCCGCACCCGATCGAGTTTCAACTCCGCGTGACCCGACCTCCACGTGACCCAACCTAATCGGGTCTCACAAAATTTTAAAAAAAAACCCGACCCTACCCGTGAATACCCCTAAGCTGAGTTATGGTTTCCTTGGTAGAATTGATTTGTCAAGAACTTGACCTGAGTTAAGTATCTATATTTAATGTAGATTCCAAGCCCTAGAAATCCACTTTAGGAAAATCCTTGTATAAGGTTTAAGTATTAGTACGTGACAATGTGCATTGCTTGTTAACACTGATGCAAATGAATTCTGGACACTGTGCCTGCTGCGTGCCAAAACTGAGTAGGTATAGTGAAATGACGTTTGTCTGCGCCATTAGAACTTATTTGATAAGTGACAAACTCAAGTGAAATGGCATGCAAAGATAAGCCAAAGCAGCGAGGTAGTGTCCAAGTACCTTGAGTATGTCGTTGACAAGTCTTAGCCTTGAACATGCCCCATCCAAGATATGCCAAAGCAGTAAGGATAAGAAAACGGTTCATGACCAAAATTAGGAGTCACAGTGAGTGTGATCGACAATTGTTGTCTACCTGTTGGCATAAGTAGGCTTCTACGTGTCAAAGCTGAGAATATGAAATATAACAATGGGGTCCTCTACCCAATATAGAATTCAATTTGATTATTGAATTCTCAATTTCTATAGGGGATCACAGTATTATGTAAAGCAGTGTGAGGCAGTCTCAAGTTAAAAATCATAACCTAGACAGTGTAACACCTCGCTAGAGGCAGGGCGTTATCGCCAGAAGATAAGAATAACTTGTCTCTCTGAGCCTCAAAATTTATGAAAAATTGGCATGTCGTGTCATAAAAATTGGATAACCTGGATCACAGTCCAGCACCAACACGACTTGTAAAGGATATCAGATAAATAAAATGAACCTCCGGTCCACACAAGACATATCAATCAACAATACTCAATGGCTTCGTGCCCATAAATACACGTACAAATTAAAACTTTTTATTTACAAATTTCCAAAACCGTATGGGCAGAGTGACAAGGAAAATAACCATCATAACTTATACACTTATATGAAATTTCCCAGGATTCTAGAGTAGGTGACTGAAACTTGGGTGATTCCTTGCCTCGAGCATAAGCATCATAAAATTGATGGCTGATCGATATGGTTGCCCACCTATAAAACTATCTCAACACTGTCAAATGGTGCTCATATTGACGAGCGGAGCCAGGTGACCATGATTATGGAAAATCTTCCGAAGAGTTTCTTGCAGTTTAAAAGCAACTATGTTATGAACAAATTGACTTTTACTTTGACCCAATTACTTAATGAGCTCACCCAGTATGAGTCCATGCTTGTGGATCCTCGTAAGCCTAGTGTTGAGGCAAATGTTGTCGAATCTTCTAAATATGAGAAGAAGAAGAATATCATTGGGAAGGCCAAGGCTAAGCTCATGAAGAAGAAGAACAAGAAAGGCTCCAAGGATGCCAAGTCCAAGGGAAAGTGATTCCACTACAACAAGGACGGCCATTGGAAAATGAATTGTCCTAAATACCTTGCTGAGCTAAAGGAGAAGAAGGCTATTGGTAAATACGATTTACTTGTTATCGAATCTCTAGTAGTGGAGGATGATAAATCCGCTTGGATTGTTGATTCTAGAGTCATTAACCATGTTTGTTCTTCTTTGCAACTACTTGATTCGTGGAGGGACCTTGCTGAAGGTGACTACACCATGAGGGTCGGGACATGGGATGTCGTTTCAGCAAGAGCAGTGATAAATTCTAGTTTAAGTTTTTCAAATAATAGTTATTTAAATTTGAACAATGAGTTATTTATTCCCGGTGTTCGCAGGAATTTTATTTCTGTTTCCAAATTTTTGGATAATGGTTTTTTAGTTTTTTTAATAGTAATTTTGTTATTATTGGTAGAAATGGATTAACCATATGCATAGGAAACTCAGAAAATAACTTGTATGTGTTTAGACCGTTAACACATATGTCACTGCTCAACACTAAAATATTTAAGGTTGAAAAGCCTAAAACTAAACGGCAAAAGATTTCTCACGATGATACATATCTGTGGCATCTTAGACTTGGTCATATCAGCCTTGACCAAATAGATAGGTTGATAAAGAACAGAGCCTTAAACAAGCTAAAGCTCAAAACTTTACCAGTCTGCGAATCCTGTTTAGAATGAAAAATGACCAACATATATTTTACTGGAAAAGGTACAATAGCCAGTCAACCAGTTGAGCTAATATATTTGGACGTTTACGGACCGATGAATGCAAGAGCCTGAGGTGGTTATGAATACTTCACATCATTTATTGACGATTGTTCCAGATATGGTATGTTTACCTAATGCAGCACAACTCAGATACTTTTGAAAATTTCAACGAGTATCGTACTGAGGTTGAGAACCAGTTAGGTAAAACAATCAAAACTCTACAATCAGATAGTGGATGGGAATACCTTGACAGATATTTCAAAGAATTCTTGGTTGAGCATGGGATAGTATCCCAGTTCAAAACACCTGGAACACCACAGAAAAATGGTGTTGCAGAAAGGAGAAATCGGACCCTACTAGACATGATAAGATCTATGTTTAGTTATAGCTCACTACCTAGTTCGTTCTGGGGATATGCATTAGAAACATCAATGTATATCTTTAATGTAGTTCCATTTAAGTATGTTCCTAAGACTCCCTTAGAATTATGGAGTGGTCGAAAAACTAGTTTATGACATTTCCGCATATGGGGGTGTCCAGCACATGTGCTGAAGAATAAGACTACTAAGTTGGAGCCACGTTCTCAAGTGTGCCTATTTGTAGGCTATCCTAAGGAGACTAGGAGTGGATTCTTCTATAGCCCTAATGATAACAAAGTGTTTGTATCGACAAACGCTACGTTTCTAGAGGAGGACTATATGAGGGAGTTCAAACCTTGAAGTAAAGTGTTACTCGATGAGTTACTTACTGGTTCGACCATCACACCATCATCAACGACAGTTGACAAACACATAGCACCTTCGACATATGAGCATCAGATGCAAGTACGTTAGAATGATCTACCACCTAGGCGTAGTGGGAGGGTTATACGACAACCTGATCGCTATCTAGGAGTTGGAGAGGCAAAATTTATCATCTCCAGTGATGGTGTAGATGATCCATTGACCTATCTTAGTGCAATGGATGATTCTGATAAAGAGGAATGGCTCAAAGCCATGAACCTAGAGACTCCAACTCAGTCTGGGAACTTGTAGACCAACCTGATGGGGTAAAACCTATAGGTTGCAAGTGGATCTACAAGAGAAAGAAGAGAGTAGATGGGAAGGTACACACCTTCAAGGCTAGGCTAGTGGCCAGAGGTTATACCTAGAAAGAGGGAGTTGACTATGAGGAAACTTTCTCGCCAGTAGTCATGCTAAAATCCATATGCACTCTTCTGTCCATTGCCACATATTATGACAATGAGATTTGGCAAATGGACGTCAAGACTATTGGGAAGCGGCCGTGAGTGCGCAGCGGAAAATCAAAATTATTATGCCGCTTTCCTTTTTCCCAAGACCCATTTGTTTTAATTATTCTATAAGCCTAGGCATGTTACTATATATTTTAAGCATAAAACTCATAAAACATGCAAAGAACATAAACCTAAACATGCTAACAATCATAAGAACTCTAAATAAAATAAAGAAAGAAAACGACTTACTTGAGATACTGAAGCCATAGGCTCATGCTTTGCAGCAAGAACCTCAGACATCATTTCTAGTAAGTAGCCGCGACCCATTTCTGGTAGGCATTGCACACAGCTTGGCCAGCATTTCTGGCCGGCTCGGGAGGACAATCCTCCGTCAGGATAAATTTTAGGTCTTCACAGACCAGGATAACGTTCATGTTACTTTTCCACTTAACTTAGTTTTTTCTCGTTAATTTATCATTTGAGAGTATGGAAATAATTGGAGAAACCATGGCTGAAAAATAAAAATAAACATGCATTTAATATTCATTCATCGCATATTAAAACTATCAAATAATTTTGGCATAAATTTAAACATGATGGATGAACCATGAATAAAAAATTAGAAACCTAAGAGAATTTATATGCCACAGAAATCTATCATCCCACAAATAAGTGCCGCTGTAGGGTAGGTCAAGTATTTGTATGATAGATCAAGACAATCTCAATTGATTAATATATGCAAGAATAAATATTATTCCTATATTAATCAACCACCTTTTGGTTTGATCAAGGAATTCTGATTAACATTTAATCATTCATTTGTGAGTGTGACCCGTCGTTTCGGAACCCTTGGACTTAACTAGTGAAGTGCCGCCGTAGGGTATGTCAGTTCACCAGATACATTTAGAATACCTATCCTCTCGGAATCCAAATTTGATATTGGACACCATCCGTAGGGGGACGAAAGCAAAGCCTGTAGGAAACGACTTTCCTTTGCGCGGCGGAAGTTGCTTGTTGTGGCACCTGGTTCGGTATGGATCTTTAAACTTTTTCTTTGACTTCTCCATTTGTTGTAGTAGCCATGATCAATCCTTTGGTGTCCAACGCTTGGATCAACCACTCGATCTTCCGAACTACGACTTGAAACCAACAAACCAAAGTGTGAGCTTCACTCACAAAGATTAAAACTCTAAACAATTTAGAGAATCAAGATGTCACAATGGTGTTTGGCTTTTTGGAATTTCAAACACTTTCACAACACTTGTGAATGTTTGAACTTCTTCGCTCTTTTCTTTCTCACAACATTTGTGTGAAGGAATGCATAATGTTTAACCTTAGGAAGTGAGAGAAATAGTAGAGATTATATTCTCTTACACAAGCCAACTAACCTTGTCATTAAGAATCTAATGCTTTCTTACAATGGCCAACACAAAAATGTGAATGCTATACCAAAACATAAGAAATGGTAAGCTAAAGATAATGACTTTGTCATTAATCATCTAATGCTTTCTTTCAATGGCAAACACATAAATGTGGAGGCCATACCAAAGCATAAAAATGGATTAGCTAATGACAAAACTATTAGGTGTATATAAGCCACCTAATAGACATAATAAATTGGAGAGCATGGCAAGCCATATGGCTTTGTCTCCAAGGTAAATAAAAATCACCATCTCAATAATCATTAAATTACCTTCAATTATGTTGTAGTAATTATCTCATAATTATTACTAACTTGATTATCTCATAATCAAAGAATTCTAGAAAAATATTAAGTTAAACTAATTTAACATAGTTTTCATTTGTGACAATAAATATTATTAATCTCATTAATAATATATAAATATAATGTGAGCATATTATTAGACAATCTAATTATATTAGGTTTGCTACAGTTAATCGAGCTAGCACGGGGACAAAATGGACCTACGGTTTCGAGCTCCAATAATTCCAAAATATTAATTAAACTCTTTAATCAAATATTAAGAATTATTAACTCCGCGTTATTTCACTAAAAACTCGAAGTTGAACTCCCGTTACTGTAGATGGATAAAATAAACCGAACAACTTCGATGTCCATCAATATAGTCATTACATATGGATATAGCCCTTCACGAATATCTCATCAATAGAGTCGGGTCAAAAGTCCATTAAACCCCTCTAAATATTTTGTCTCTTAAGCACCATTGATTCTATAATGAATAATTAATTCATAACAATTATGAATATAAAACTTTCTATTCATAATAGAAAAGTTTAGCGCTCAAAATTTTCAAGTCTGAATCAACTCTTAAAAGAGATACTCTTCTGCTTCTCGTAAGGAGTGAATTCCATATCTATGTAAAACATTCCCAGCTAAACACCAAACCATATCCCCAAAATACGTAGTTATTGGCCGATAATGCAACACCAACCTCACTATAGTAAATCAAAGGACATAGTCTATCATGCAGGAGTTTGTAGTACACTAAGGATTAAGATCGAATCCATATATTGTTGGGAAGCGGCCGCGAGTGCGCAGTGGAAAATTAAAAAATTATGATGCCGCTATCCCTTTGCCCAAGACCCATTTGTTTTGATTATTCTACAAGTCTAAGCATGTTACTATATATTCTAAGCATAAAAACTCATAAAACATGCAAAGAACATAAACTTAAACATTCTAACTATCATAAGAACTCTAATTAAAAATAAAGAAAGAAAAAGACTTACTTGAACCGAAGACTCCTCCAGTCCTCCCTTTAATCTACAAGTTTTTCTCAAACTCAGCAAGCTATTCCACGTTCCAAAGAGCCACCCAAGTGTGTGGCCTCCAAAGGTGCACACACCAAAGCCAAAACTCAACGGCAAGACTACGCCTTGAGTGCACGTGTATTTTGCCCTTGGTGCTAGCCTAGGCAAATAACTCAAAACTTTTAACTTGAGATTCCTCTAGTCAATTAGACTTAAGGATCCTCAAAATCAGTGGCTTACTCTTAAAATTTAGAGTTGCTCACTTATATAAACCCAAGATATGAAAGGTTTTGGTGTAAAAATTTGTAAAGAATTCTTTGGGTTTATATAAGTGCTCCAAAGACAACAAAATTAATTAAGAATCCGATGTGGGATAAATGCTAATTAAATCTTAGCCATTGGATCTTAATATAGTGGCTTAATGAGATTATAAAACCTTAATAAGAGTTTGGGCTGAATTGGAATTCAAAAAATAAATAAAAAATAAAATAAATTTACTATTCACATTTTTTTTTCTTATTCATTTTCCAATTCCCAAAGTGCCTCTATCGCCATTCACCAATCCCTAAGCCACTTTGGAACCTCATAAATGATCTGTTCAATAATTAAACACATTGAACCATTTATGAACAATTCCTACAGTAATCATATATGCTGTTAAATTTGTATTGTTAATTGTTAACCATTGATTTCGACTTTGTTGGGTGTGACCTTTTGGGTTCCCCTCAAGTTGGACATTAAATGAATCGTGATAATTTAATCGAACATAAATTATCATATGATCAATGGTCGTTCGATTTCAATGACCAAGGTTGACATCTAGCAACATGCCCAGGCCCCCAAATGAGAAGGAAAGATATATACACATTTTGTATGCGATTTACATATGATACAGTCCCTCGCCTCACTGTATCCCTACCGTTTGACCTAGGGTATGGAAAGTGTCTACCCATATAGTCAAAGGTATGATGTTGATAGTGTCATGAATCGTGCTAACCCAAGAATCTCATATGATTCTTCCGCTGCGGCCACAGTCTCAAGCACTGATCACACATATCAACCCACGAACTGGAATACTACTCTTATAAGAAAATATTATCCGAGAGAGTGGCGATTCTCTGTTGTATCTTTACAAACTTCATGTGTTTCAACAAATGACACAATCATACCCTTATGACCGGATCTTTTGAACCGGGGAAGGAGAATGTCAAAGTCATTTGATCCACACATAAGATTGTAAAGACCTTAAGTTTAAGGACTAGTCATACAATCGATACATGAAAGTTCTCACATACACATGGGATAAACACTCCATGTGAAAACTTTCGGCGGTCAGTTCGATGGACACGAGCAACTCATGCATCCATGTGATACACCAAGCGGACGGATCTCTGCTAGTAGCCTATGAGATCGGCTACCCCACTTAAGGGCAGATCATATCATCATGCTAGTCTCTCCGTTTTATGAACGCCCAGATTATTCACAAAACTATGACTAGGAAAGTTTGAGAGTAATGATTCTCATAAGGTGTGAAAGCCATCATCTTATTACTCCAAGAGCTTTATTACAGTGTTTGATGATTCATATAATTTATGTAAGACACGTATAATAAAGATTTCTATTTTATTAATTGATGAAAATATTACAAATACATGTACATATAGCCCATCCACAAGTTGGGTATAGGGCATATCCCTAACATATATGACCATCTATTAGATAAAATTAATTTCTTCGGTTAACGGATATTAAAAGAAATTCGTATTTATCCGAGTCCAATTCTATATGATCTCATCATACAAGGTGCCTCAATTCCCATGACACTACATGAACGATCCCGGATCAAGGTCGTCATACAAGTATAGAATGGACCGCAGCTATAGATAAACCACAAACAAAGTACCTCTTTTGTTTGCTCTCTATGGACTACTTAGATTACTAACTTCAGACTTAAATCCTCTTGTGCATCAAACAAACACTAAGTCTGAAGCTACAATCCTATCATGCAGGAGTTCATAGTACACTCAGGATTAAGATCAATTCCATATATGACCATTTTTTAGATAAAATGAATTTCTTCGGTTAACAGACATTAAAAGAAAATTGTATTTATCTGCGTCTAGTCCTATATGATCTCATCATACAAGGTGCCTCAATTCCCATGTCACTACATGAACGATCTCATATCAAGGTCGTCATACAAGTATAAAATGGACCGCAACTATAGATAAACCACAAACAAAATACCCTATTTGTTTGCTCTCTACAAACTATTTAGATTACTAACTCCAGACTTAAATCTTCTTGTGCATCAAACATACACTAAGTTTGAAGGTACAAGAGTAATCAAGGTAAACAAGACAATTGGACAATGTACGATATAAATCAAACAACTTTGATAGAATGAATAATGTATTTATTATTGTTATTATAATAATCAATTCCGTTTTACAATACATGAAGCTTTAGGACATAAATCCCAACACTTACATGAGTAATAAACTCTACCAGGATGTAAAATACGAGAAAAGGATATCGACATCCGTTGAGATGTGAGTGCTTGCCCCATCCTTCACCAGCATAGATGAAGATCACCATACGAAAGTTCAGAATACATAATGTTATATCCTACGATAGAAATGGAAAATACTAAAAGATAGATCACCGGGAAAAGATCCAAGGAAGTTCCCGAAGTCATAAAAGAAAAAACCCGACATAAATCAGGATTAATAATTTGCAGTACCAGTAAGAACCAATAGATCATACCAATTCTAATCGAAATTCGTGTGAGTTTAACATGACAGACCCATGATATTAGAGATACTCGGGAGTTAACATGAGTACCAGTATGAACAATAAGATTAGAACACATAGTTGTAGCCTATAGCAAAAGCAGAAAACAGAGATCTAGAAAGTAGCCTATAAGAAAGAACCACCAATAGCCTCGGCAACACGACCTAGAGCCAAGAGATATGATGTGGAAATAGTAAAGAATGATGAGGAAAGTAACAAGGAAGTTCAGAACATATAGTAACATAGATAACATAGCTTAAAGATAGTAACGAAAATGGAGACCTAAGAATAATTGATAAAAGTTGTGGAACCCTAAAAAGGGAGAAGTCGATACAGATCCCAACAGAATGAACAATAACTCTTCTTCTCAGTAGCCCCAACCCCAGTAAGTGTATGGACATCTAACCAGACATGCAAGCATGCGTTCAGCCCCCCAACTTAGAGCCTAGTAAGGATTTGAACAAGTAAAGGAGAGTACCTGACATAATGGATAGATCACGAGACAACAAGATAGTCAAACCAATAAGTTCAACATAAAATAGACAAGAATCATAAGATAGTAATATTTTGTATGAGATAGAATGATTTGAATTCACTGTATGCCTAGCCAAATCTAGAAGAAAGAACCCGCCCTATCGTAGAACGGTTAGACCTTAAGGAATGAATGCTCTAAAGAGTAAGGAATCAGAGTAGGCAATGCAAATAACGACCCCAGAAGTAAGATATATGACTTATACAGAACTTCCCACCATACTAGAGAGGAACGAATTAGTAAGAGAAAAACACCCAAACCAAAAGTTCAGTGGTGATAACATGACCTGTTCTAAGATATGGAGTTTTCCGAGAAGTAATGACTTAAAAGGTTCAAGGAACTGAGATAAGGAAGAAATCGAAGTAAAAAAGCAAAACTTTGGAATGAAGAATAACAAATGAAGTAAGTAGGATTTAGAGAGAGCATGATCCTTAAGAAGGTTCCCAGTAAAAGATAGTGTGATTAATAGATGGAAAATAATCAGGAGTAAAGTTGAAGGAGATAATTCAGACAGTTCCTAACAGTAATACCCTTAGTATAAATAAGGAAATACTAGGATTATAAAGGTGCAGCATGAGCAACTGTAGCACGCATAGTTAGTAAGACTACCACAACCGAAAAGACTTTAGGATCAACCCCACCCTCCCAACCCTCGTTAAACAATAGCAATTAGAGATGAACCTCAATGATCGTTCTGATGATATTTCCAGAAGCAAGTATCCAATAAAGTAAAATAAGAGACATTTGAAAGATAATACTCCTCAGATAAGGAAATAGAGGTATTAATCACAAGAGTTTTAAGTATAGAATAGAGCAGGAAAAAAGATGAAGAGAACTTTAAGTAAAAGTTTTTAGAAGAGGAAAATAACTATGAGTAAAAGAGTTAAAGGATGAGATATCTAGATAAAACGATGAAAAGAATGAGCATTAGTAAGTATGAACATGATACATGAGTCACAACATTAACCAGAAATTGAAGAAGAATGACATCAATAGGATATATTATGGAATGCATAGCAGTGAGCCTTAGGCACTAACATGAGACCGAAGTCCTATTAGATACAGATGGATAAGCAGATAACAAGTAAAGCTCGTAGGTTCCCATTCGCAGTTCATCATTATAAATAAGACTTAAGATGATGTGAAATTGATTTATTGAAGTATAATGTTAAGAGCCAAGAAAACTAAGTATAAGGATATTGTTGAGATCAAGACAACATGTGACGGAATAAGACTATGAGGATGAGTGATAATGGGACATCGTAGAGTAAAAATAGGTAAAGAGAATAAGTCAGTGTAAAAGATGGTTAACTGGATTATACTAGCAATAAATTTAAAGGTACAAAATAAATATAGATATTAACCATAATCGAATCACCAGCGTCGCTGAAGATAAGAGGCGTCAGTAAATGAAAATAGTAAGCTAGAACTAAGAGGTCTTAAGCCCCACAAATAAGCAGAGATAGGAGAACTTGAAGGACAGAGCCCATAGATAGTTGAAGCTTAATGAAGAGGAAACATAGAGTATATAAGATCGAATATGTGGCATTAAAGAAATACCTAGTAAGGAGAAACCGAAGTCTGAATACTGTTATTGTGGATTAGTGATTCAACTTCGGTAGTGTAGGAACAATCATATTAGCATTTGTATACCAAATTTAGATAAAACCATACAGAACTAAATATGCTTCAATAAGATCAATAATGAAATGAGTAACCGTCTGAGGAGCCTAAAAAATATTAAATCTTTAATAATAGAACAGATAAAGTGAAATGCAGTCACAGGGTATCAGATATAAAAGTAAGTCACTAAAGGCACCAGTTCGAGGAAAACCTAAGTTTAGATTTTGGAAATTGAATACTTCTGACACATTTTCAGGATGTTGCGAAGTATATAATAAGAGATATATGAATTTATGGATGAAAAGTTCCATGAAGGATTACACCTATGTATAGACAATATATATTATATGGACTTAGTTTCCACTCGAGAAAAAGGGTTGCTGAATGGACTCCCAAGGATTAAGTATCCAGCTATAGGGTTGAATAGAATCTACTAGAATAAGAGGTTTCAAAAGTCATGATGCTAGTTTTGGGCAAGATAGTAGAAAGAAAGTTAAGGAAGATAAGAGTAATAGAGACAGAAATGTCCTCAATCCAAGATAGACCTAAAAAAACCTCAGAAGGGATTCAAGGACGAATCTTATTTAAATGGGGTAGAAAATATAACACCCTAGTGATCCCGACGACTACTATGATGACTACTACACGATAAGAGGTATAATACATGGTATAAATCATGCTCAACTGTGTATATGCGCGTGAAATTGCTTGGCGGACATTTGGCAAGTCCTTTGCAGTTCCGATACGGAATTCATTTTATGTACTATTCTGAACAGCCCTTAGTATTTGGGGCATAATTTTTTCATACAATCTATAATTTTTATGAATTATATATTATCGAAAAGTGAAGATCGGGACCTACAACCTATGTTGGATATTTTTCAAATTCAAATCAGAAGCAGGTCGAAAATCGTGATTTCCGTCGCTGGTACAGTGAATTCGAGAATGGACTAAAATTGGTGATGTGGCACAATTCTAGCCAATCATGTCAAACAAAAATCAGCCACTTTTTTCCTATAAATATGACACTATTTGCTCATCCCTTAGAAGGGCAAAAAACGTGAGCCATGATGCAAGGAAGCTCTTCAAATCTTCTTCACTTTCATGAGATTTTAAAGGAATGGTGATGGTTTTCTAAGATTTTCTTGGTCAAGTAAGCCTTTTCTCTTCATTCTTCTTCTCATTTAAGAAAATGAGCATATATTCTTCACTTAAATTCTCACACTTATGAACCTTACGAATTTGGGGATTTGTGTTTTGAGAAGATTGGGCAAAGTTTAGGCCTCAATTCATGTTTATGAAGTTGTTTAGAGTGATTTATGCCTAGGTCTTGATTGAAATAAATGTCAAGGTGTAAAATGGGCATGGGGGCCGAATTCTTAGCATGTTGGGGGGAAATTGTTTTTGAAGTTTTGATGTTGTGATGATATTAGATAATGGCATGTTCTGAGTATGTTAAGAAATGCTTGTGTGAAGGTGTTAAGGTGATGAGGGTGTTAGAATTGCTTTGGACTGTGACAATAAAGAGCTGGTATTGACCCTGAAATTGGGCTAGCATCGTGATGCGTATAGGCTAGCATCGCGATGCAGAACATGTGTATGCTCCCCACCTCAGGTAAGGTCGTGTGAGCGACGCTGAGCATGTGAATGCTTTCCATCTCGGGTCGGTGCGTGTGGGAGTCACGCCAAACATGTGAACACCATTTACCTCAGGTCGGTGCATGAGGGAGCCATGCTGAACATACCCTCTATCTCAGGTCGGTTATGTGTTTGCCTAAGATCTGTCGTGAGGAAGACTAGGGTCGGTCATATGGAAGACTCGGGTCGGTGGTGTAAAAGACTCAGGTCGGTGGTGGGGAAGCCTCGGGTAGGTCGTGTGATGCCTCAGGTCGGTCGTATAGAAGTTGAGACACTGAGAACTTGGCGTCGTGATGCAGAACATGAAATGCTCTCTGCCCGAGTCTTCTGGTATGGACATCGCGACGCTCCCGACCCGACATCGCGATGCGTAACAGAAACATATTCATTTCATTTCAATTGCAACTTATGATGTTAGAGGCCACCCCTAGGGGTTTCTTATCGACACATATACACGCATTATGTCATGTTTCAAGTATAATTCATGACTTGTATTCTAATTAAGTTTATCAATTATAGATCATCGCAGGAATCGCAACTTCCTTCGGTGAAATAAAGTAATGCCAACCAGATTTCAAATCAGTGAGTGGTCTATTTTCTCAAATTGATTTCTACTTATATATTTTTGAACTCACATTTACATTTCAAGCACATAGGGTATTAGCCAAGTTTGATTTCAAATGCCTTACAAATTGATAATGTTTTTAGAAAGATTGATTTCAAAGTATGATTTTGTGATTTTGGAGGCATGGGAGAAAAATCCACCTCAATTATAGCTTGGTACAGATATTGGAATTGACGGTTACTGGAACTTACGAATTCAGAACGTGTGCACACGTAGTTCAAAACTAGGGATGACAGATGCCCCTAGATCCTATATTTCAGGACTAGGAGACGGCCATACGTAATGCTACTAGACCCTAGATTCAGAGTCGAGATGATAGCATTGATCCATACATCTGGCTCTAGTTCAGTTGTTTGGGGAATGACGAGACGTAACACCCTCATACGTCAGGTTTTTCAGAGATATCATTTTCAATTTAGGCCTATGGGGGGACAGCGAGACGTAACATCGTTATATGTCAGGTTTTTCAAAAACATATTTTCAGAGATAAGATTTTCAGAGATGTAGTTTTTAGAAATGATGGTTTTATGAAAGAGATTTAGAAATAAATCATTTTTACAAAAAGACTCAGAGTTTTATAGACATAAAAGAGTTTTCAGAAAGTTTCATAGAAAGAGATTGGTTATCAAATACGAAAGAGTTTTCAGAAAAAAAGATTGTTTTCTTGAAGATGAATTCGATTTCAGAAACAAATGAATATTTTATAAAGTATTTCAGTTTTTAGTTTTTTTTTAAACTTACCACTCATTAGGCCATTCAAACGATCTAACCCTCTCACTCCCAGTTTCTCTATTTTACAGGTATACTCAGAGGACGAGCTCGAGAGGATGGATGCTGATGGCAGTCACTAGAAGGTTTGAGTCCACTAGGTCAAGTCAAATATCGAGTTTAGTTAGAGTCGAATAAAGTCATGTATCAGGCATTTGTATAATAGTAATGGCATGAGTGATAAGTTAAGGTGTCTATGACATAATTATAAAGTGTAATATTATTGAATACATAGTATGAGTATTAAGATGCATTTAGGTTGTTGAGTTGGGCAATGGTCCCATGTATGAATTTGTATTTCATATAAGATTAGTAGAGTTGACTAGAGTAAGAAAGTTAGAGGCTCAGGGGGATAATGTGGCCTATTCCTTATCGACAGCATCTCATAGGAGGGGGATGTTATAAATTTCTTCGAGCTGAAGTGTTGGGGGAGTCTTAGTTTGCGACATAGTTTAGTTGACATGCATATTGAGAAAAACATATCTGAAAATTTGGAGTTATACTGCTTCCTTAGCTGCTTCACAAGCTACTTTATACTCAGCCTCCATGGTGGAGTTTGCAATGCTAGATTGCATTATACTCCTCCATACTATGGTTCCATCAACTAGGGTGAATACTGATTCAGATGTTGATTTCCTATTATCTACATAATTCTGAAAATCAGAATCTGTATATCCTTTAAGGGTCATATCCTCTCTAGGTTATAAAAGAATATAGTCTATCGTTCTTTTAAGATACTTGAGAATTTTCTTTACAGTCACCCACTGATCTAATCCTGGGTTAGACTGAAAACTATTGACTACATAACAGGTGTCTAGTCGTTGTGCATAGCAAAACACTAAATGCATGAGACTTCCAATAGTAGAAGCATATGGAATATGTCTAACCTCGCCAACTGCTTGAGGTGTCTTAGAAAATTGTTCATTCGACAATTTTGTTGAAAAGGTAAACTACCTTTCTTATAATTCAGCACCCAAAATCATACAACAATTTTATCGATATATGATGCTTGAGACATAGTTGATAATCGTCTCTTATGATCCCGAATGATCTGGATCCCAAGTACACAACTCGCTTTTCCCAAATCTTTCATTTGGAATTAGTTAGCCAGTCAGGATTTTACTTCCGATAATACTTTTACATCATTCTCAATGAGTAAAATATCATTGATATATAATATGAGAAAAACCACATTAACACAATTGACACACTTGTATATACAAGGCTCATTGGCGTTCTACTCAAAATCGTAAGACTTGATCATCACATCAAATCTTATTTTCCAAGATCAACATGCTTGCTTCAGTCTATAAATAGACCTTTGCAGCTTTCAAACCTTTTACTTTTAACCTTAGGCAATGAATCTCAATGGTTGAACCGTATAGATGCTCTAATCAAGGCTAACATTTAAGAATATTATCTTGACGTCCATATATAATTTATTATATTCATAATATGTGGTAATGGATAAAATAGTGGGAATAGATTTAAGCATGGCTACTGGTGAGAAAACCTCTTCATAGTCGACTTCCTCTTTCTAGGTGTAACCCTTGGCCATGAACCTAGCTTCGAAGGTCAGTACCTTCCTATATACTCATCTCTTCTTCTTGTAGATCCACTTGCAACTTATAGATTTTACCCTATCAGGTTGAGTTATAAGATCCCCGACAGAGTTGGAGTATACAGACTCCATCTCGAGATTCATGGCTTTGAGTCATTCCTTTTTATCAAGATCATCTATTGCACTATAATAGCTCAATGGAGCATCTACATCATTATTGGAGGTGACAAATATTGCCTCTCCAATCCCTAGATAGCGACCAGGTTGTCGCACAACACTCATACTACGTCTAGGTGGCAGACTCTTATGATATTACTCCATCTAATGCTCAGATGTCAAAAGTGTTACGTTATTGTAATTGTTAATAACTGTTGTTGATGATGCATTGGTCTAACCAGAAAATAACTCCTCGAGTACCAATTTATTACGAGGTATGAATTCTCTCATATAGTTCTCCTCAAGAAATACATACACTTTGCTCTCTTCTTAGACTATAAAAGAATCCACACATAGTCTCTTTAGGATAGCCTATAAATAGGCACACTTAAACGCGTCTTCAACTTTATAGTCTTGTTCTTCATCATATGCACTGGACACCTCAATATGCAGAAATGTTACAAACTAGCTTTGCGACCGCTCCACAACTCTAAAGGTGTCTTAAAATTAGACTTAGATGGAACTATGTTAAGGATATACATTGATGTCTGTGATGTATACCATTAAAAAAGTAGGTAATGAACTACCAATAAACATTGATCTTATCATGTCTAGTAGAGTTCGATTTCTCCTTTCTGAAATTCCATTCTGTTGTGGTGCTCCAGGTGCTATGAGTTGGGATACTATCCCATACTTAACTAAGAACTTCTCGAATTCATTGCCTAGGTATTCTCCTCCATGATATGATCGCAGAATTTTGATGACTTTACCTAATCGGTTCTCAATCTTAGGACGATACTCTTTGAACTTTTCAAAGGTATATGATTTATGCTGCATTAGGTAAACATGCACATATCTAAAATAATCTTCAATAAATGTGATAAAATATTCATAACCACTTAGTGATTAATTGACTTTTAGCCTTTTTCCAATAAAAGGTCTATTGAAAATATTACCTTTTAGACTAGACTTATAGACTGGTAAGTTGCAATCTTTTAACTGACTTAAAGATCCACTTTCTACTAATCTATTTATCCTTTCAAGGTTAATATGGCCAAGTTTGAGATGCCAAAGATTTGTGTTATCGTGAGAAATCTTTTGCCGTTTAGTTTCGAGTTTTTCAACCTTAAACATCTCAGTGTTGAGCAGTGAGTTATGTGTTAACAGTCTTAACACATACAAGTTATTTCATAGTTTCCTGCGCATATTATTAATCTTTTTTTGAAATAATAACTATTATTATTTAATAAAATGGAAAAAACATCATGCAATAGTTTTGAAACAGAAATCAAATTTCTACGAAAAAACAGAAATAAATAATATTTTATTTATATTCAAATAACTATTATTTGAAAATCGAAATCTGGTAACTCCCACTGCATTTACTGAAACAACATCCTCTATCCCGACTCTCATGGTAAAGTTACCTTTAGCAAGGTCCTTCCATGTATCAAATATTTGTACCTTTTACTTTCTAGTGTTTCTTTTTCTTCTTTGTAGTTTTGAAAGACTCGAAAATACTTGCCTCTCCACTAGGCTTACAAGAATCCATCAACATGGACTCCTAAAAGGTGAGCTCATTTAGAATCATAATAATCAAAAGTAAGTAAAGAGTCAATAAATAAATGGTAGACAAAAATGGGGGTTAATCATGCATATATGAGTATTTCCCAAGTGGTACTTGGAGTTGTATCCCAAGTACAGACCGCACTATCGTCCATTCAAATTCGGCTACGGAATTTATGTTTGGGTTTCCATCCGATATACCGCAAGGGATAATAACACACATAACTATCAATGTAATGTAAACGGACATAAAAAAGAGCGAAATAATAAAATAACAATAAAAGTAAATAGACAAAAGGCTAAATTGTAAAAATAAATGCGGAATAATAAATAACGATGAAAGTGAATAAATATATAATAAGATGAATAATGGAATGCCAAAAAAAAGAAATTGTGACCAGAAACTTGGCCGTCTTTAATGTAAGACTTCGCATACCCGGCTGGACGTATTTCACGTCCAGCCAGGCATGCCGTGTCCAAAACTATAAAAATAAATAGGGTGCCATCAGGTCTTACCTTTTAAGTTGCTCTATTGGAAATGCGTTAGGCCGTCGTCGGAAGGATTAAAGCTTGCTGTTTTCCTGGTTTGCTGGTTCACTGTTTCTGCTCGCTGTTTCACTATTTCTGCTAGCTATTTTTGCTGTTTTTAGGCTGCTGGTTTTGCTGTTTTTATTATTTTTGGGATGCTATTTTTTGCTAATTTTGGCTATTATTTCTTGGGACTGATTTTCGGTGTTTTAGGGGGCTGTTTTTGGGACTGATTTTTGGTGGTTTAGGGGGCTGTTTGCTGGTTGTTTGTTCAATTTTTAGGGGGCTGTTTGTTGGTTGTTTGTTTGATTTTTAGGGGGCTGTTTGCTGGTTGTTTATTCAGTGAGGGTGGTTGTTTGGTTGATTTCTTGTTGTTTCGGTAATTGGTTGTTTGAAGGTGATCAGTTGTTGTTTTGGTCAGTGATTGAAGGGCTGTTTATTATTGTTTCGGTCGGTGATTGAAGGCTTATTTGTTGTTGTTTTAGTCGGTGATTGAAGGGCTTTTTATTGTTGTTTTGGTCGGTGATTGAAGGCTTACTTGTTGTTGTTTTAGTCGGTTATTGAAGGGCTTTTCATTGCTGTTTTGGTCGGTGATTGAAGGGCTATTTGTTGTTTACGCCTAAGAGAAGAAGATGAAGAGAAGCCTTAGTTTTTTTGTTTGTGTGTTTTCCGTGAAAGAGCCTAATTTGTGTCAAGATTTGGTCCCTAATTTATAGTGTCTTGAAGGGATATCTAAATAAGGAAATAAATCACATTGATTTGGGGAATATCTTACCAAAATTATTTTTGGCATACAATCTCCTAAATTTGGTGATGGGGATCTTGTTATTTGGAAAGGATAGGATATCAAATCTTGTTAAATTGGAAAGTGATTTGAGGGGATTTTGACATGTGAATTGCATGAGATTTTGTCTATTTGGGAAGCTTTGGGCATGCATGAGAGGTTTATGGGCCTTGGGCGTGTAGTGTTGCAGGGTAATGAGCTGAGGCTGGGTTGATGGACCGAGGCTAAGGTTTGAAATAGAAATTGACTGGGCGAATCTGAGGCTAGCTAGTGAGTCCGAATCCAGTGAGGTGCTAATTTTGGAGGTTTTCTTTCCTTCCGGCATTCATTTCCCATAACTTCCACAAATTTTCAGGTAGTGCCTCCATACGAGGCTCATCATCGGCCTTATGTAAAAATACAGTGTCTATAGTCGCCCCCACTTTGATGGGGCTTGTGCGGTGTGTGACAGTGACAACCCTATCAAAGTCATGCATGCATTTTTGCTTACCAGGTTCGCTGGCCATAACTTCTAGGATTTGTTCCCAAACTGAGATGAGTTGATGGTGAGGTGCTTTGACCCCTGGGTTTTGTTTCCGAACCACTGAGTGTGAGATGCTTCAACCTCTGGGATTTGTTCCCGAACTGAGTTGAGTTGATGGCGAGGTTCTTTGACCTATGGGTTTTTTTCCCAAACCACCGAGTGTGAGATGCTTCGATCTCTGGGATTTGTTCCCGATCTGAGTTGAGTTGATGGCGAGGTTCATTGACCCTTGGGTCTTATTCCCGAACAACCGAGTGTGAGATGCTTCGATCTCTGGGATTTTTTCCCGAACTAAGTTGAGTTGATGGCGAGGTGCTTCGACCCCTAAGTTTTATTCCTGAACCACCGAGTGTGAGATGCTTCGATCTCTGGGATTTGTTCCCGAATTGAGTTGAGTTGATGGCGAGGTGCTTCGACCTCTGGGTTTTATATCCGAACTACTGAGTGTGAGATGCTTCGATTTCTGGGATTTGTTCCCGAACTGAGTTGAGTTGATGGCGAGGTGCTTCCACCTTTGGGTTTTGTTCCCGAACCACCGAGTGTGAGAGGCTTCGATCTCTGGGATTTATTCCCGAACTGAGTTGAGTTGATAGCAAGGTGCTTTAACCTCTGGTTTTTGTTCCTGAACCACCGAATGTGAGATTCTTCAATCTCTGGGATTTTTC
The DNA here is from genome assembly GCA_019454045.1 of Zanthoxylum bungeanum. NCBI lineage: Eukaryota > Viridiplantae > Streptophyta > Magnoliopsida > Sapindales > Rutaceae > Zanthoxylum > Zanthoxylum bungeanum. Next base: position 172,306 of record SKCR01041025.1, read on the forward strand.
CCGAACTGAGTTGAGTTAATGGAAATGTGCTTTGACCTATGGGTTTTGTTCCTGAACCACCGAGTGTGAGATTCTTCGATCTCTGGGATTTGTTCCCGAACTGAGTAGAGTTAATGGCGAGGTGCTTTGACCTCTGGGTTTTGTTCCTGAACCGTCGAATGTGAGATGCTTCGATATTTGAGATTTTGTGATTTTGTCCCGATCTGAGTTAAGTTGATGGCGAGGTGCTTTGACCCCTGGGTTTTGTTCCCGAACCACCGAGTGTGAGATGCTTCGATCTCTGGGATTTGTTCCCAAACTGAGTTGAGTTGATGGTGAGGTGCTTCGACCTCTCAGTTTTATTCCCGAACCACCGAATGTGAGATTCTTCGATCTCTGGGATTTAGTCCCGAACTGAGTTGAGTTGATGGCGAGGTACTTCAACCTCTGGGTTTTGTTCCCGAACCCCCGAGTGTGAGATGCTTCAATCTCTGGGATTTGATCCCGAACTGAGTTGAGTTGATGGCGAGGTGCTTCGACCTCTGGGTTTTATTCCCGAACCACCGAGTGGGAGATGCTTCGATCTCTAGGATTTGTTCCCGAACTAAGTTGAGTTGATGGCGAGGTGCTTCCACTCTTAGGTTTTATTCCCGAGCCACCGAGTGTGAGATGCTTCGATCTCTCGGATTTGTTCCTGAATTGAGTTGAGTTGAGTTGATGGCGAGGTGCTTCGACCTCTGGGTTTTGTTTCCGAACCACTCAGTTTGAGATGCTTCGATCTCTGGGATTTGTTACCGAACTGAGTTGAGTTGATGGCGAGGTCCTTTGACCTCTGGGTTTTGTTCCCGAACCACCGAATGTGAGATGCTTCGATCTCTGGGATTTGTTTCCGAACTGAGTTGATTTGATAGTAATGTGCTTCGACCTCTGGATTTTGTTCCCGAACCACCAAATGTGAGATGCTTCGATCTCTGGGAATTTTTCCCGAACTGAGTTGAGTTGATGGCGATGTGCTTTGACCTATTGGTTTTGTTCCCGAACCACCGAGTGTGAGATGCTTCGATCTCTGGGATTTGTTCCCAAACTGAGTTGAGTTGATGGCGAGGTGTTTCGACCTCTGGGTTTTGTTGCCGATGTTGGACAATTATGACCCATAACGTTACTATTTGTAAAAGACATTGTGCTTTTTGTACAAATTAAATTTGTGACATTGGAAATTGCTATTTTATCATTTTGTAATTAGATTACTTAAATATATGAATGATAAAAGTCCTTATGATTAGTTCCGGATTATAAGATATGAGACAATATCAATCCATGAAGGTTTAATCATTAAATATCCCTAGTCGTAGTATTATCGAGACTGGACATCGATAATGCGAAATTGACTAGTATTGCATTTGTGTGTGTTATGGAAGCGTAACATGATAGTTCTCATATATTTAAGTATTGGATACTTATGCAAGTGTGATATGAAGTTGTGTTTTCCGATGGTACGGGAACAACTTCGCTCTGGATAGACCCCGCGAAATCCCATTGGTAGTATGACTTTGTGTCTATGGGAATCCGCATCAGGGTAGGTGTATTTGGTCTTAACCTGAGACTTGCATCTCTAATACTTACGACAATCAAAACACTTTGGTTTTGGTCGTCCGGGACTTTAACAGGTTTTGTGTACACCTCTTATGGGTTTATTGAGAATCGTAGTGTATTGGGTGTGATGTCAAGACGGAAATATCACTTCAGTCATATGAAGATGATGATCACGCAGGGATACAGAACTGGTTCTCTATTATGTTGCAACTATCGGGATAATATACAAGGTCATGATTTTTCGATTATAGAGACTAGTTGCTTGTGATCCGATATATGCTTCGTACGGGGCAGACATTATTCCAGCCTCAGGCCTTGCATGTGACATCTGATACTAGATCGCAATACGCAATACTACGTATACTACGCCTGTTATAGATTATATATTCCTTAAAGAATATTTCTAGAGAATTGGGTAGGCACGGCGCTTTGCTAGAAGCCAACCATGTCTTGTAAATCGGTAAGAACGTGGTACCGGGTACGCACGTGTTCAGATAGTCCGACGACCAAATTTACTGCCAACATATCCAGGGATCTCATGGGTCGCTTCCCGAAGATTCACCGATGACGTATGACTCGAACATAATTAATCTGGGATTAATTAGAAAAGAGAGAAAATTAATCTGGGATTAATTACAACGAGAATTTATATGGGATAAAATTCGATAAGAAGAGAGAGAACGATTAATTTGGAATTAATCGATTAAATAATATATTTGATATATTAAATGAAATTAGATTTCATAACGGAGTTAAAATTGGATTTTAATTCGGGCGAACGAATTAATTTAGAATTAATTCGCGAGCGACGTTCGTAATAAATTTGCAAGGCATTATTATTTAATTAAATTGTATTTAATTACGTCGCAACGGAAAATTCATTTAATCGGATTAAGCGAACCCGAGCCCGAAGTGTGTTGAGCAAGCCACTTGAATTTTGAATTAAAGTGGGTCCCACCAACTTACATCACTTGTCCATCAAGTGTCAAAGTTGATTGATGGGAGTAGTTGGAGGCCTTAAATGCATTTTTCCCTCCAAAACTTTGCTTAGCCTTTTGGTAAGGCATATACCAAAATTTGGTTTTGATTTTTCATAAGTTGTAATTGATTTTAGAAATCAAAATATCAAAAACCAAAACTCTCTCCTCTCCTATCACTTTGCCGTGAACTACAAAGAACCAAGGAAAGAATTTTGTTGCAATTTTCTTCCAAAGCTAGCACTTAAAGAATCATTCAAAGGTGATAGGGAAACATCCCTTGAGTTTGGAATTCAAAAGATCAAGCTTGGAGCTCAACATACAATCAAATGAGAGCTTGGAGCAACTTCAAAGGAGGCAAAATTTTGTTGTCTACACATCCTACCTAGCCGATCAATGTAAGTTATTCCGCAAACTTCGTTGAGTATTCACATATATTTTATGCTTATTAGATCTTGGGATTGATCTTAGAGACCCAACAATGGTATCATTGCCTATTTAAGCATGAAATTGATTAGGGTTTATAATCTTGAATTTGGGTTTTTTTGCTTGGAGCATGATTTTATCAAATTGATTGTTTGAGTATGCTTAGATTATGATAACTTAGAGTTATGCTTGATTAATTTTATGAAAGAAATTGATTAGATAATTTTCCCAAAATATTTGGCTTGGCCGAATACATTATGAACCCTAAGCTCATGTTGATTTTGATTTTTTAGACCATTGGATGTGTTTAATATGCTTGGAGACATTGATTTGTTATTTAATTTGATTGAAATCAAAATTGATGAAAAAATCCCATATTGCCGTGAGCATCAAGAGCATGTAATGACTTGATTTTATTTCAATTGTGTTGGACATGAATTGAATATAATAAATCATGATTAATTAATTAAATTGGTGTTTTGGAAATGTTAATTTAAATAATTAATTATGGCTATACACTTTAATTAAATAAATTGTGATATTTGGAATATTAGAATTTAATTAATTAGGCTTAATTTGGAATTGGGCTAAAAATGTTATATTTGGGCCTTATGGGCTTGGTTGGGCCAAGTTGGTTTAAGACAATTGGATTGGATCCAAATTGGGCCTAAAACCATTCCATAAAGTCCAAATGTAATTAATGGACCTTTTAAATTTAATTGGGCCTAATGGGCTGAAAATAATTTTATGGCAAATATGGTGATTCCTTTATGCGGCCTTGGAATTTGGGTTTGACCCATATTATCCAAAGCCCATGCCTTATGAAATTAATTAAAAGCCCATTGGACTTTAATTAAATTGACATTGGATGTTAATTGGGCTTTGAGACCCCTTAAAATTAGATTTAGAATCTAAGTCGTAAATGCACATTAAAAGTGTAATTATTTAATTTGGAATTAAATAAAGAATTAGTATTGAATACAAATTAAATTGGATTTAAAATTGTAGTTCGATATAATTCAAGAATTCACACTTTGAGTACTTATTCTTAAACGAGTTGGACTAGCGCAAATCAAATCGTTGTTTGAACATTGGATGATCAATTAATTCAAAGAATAATTAATTGGATTAGATTGATTGAATAACATACTTTGTGTGAATACATGGATGTACTGTATGAATAATGTATATCAGATGGATATTAGATGGGTGAGGGCAATTTTGGAAATTATTGTAATAAATTTAGAATTTATTAAATTGGACCTGCGTGTCCAGCCTTTATCTCCCATTCTTTGTAATTTTCTTCTCATCAATTCCCCTCATTGTGATAAGGTTTCTTTATTGTATTATGTAATTGGGTAGAAGTTAAAATAGTGCTAGCCGGGGAGAGGAAAGTGAGTGATTTGTTCTAGGAATAATTTGTGAGATATCCATCCGCATATCATTATTAATTTATTTATTGTGCCTTATTATGCTTTTAGAATGCATGCTTAAGGGTGTATGATGTGACCTAATCAAAGATAATTAATTGGTTGCCAATTACGCGAAAAACCTTCAATCAAATATTAAGCATTTTCCTTCCATTGAATAGTTATTTCTCAAGATCCAAGATTGGCATTGGTTTGTTGGCAAAGTCAAGATCAATGTCCATAGCGGATGTGTTTGAACCATGAAAGCTTTGTTCCATATCGCATGTCTTGGGCAAGTTGTGATTTGTTGGCCAAAGTCAAGGTCACTTCTTGTTCATCGACATGGATTACGAAGTTTTCCAAGGTCAATGGGTCCCGCTCAAATGGAATCATTAAGCTTGTTGAGCCAAAGCCAAGGCTTAGCTGATTCAGAGGAAAAGGTTAGGAAAATATATTGGATATATTGGCATATATATTGTATATATGTTTCAGACTTGGAGGTCCACCTATCGGATCTAGGAATTGGATGAGATCCAATTGATCTTAGAGATCTACCTAGTTAAATATCATACAGCTTGTTGGCCAAAGTCAAGGTTGTGTGTTATTTAACGGGATCCTAGCCCACTAGGAAACTAGGTTTCTCGAGTACTCAACAGAGGGTTAGAGGCTCGCCGAAAAATAGTGGGAGGCTAGTATTGAATTTGCAATTTCGTTTAAATACTTGCCAATACGCGCTTTCAAATTATTTCGTCAATTATATATATTTATTAGTTAGACTAATATTCTATTATTTTTCTTGTAACAGTTGGACTGTACCCAAAAATCGTTAATTGAATAGTTAGACTATTGTAATTAAGATGACTGGAAAGATCGGGGTTATAGACATTATCATGGGCGAAAATGTTTTTAATGGCGCGAACTTTCCTGATTGGGATATGAACCACACGATTGTCCTGGGGGCTGAAAGGATGCTCTATACGATATAGAGACCTCTCGAGCCTAAGCCCGAAAATGAGCAGCCACTTGAGCTTGAGCTTTGGAAGACTCATAGCGATGACAACTCAACTGCTCAATCCGTCATGCTCGCTGCGATGACCCCTCAATTTCATCACCAAATTAAGGGATTGGATCCTATACTATGGTGGCAAAATTTAAGGACATTCATCGATCTAACCTTAGATCGCAAAGGTATGAATTGCAGAAGAAGCTTTTTTGCTCTCGAATGTCAGAGGGTACATCTGTCGAGCACCATGTGTCGCAGATGATTGTTGATATTGAACAGCTGGGTCAGCTAGGCATAACCTTTGAGGCTGAGACTTCTATAGATTTGATCTTGCAGTCTATTCCTGACAGCTGGAGCAGGTTTATCATGAACTACAATATGATGAACCAAGACCATACTCTTGGAGAGCTGATGGCAATGCTGCGTGAAGTAGAAAAAGAGTTATTGAAGGGCAAAAAGTGTGAGGCGCACTTCGCTTCAACATATCAGTCTCCCAAGGCTTGGTCGAAGGCTACTGGAGGTGTAAAGATGAAGAAGAAGAAGGGCAAGACCAAATCGTTAAAGTCTTCTGGGAAGGCAAAAGACAAATCCTAAGATGTATGCCTGTAGTGTGGCAAACGGGGTCACTGGAAGCGTGACTGCCGTGAGTACAAGGCGCACATGAAGGAAATCAAAACGGGAAAGGCACCGGCTTCAGGTATGTTTGTTATAGAAATAAACATGTCTACTTCTAGTTTTAAAAATTGGATTTTTGATTCTGGTTGTGGTACTCATATATGTACTGATGTGCAGTATCTGCGGATTAGCAGGAGACTGGCCTCAGGGGAGATTAATCTACGAGTTGGAAACAGGACCAGGGTCGCTGTTTTGGTTGTAGGGACTTATATTTTGGAACTACCCTCGGGGCATGTACTAAACTTATAAGACTGTTATTATGTACCTAGTTTGACTAGGAATATTATATCTGTATCTTTATTAGCCCAATGTAGGAATATTATTATGTATAAAAATGATATGGAGATATGCAGTGCTGATGTGAATAATGGTCTTTATGTTTTGAATATAAATTAATCTCAAACATTAAATGTAACAAACAAAAGACTTAAACTAAGTAACAAAGATGAAACTTATATGTGGCATTGTCGTCTGGGACACATTAACAAGACTCGCATATCCATACTTTCGAAGAGTGGGTACTTGGACGGATTTGATCCAAATTCATATGATGTCTGCAATCTTGTTTATTAGGCAAAATGCCTAAAACACCTTTTAGCGGTAAATGTGCATGTGCTATCGAAATGTTAGCCCTCGTTCATAGTGACGTATGTGGGCCAATGTCTAGCCAGGCTAGAGGTGGATATGAATACTTCGTAACCTTTACGGATGATGCATCGCGTTATGGTTATGTGTTTTTATGAGACACAAGTCAGAAACCTTTGAGAAATCAAAGAGTTTTCAACACAAGTAGAAAAACAGACTATGGCAAAAGTATTAAAACAGTTTGGTCGGACCGTGGTGGAGAATACTGAGCAATGAGTTTCTCGATTACTTGAAAGAGTATAGTATTCTTTCACGATGGACTCCTCCCGAAACAACGTAATTAAACAGTGTGTCCGAACGGAGTAAACCACAACTTTGTTGGACATGGTAAGGTCAATGATGAGTCGCACTGAGCTACCTATTTCCTTCTGGTGGATATGCATGGAAATAGTGCAATACTTATTTTGAATAAAGGTTTGCGTCAAAGTCTGTTCAACAGACTCCATATGAAATATGGACAGGAAAGAAATCGTGTTTCTCATTCCTGAAGAATTTGGGGTTGCTGGGCATACGTTAAACATTTGGATGGTACCAAAACTTGAACCCAAATCAGATAAGTGTCTATTTGTAGATTATCCTAGGGAAACCAAAGGATATTACTTCTACAACCCACAAGAGAACAAAAATATTTGTTGCCTACATGCGGTTTTCCTCGAGAAGGAATTCCTAATGAAAGTGTGTAAGTGGGAGGAAAGTAGAACTCGATGAAAATCAGAGTGATACTGACCTGGCACACCGATTCCTTAACGGAACATGAACAGTTCATCAGGGATGAGACTGTACCACAGACTTCGATACACAAGGACCACGTAGGTCGGAGAGAGTCAGAAAATAACCTGAGAGGTATGGGTTTCTGATCTCACCTTATTTGGATAATTATCTAATTGAGGAGGCACGAACCGGCTACGTATGAGGAAGCGATACAAGGTATCGACTCCCGGTTTATGGCAAGATGCCATGAAATCCGAAATAGATTCCATGTACACCAACCAAGTTTGGACACTATTTGATGCACTAGAAGGCATAAAGCCTATTGGTTGCAAATGAGTCTTCAAGAAGAAGACTGACATGGATGGCAACATACAAACATACAAAGCTAGGCTTGTAGCGAAAGGGTATCGTCAATGACATGGTGTTGATTACGATGAAACTTTTTCACCAGTTGCCATGATTAAATTGTGGGGTTTCTATTAAATCCTAAGGTTCAATTCAAGCAATGAAAATCATGTGAATACATCAAGAAAGTACGGCGGAAACATACTTACATTGATCGGCTTTTGGATGCGATGAAAATAAAGTTTTTTCCTCCAAGGTTGAAGCTCACGATTTTGCTCCCATTTTCGATCCCATGGTGATCCACCAAGCTCCAAGCTTTGTGTTGTGATTCCAAGCTCACAAGTCGGTTTCCCTATCACCTTCGCAAGACCCAAAAAGTGTGCTAGCACTCTCCAAATTTTACCGTAAAATTTCCTATGCTTCTTCTTCAATTCACGGCAACAGCAGAAAAATGAAGAAGAAAGATGGCCCTTGGCCGAGAGAGATGGAGATGAGAGAAGAAAAAATGTGTTAAGTTTTTGGTTGTTAATGATTTGTGTATCTAATACACAAATTCAACTTTCAAAAAGTCAAGGCATTAATGCCAACCAACTACCACCATCAATCACTCATGACTTGTTGTCAAATCACTCAAAGTGACTAGACATCACATCAATCGATGACTATTGATTTGACACTTGATGTGACTGTGGGCCGCACTTAAATTCATAATGTGAGTGCGCCCGCAAACACTCCCGGGCTTGGGTTCGCTAATTCCAAAATTAACGAATTTTTCATTGCGACGTAATTAAATCAAATTTAATTAAATAATTGTGCCTAGCAAAATTACTATTCACGTCGCTAAACGAATTAATTCTAAATTAATTCGTTCGCCCGAATTAAAATCTAATTTTAATTCTGAGTCGAAATCCAATTTTGTATAATATATCGAATATATATTTTATCGATTAATTCCAAATTATCGTCGTCTCTCTCCTTTAAATATATATCTATCCCAGATAAAATACTCTCCGCAATTAATCCCAGATTAATTTTCTCTCTCTTATAATTAATCCCAGATTAATTAAAGTGCGAGTCATACGTCATCGGTGAATCTTCGGGAAGGGACCCATGAGATCCCCGGATAATTCGGAGTAAATCCGGTCGTCGGACTATCCGAACACGTAAGTACCCAGTACTATACGTTTTTACCGATTTACAAGACATGGTTGGCTTCTAGCAAAGCATCATGCCTACCCAATTCTCCAGAAATATTCTACTGGAATATCGATCTATATAGGCGTAGTATACGTAGTATTGCGTATTCGATCTAGCATCGGATGTCACGTGCAAGGCCTGGGGCTGGAAATGTGTCTGCCTCGTACGAAGCACATATCGGATCTCTGGTAACTAGTCTCTATAATCAGATAATCATGACCTAGTCATATTATCCCGATGACTGCAGTACATAAGAGAACCAGTTTCGTATCCTACGTGATCATCATCTCCACTATGACTGGAGTGATACTTCCATCTCGACATCACACCCAATGCACTAGGATTCTCAATATACCCAGAAGAGGCGTACACAGAACCTGTTAAAGCCCTGGACGACCAAAACCAAAGCATATTGATTGTCACAAGTATTAGCGGTGCAAGTCTCAGGTTAAGACCAAATACACCTACCCTGATTCGGACTTCCATAGACACATAGTCATACTACCAATGGAATTCCGAGGGGTCTATCCAGAGCGAAGCTGTTTTCCGTACCATCGGTAAACCACAACCTCCTACTACACTTGCATGAGTATCTATACCCAAATATATGAGAACTATGCCGTTATGCTCCCACAACGCGCACAAGTGTAATACTAGTCTATTCCGCATTATCGATGTCCAATCTCGATAATACTACGACTAGGGATATTTAATGATTAACCTTTATGGATTGATATGTCTCATATCATCTCAATCCGAAACTAATCATATGGACCTTCTATCATTTATACATCTTGGTAATCTAATTACAAATGATAGAAGAGCAATTTCCTTTGTCACATAGTTAATTTGTACTAATAACACCATGATCTGTACAAATAGTGAAGTTATGGGTCCATAACTGTCCAACAATCTCCCACTTGGCCATAGCCAATCACTCAAGTGTCCTACACCTGAACTATGTACGGTTCGCTTCAAATTCTGCTGAGAAAAAATCTTTCGTCAGCGGATTTGCATGATTATCATCTGATGCGATTTATTCGATCATCATATCGCCAGATGTATGATCCGAACGAATTAGATAAATAATTGAAGTATATATCTGGATCGTGATGAAACCATTAATCTTTAGCCTGCGTTGTAGCCTAGCTCAGCTGCTACAGAACTATATCTAATCTAATTAGATTATTATCAATCCAGAAGGCTTCTATTGCTATCTCAGCTGCAAGCAATATTCCGCTTTTGTTGTTTATACGGTAATAGTATCTTACTTGGAAGATTTCCAGCTCACTGTTCCGTTATTCAAACTTTAAAGTATCGTTGTTACGACTAGTGTCGTTTTTATCGTTAGGAAACTTCAAAACAGTGAACCCAGTCACTTCAAGTTCTCCTTCTCCATAGTATAAGACAGCATCCTTAGTTCCTCTAAGATACTAAAGGATGTTCTTAACATCAATCCATGTGACTATCACTTGGATTGGCATGATTGTGGCTCCATATGCTCAAAGCATATGAGACACCAGGTCGCGTACATTTTCAATGTAAGAGTTCTCGGAGAGTACTAACAACTTTAAATCTATCCCAGTAGATCTTTATTCCTAGAATAAAGGTTGTTTCTCCCAAGAATTCTACGGAGAATGTTTCATGAAAGCCAAGCTTTCACACGATTGTTATTATGGGAATATCATTTAAGAAATGATATGTCATCATTATTATACAGGACATTCATTGTCAGTGCGCTCCCACTAACCTCCTTATATACACAAGAATCATTTTCGTTTTTGAATTAAATCATATACTATTATGATTACACCAAAAAGATAATTCCAAGAACCCTATGCTCGCTTCAATCCATCAATGGATCGAATAACTTGAAAACCTTGTTTGCTAGTTTTGGTACGAAAAAACCGTCAGGATGTTGTAAACATCCTCCAAAAGGTTTCCATTAAGGAAAGTGGTTTTGGCATTCCGCTGTCATATTTCATAAATGAAGCATGCAGCATTAGCAAGCATTATCCAAATGGATTTAACCATGGCAACGAGTAAAAGGTTTCGTCGTAATCGACACAATGTTGATAACGATACCTTTTCGCTACAAGCCTAGCTTAGTACGTTGGTATGTTGCCTTCCATGTATGTCTTCCTTGAGGACTAAATAGTACCAGTAGGCACAATGCCTTGCGATACGTCAACTAGTGTCTAAACATAGTTGGTACACATGGAATCCATTTCGGATATCATGAAACTTTGCCATAATAGGGAGTCGATACCTTGTATCACTTCCTCATACGTAGTCAGTTCGTATCCCTTAATAAGATTGACATCTTTATGAGGTGAAATCAGAAACCCATACCTCCCAGGTTGTTTTCTGACTCTCTTCGACTTACGTGGTTCTTTTGTATTCGAAGATTATTGGTATAGTTACATCCTAGATGAACTATATATGTATTAAGGAATCGGTGCCTGGAATAGTATTACTCTGATTTTTATCGAGTTTTACTTTCCTCTCACTTACCACTGATATTGGTTTCCTCTTAGGAAAACCGCATGGTGAGCAACAATTACATTGTTCTCTAGTGAGTTGTATAAGTACTATACTTAGGTTTCCTAGGATAACCTACAACTTAGGCACTAATCCGATTTGGGTTCTAGTTTGGTATCATCCAAACATATGCCTAGCATACCCAAATCTGCAGGAATGAGAAAACCCAGTTTCTTTCCTGTTCATATCTAATATGAAGTCTGTCTAACAGATTTTTATGGAACCTTATTCAAAATAAGTTTTGCACTATTAAATGCGTATCCGTTGAAGGAAATGGTAGCTCAGAGCGACTCATGATTAACCTTATCATGTCTAATAAAATTCGATTTCTCTGTTCGGACACACCGTCAAACTGACGTGTTCCGGGAGGAGTCCTCATTGAAAGAATACTATACTCTTTCAAGTATTTGAGAAACTTATTGCTTAAGTATTTTCATCACGGTCCATTCATGATGTTTTAATACTTTAGCCGATCTTTTTGTTTACTTCGTGTCGAAACTCTTTGATTTAATCAAAAGTTTCTGATTCGTGTTTCAAAAGAAACACATAACCATAACGCGATGCCACATCCGTAAAGGTCACGAAACATTCATATCCACATCTAACCTAGCTAGACATGGGCCCACTTATGTCACTATGAACGAGGGCTAACAGATCGATGGCATTTGCACTTTTACCAAGTAAAAAGTGTTTCAGGCACTTTTCCTAATAAACTAGATTCGTAGACATTATTTGAATAGAATCAAATCCGTCCTAGTATCCACTCTTCAAAAGTGTGGATATACGAGTCTTGTTAAATTGTGTCCCAGACAACAATGCCACAATTAAGTCTTATCTGATCAAATAAGTTCGAGCTATTTGTTTGTCATGTCATATGTTTGAGATTTATTTATATTCAAAATATAAATACTGTTATTCACATCTAATGTGTTTATCTCAATATCATCTTTATAAAATAAAACACTTTAATGTTCTAGAATATAAAGGTATACCTGCAACGGGTTAAACCCTGATATAGAGATAATGTATCTAGTCAAACTAGTTATATTTTAACAGTTTCCTAATTTAAGTACACACCCAGAGGGTAGTTCCTAAACTTAGGTATCTACGGTTAAAACAGCGACTTTCGTCCCATTTCCGATTCGCAGATAAATCTCAACTGAAGTGAGTATCCTGCTTATCAGCAGATTCTGCACACTTGTACATATTTATGTATCACAACTGGTATCTAAAATCCAATTTTAATACTAGTAGCGAACATGTTTATAACAAACATATTTGAAGTCGGAGCCTTGCTCGTCTTCAATTCCTTTATGTCTGCCTTGTCCATACGGCAGTCACTCTTTAGTGACCCCGTTTGCCACAGTTTAGGCAGACATCTTGGGATATGTCCTTTGTCTTCCCAGAAGATTATAATGACTTTTGCCTTTGCCCTTTTTCCACACTCCAGAAGCCTTTGGCCAAGCCTTGGCCTTCTGGGATGTCGAAGTGAGATGCGCCTTGCGCTTCTTGCCTTATTGCAAACTTTGGCTTTGTCTCCTTGAGTATAGCCATTACTCTCCAAGAGTTTTCTATTTGCAATTTGTACTTCTAAGATCTAAGGATAGATCTTTGAAGATCCTTCAATTTCAATATCATACTTTAAGGATCTAATCCTAAGTTCTGATTAAGAAATTAAGGAGCCTATTTGGCAAGCATAATGGATTAAGCACTAAAGTTATCATCACATGGATCTTCCAAGATCATGCTCTATACCATTTGCTTAACTCCAGGCTTAGGCCTAATATGTTATTTTATCAAATAAAGTAACTTCTTAGTTTTTTCAGGACTATCCTGATATTTTATTTCCATTTGAAAATTAAAGTCGTTTAAATATATTTTCACACCCAGATTATGTTTTAAACACTAATCTTTCAATTATCTTGATTCTAATAGTCCAACTATTAATCAACGATTTTAGGTACAATTCATTATAATGATTACTATAGTCCAACTATATAATCAACTATATTTAATTGATTAAATTCAATTATATTGATTACTATAATCCAATTATAAAATCAACTATTAATTGAAATTAGTTTGAATACAGTCCAACTGTTTAATTAAAATAACAATTAAATATTAGTCCAACTAATAAATAATTTATTTGACGAAATATTTGAAATGAGCACGTATGGAAAGTAACTAAACGAATATTGCAAATTTAATACTTGCCTCCCACTATTTTTTCGGCGAGCCTCTAACCCTCTGTTGAGTACTCGGTAAACCTTGTTTCCTAGTGGGCTAGGATCCCGTTAAATAACACACAATCTTGACTTTGGCCAACAAATTGTATGATAATTAACTAGGTAGATCTCTAAGATCAATTGGATCCCATCCAATTCCTAGATCCAGTAGGTGGACATCCAAGTCCGAAACATATATCTTATATATGCCAATATATCCAATATATTGCCTAACCTTTTTCCTCTGAATCAACTAAGCCTTGGCTTCGGCATAACAAACTTAGTGCTCCCAGTTAAGCGGAACCCATTGACCATGGAAAGCTTCGTAATCAATGTCGATGGACAAGAAGTGATCTTGACTTTGGCCAACAAATCACAACTTTGATAAGACACCAATATGGAACAAATCCTTCATGATTCAAACACATCCTCGAAGGACAAAGGTCTTGACTTTGGCCAACAAACCAATGTCAGTCTTGGATCTTGAGTAAGAATCACTCAATGGAAGGAAAAACGCTTAATATGATGTGAGGGTTTTTCGCGTAATTGGCAACCAATTAATTATCTTTGTTAAGGTCTCATCATCATACACCCTTAAACATGCATTCTAAACACATAATAAGGCGCGTAAGTAAATAAATATAATAATGATATGCGGATGGATACTTAAACACATTGTTCCTAGAACAAATCTCTCCTTCCTCTCTCCTGCTAGCACAAGTATTACTTCTACCCGATTACATAACACTTCTGAAGAAACCTCATTTACATTAAGGGGAATAGGTGAGAAGAGAAATACAAAGAGTAAGGAGGTAATAGGCTGGACACGCAGGTCAAAATAAATTCTAAATTTATTACAAAAATTTCCAAAATTGCCCTCACCCATCTAATATCCATATGATATATATTATTCATGCATTGCAACCATGTATTCACACAAGCATGTTATCAATCAATCTAATCCAATTAATTAATTTGAATATTAATGACCATCCAATTTTCAAACAACGATTTGATTTTGCGCGAGTCAAACTCGTTTTGCGAATAAGTACTCAAAGTACGAATTCTTGAATTAAATTAAACTACAACATCAATCCAATTTATTTGCATTTAATACTAATTCATTTATTTAATTCCAAATTAAATATTACACTTTATTAATGAACCTTTACGACTTAGATTCCAAATCTAATCGTTATGGTCTCAAATCCCGATTAACATCCAATGTCAATTTAATTTAAAGTCCAATGGGCTTTTAATTAATTTCTAAGGCATGGAATTTGGTCAATATGGGTCAAACCCAAATACCAAAGCCCATTTAAGGAATCACCCTTATTTGCCAAGAAACCAATTTAGGCCCATTAGGCCCAATTATAATTAAAGGTCCATTAGTTATATTTGGACTTTATGGATATGGTTTTGGGCCCAATTGGATCAAACCAATTAGCCTAAACCAATCTTGGTACAGCCAAGCCCATTAAGCCCAATTACAAATTTTCAAGCCCAATTTCCAAAATAGGCCCAATTAATTAAATTACCAAATTCCAAATTTCATAACTTAATTAACCTAAAGTGTATGCCATAATTAATTAACCAAATTAACATCTCCAAAATACTAATTCACTCAATTAATTATGTTCATTTACATCAATTCATGTCCAACACAATTGAATCAAAAATCAACTCATTATACATGCTATATGTCACGGTTTTTAGGGTTTTTAATGTCCAATTGTAAATCCAATCCAATTGAATCTTAAATCAACATTACCCAATTGTTTCAAGTCATCCAATGATCAAAGAAAAAAAAAAATACCATGAAATTTAGGGTTCATCAAGTTTCGGCCAAGCCTACTTTTAGGGCAAAAAATGATCCAATCAATTTTTCATGAAATTGATCAAATCCAACTTCAATTAAACATCATTCAAGCATACTCAATCAAACAATTTCATCAAATCATGCTCAAATTGAATTTACCCAATTTTAACCCTAAATCATTTTCATGCTCAATTAGGCTCTGATACCATTGTTGGGTTTCTATTAACTCCCAAGGATCAATTCAAGCAATGAAAATCATGTGAATACATCAAGAAGTACGGCGGAAACATACTTACATTGATCGGCTTTTGGATGCGATGAAAACAAGTCTTTTCCTCCAAGGTTAAAGCTCAAGGTTTTGCTCCCATTTTCGGTCCCATGGTGATCCACCAAGCTCCAAGCTTTGTGTTGTGATTCCAAGCTCACAAGTCGATTTCCCTATCACCTTCGCAAGACCCAAAAAACGTGCTAGCACTCCGGAAATTTTACTGCAAAATTTCCTATGCTTCTCCTTCAATTCAAGACAACAGCAGAAAAATGAAGAAGAAAGATGGCCCTTGGCCGAGATAGATGGAGAGAAGAGAAGAAAAATTTGTTAAGTGTTTGGTTGTTAAAGATTTGTGTATCTAATACACAAATTTAACTTTCAAAAATTCAAGGCATTAATGCCAACCAACTACCACCATCAATCACTCATAACATGTTGTCAAATCACTCAAAGTGACTAGACATCACATCAATCGATTGACTAGTGATTTGACGCTTGATGTGACTTGTGGGCCGCACTTAAATTCGAAATGCGAGTGCGCCCGCAAATACTCCCGGGCTCGGGTTCGCTAATTCTAAATTAACAAATTTTCTATTGCGACGTAATTAAATCAAATTTAATTAAAAAATTGTGCCTAGCAAAATTACTATTCACTTCGCTAACGAATTAATTCTAAATTAACTCGTTCGCCCGAATTAAAATCTAATTTTAATTCCGCGTCGAAATCCAATTTCCTATAATATATCGAATATATTATTTTATCGATTAATTCCAAATTAATCGTTCTCTCTCTTTAAATAATATTCTATCCCAGATAAAATATCTCCGTAATTAATCCCAGATTAATTTTCTCTCTCTTATAATTAATCCCAGATTAATTAAAGTGCGAGTCATACGTCATCGGTGAATTTTCGGGAAGCGACCCATGAGATCCCCGGATATGTTGGCAGTAAATCTAGTCATCAGACTATCCGAACATGTAAGTACCTAGTACTACGTTTTTACCGATTTACAAGACATGGTTGGCTTCTAGCAAAGCATCATGCCTACCCAATTCTCCAGAAATATTCTTACTGGAATATGCGATCTATATCAGGCGTAGTATATGTAGTATTGCATATTTCGATCCAACATCGGATGTCACGTGCAAGGCCTGGGGCTGGAAATGTGTCTGCCATGTACGAAGCACATATCGGATCTCTGGTAACTAGTCTCTATAATCGGATAATCATGACCTAGTCATATTATCCCGATGACTGCAGTACATAAGAGAACCAGTTCTGTATCTTACGTGATCATCATCTCCACTATGAATGGAGTGATACTTCTATCTCGACATCACACCCAATACACTACGATTCTCAATATACCCAGAAGAGGCGTACACAGAACCTGTTAAAGCCCTGGACGACCAAAACCAAAGCATATTGATTTTCGCAAGTATTAGCGGTGCAAGTCTCAGGTTAAGACCAAATACACCTCCCCTGATTCGGACTTCCATAGACATATATTTATACTACCAATGGAATTCCGAGGGGTCTATCCAGAGTGAAGCTGTTTTCCGTACCATCAGTAAAACACAACCTCCTACTACACTTGCATGAGTATCCTGTACCCAAATATATGAGAACTATGTCGTTATGCTCCCACAACGCGCACAAGTGTAATACTAGTCTATTCCGCATTATCGATGTCCAATCTCGATAATACTACAACTAGGGATATTTAATGATTAAACCTTTATGGATTGATACTGTCTCATATCATCTCAATCCAGAACTAATCATATGGACCTTCTATCATTTATACATCTTGGTAATCTAATTACAAATGATAGAAGAACAATTTCCTTTGTCACATAGTTAATTTGTACAACAACACCATGATCTGTACAAATAGTGATGCTATGGGTCATAACTGTCCAACATAAATCCATTCGGATAATGCTTACTATTGCTGCATATTTTGATTACGAGATATGGCAGATGGACGTCAAAACCGCTTTCCTTAATGGAAACCTTTTGGAGGATGTTTATATGTAACAGCCTGACGGTTTTGTCGTACCAAAACATGCAGACAAGGTTTGCAAGTTAAATCGATCTATTTATGGATTGAAGCAAGCATCGCGTTCTTGGAACCAATGTTTTGATGAGATCATAAAAGAATATGATTTCATTCAAAACGAGGATGACCCTTGTGTATATAAGAAGGTTAGTGGGAGCGCACTGACATTCATTGTCATTTACGTTGATGATGTATTGCTTATTGGCAATGACATTCCCATGCTACAATCGGTGAAAGCTTGGCTTTCATTAAAATTCTCCATGAAAGATCTGGGAGAGGCAGCCTTTATTCTAGGAATAAAGATCTACATGGATAGATCTAGAAAGCTGCTTGGACACTCACAGAGCACGTACATTGACAAAGTGTTGAAGAGATTCAACATGGAACAGTCTAAGAGGGGACTGTTGCCAGTGTCACATGGTGTCACTCTATCTAAGGACATGTGTCCTAAAACTCAAGATGAGAGAGACAACATTAGTCAAATCCCGTTCGCTTCGGTAGTCGGATCGATCATGTATGCAGTGATATGTACGCAACCTGATGTCTCATATTCTTTGAGCATGTGTAGTCGCTATTAAGCCGATCCAGGTGATGGTCACTGGGTTGCGGTTAAGAACATCCTTAAGTATCTTAGATGAACAAGGGATACGTTCTTAATCTATGGAGATGGAGAACTTGAGGTAACTGAGTTTATCAATGTAAGTTTCCAAACCGATAAAGATGACTGTAAGTCGCAATCTGGGTACATATTTTATTTGAACAACAGGAGTAGTAAGCTGGAAATCTTCCAAGCAAGAGACTTTTGCCGATTCAACAACAGAAGCAGAATATATTGCTGCAGTAAATGAGGTAGTTTGGATCCGTAAATTCCTAATTGGATTAGGAGTAGTTCCGTTAGCAGCTGAGCCCGTTCCATTGTATTGCGACAATAACAGGGCTATAGCGCAGGCTAAGGAATCGCAGTCTCATCAACGATCCAAGCATGTTCTTCAACATTTCCATATGATTCGTGAGATCATACATCGTGGCGATGTGAAGATCGAGAAAGTCGCTTCAGAGGACAACATTGCAGATCCGCTGACGAAAGCTATTCCTCAGCAAAAGTTTGAGCGACATGTACATAGTTCAGGTGTTAGATACTTCAGTGACTGGCTATAGGCAAAGTGGGAGATTGTCGGACAATTATGACCCATAGCGTCACTATTTGTAAAAGACATTGTGCTTTTTGTACAAATTAACTTTGTGACAATGGAAATTGTTATTTTATCATTTTGTAATTAGATTACTTAAATATATGAATGATAAAAGTCCTTATGATTAGTTCTGGATTATAAGATATGAGACAGTATGAATCCACGAAGGTTTAATCATTAAATATCATTAGTCATAGTATTATCGAGACTGGACATCGATAATGCATAATAGACTAGTATTGCACTTGTGCGTGTTATGGAAGCGTAACATCATAGTTCTCATATATTTAAGTATTGGATACTTATGCAAGTGTGATATGAGGTTGTGTTTACTGATCGTACAGGAATAGCTTCGCTCTGGATAGACCCCGTAGAATCCCATTGGTAGTATGACTATGTGTCTATGGGAATCCGCATTAGGGTAGATGTATTTGGTTTTAACTTGAGACTTGCATCGCTAATACTTGCGACAATCAATACGCTTTGGTTTTGGTCGTCCGGGACTTTAACAGGTTCTGTGTACGCCTCTTCTGGGTTTATTGAGAATCATAGTGTATTGGGTGTGATGTCAAGACGGAAGTATCACTTCAGTCATATGGAGATGATGATCACGTAGGGATATAAAACTGGTTCTTTATTATGCTGTAACTATCGAGATAATATGACAAGGTCATGATTATCCGATTATAGAGACTAGTTGATTGTGATCCGATATATGCTTCGTACGGTGCAGACATTATTCCAGCCCCAAGCCTTGCATGTGACATCTGATACTGGATCGTAATACGCAATACTACATATACTACACCTGTTATAGATTATATATTCCTTAAAGAATATTTCTGGAGAATTGGGTAGGCACGGCGCTTTGCTAGAAGCCAACCATGTCTTGTAAATCGGTAAGAACGTGGTACCGGGTACGCACGTGTTCGGATAGTCCGAGGACCAAATTTACTGCCAATATATCCAGGGATCTCATGGGTCGCTTCCTGAAGATTCACCGATGACGTATGACTCGAACATAATTAATCTGGGATTAATTAGAAAATAGAGAAAATTAATCTAGGATGAATTACAGTGAGAATTTATCTGGGGTAAAATTCGATAAGAAGAGAGAGAACGATTAATTTAGAATTAATCGATTAAATAATATATTCGATATATTAAATGAAATTAGATTTCATAACGGAGTTAGAATTGGATTTTAATTCGGGCGAACAAATTAATTCACAAGCGACGTTTGTAATAATTTTGCAAGGCATTATTATTTAATTAAATTAGATTTAATTACGTCGCGATGGAAAATTCATTTAATCGGATTAAGTGAACCCGAGCCCGAACTGTGTTGAGCAAGCCTCTTGAAGTTTGAATTAAAGTGGGTCCCACCAACTTACATCACTTGTCCATCAAGTGTCAAAGTTGATTGATGGGAGTAGTTGGATGCCTTAAATGCATTTTTCCCTCCAAAACTTTGATTAGCCTATTGGTAAAGCATATACCAAAATTTGGTTTTGATTTTTCATAAGTTGTAATTGATTTTAGAAATCAAAATATCAAAAACCAAAACTCTCTCCTCTCCCATCACTTTGCTGTGAACTACAAATAACCAAGGAAAGAATTTTTTTGCAATTTTCTTCCAAAACTAGCACTTAAAAAATCATACAATGGTGATAGGGAAACATCCATTGAGTTTGGAATTCAAAAGATCAAGCTTGGAGCTCAACATACAATCAAAGGAGAGCTTGGAGCAACTTCAAAGGAGGTAAAATTTTGTTGTCTACACATCCTACCTAGCCGATCAATGTAAGTTATTCCGCAAACTCCATTGAGTATTCACACATGTTTTATGCTTATTAGATCTTGGGATTGATCTTAGAGACCCAACACTCGAACCATCGAATGTGAGATGCTTCGATCTCTAGGATTTTATTCCGATCAGAGTTGAGTTGATGGCGAGGTGCTTTGACCCCTGGGTTTTTTTCCCGAACCACCGAGTGTGAGATGCTTCGATCTCTGGGATTTGTTCCCGAACTAAGTTGAGTTGATGGTGGGGTATTTCGACCTCTAGGTTTTATTCCCGAACCAACGAATGTGAGATGCTTCGTTCTCTGGGATTTGTTCTCGAAATGAGTTGAGTTGATGGCGAGGTACTTCGACCTCTGGGTTTTGTTCCCGAACCACCGAGTGTGAGATGCTTCAATCTCTGGGATTTGTTCCCGAACTGAGTTAAGTTGATGGCGAGGTGCTTCGACCTCTGGATTTTGTTCCCTATCCATCGAATGTGAGATGCTTCGAACTCTGGGATTTTATCCCGATCTGAGTTGAGTTGATGGCGAGGTGTTTTGACCTCCTGGGTTTTGTTCCCGAACCACCGAGTGTGAGATGCTTCGATCTTTGGGATTTTTTCCCAAACTGAGTTGAGTTGATGGTGAGGTACTTCGACCTCTGGGTTTTATTCCCGAACCACCGAGTGTGAGATGCTTCAATCTCTGGGATATTTTCCCGAACTGAGTTGAGTTGATGGTGAGGTGCTTCGACCTCTGGGTTTTATTCCTGAACCACCGAGTGCGAGATGCTTCGATCTCTGGGATTTGTTCCCGAATTGAGTTGAGTTGATGGCGAGGTGCTTCGACCTCTGGGTTTTGTTTCCAAAGCACTGAGTGTGAGATGTTTCGATCTCTGGGATTTGTTCCCGAACTGATTTGAGTTGATGGCGAGGTGTTTCGACCTGTGGGTTTTGTTCCCGAACAACCAAGTGTGAGATGTTTTGATCTTTGGGATTTTTTCCCGAACTGATTTGAGTTGATGGCGAGGTGCTTCGACCTCTGGATTTTGTTCTCGAACTACCGAGTGTGAGATGCTTCGATCTCTAGGATTTGTTCCCGAACTGAGTTAAGTTGATAGTAAGGTGCTTCGACCTCTGGATTTTGTTCCCGAACCACCGAATGTGAGATGCTTCGATCTTTGGGATTTTTCCCGAACTGAGTTGAGTTGATGGCGAGGTGCTTTGACCTCTGGGTTTTATTTCCGAACCACCGAGTGTGAGATGCTTCAATCTCTGGGATTTGTTCCCGAACTGAGTTAAGTTGATGGCGAGGTGCTTCGACCTCTGGATTTTGTTCCCTAACTATCGAATGTGAGATGCTTCGATCTCTGGGATTTTGTCCCGATCTGAGTTGAGTTGATGGCGAGGTGTTTTGACCTCCTGGGTTTTGTTCCCGAACCACCGAGTGTGAGATGCTTCGATCTTTGGGATTTTTTCCCAAACTGAGTTGAGTTGATGGTGAGGTACTTCGACCTCTGGGTTTTATTCCCGAACCACCGAGTGTGAGATGCTTCAATCTCTGGGATATTTTCCCGAACTGAGTTGAGTTGATGGTGAGGTGCTTCGACCTATGGGTTTTATTCCCGAACCACCGAGTGCGAGATGCTTCGATCTCTGGGATTTGTTCCCGAACTAAGTTGAGTTGATGGCGAGGTGCTTCGACCTCTGGGTTTTGTTCCCGAACCACCGAATGTGAGATGCTTCGATCTTTGGGATTTGTTCCCAAAACTGTTAATAATATGGGCCTCGCCCCCTAGGATTCATTCCTGAACTACCGATAATGTCAACCTCGACCCTGGTATTCATTCCCAAAACTGTTGATAATGTGGGCCTCGACCCTAGGATTCATTCTGAGGTTCCTCTATTTCTCTCCATTCATGGAGTTGCCTGTCCTCACCGTTTTTTCCTCAAAATTTGCTAACAAAAATTATGTATATGCGGCATGTATGTATGTATGCATGGATGCATTCCCTATTCCGATGGTTTTTCTTTGCCCTATTGGCTTGATTTCATCCTGGGTTAGGCCTTCCTCGCTCTAGAGGGTTTTCTTCACCCCTTTAGGAATCCTTTTGGCCTTTGGTGCCCCTTTGCTTGTAAAAATCTTTGCTAGCCCCCTTGTCCTGCTTAAAATTTCTTCCTGTCAATTCTACTCCGGTGATCCCTTTGGTCTCATGGCTCAAGATCCCGTTGTGTCCCTTATTTGCGGGGTGGTAGACTGGTCACCCCCAGATCGGGCTCAACTTTCTATTTTTTGCTACCCGCACCGGGTCAAGGTGGAAAGTGACCTCATCTTTTTGGGATAATGTCTTCTGATTCTCAGGTTTCTAAATGTGCCTTCTCCCTGAAATTGGACTCCATTGTCCGTCACTATGTGAAGTGGCATTTCGTATACTATATTACAAGCTATGAAATAGTCCCAATAGTTACACATATTATTGTCCTCAAAGAATTCCCAGTAATGAATCTAGAGAACCTTCAAAACACTCAATGCAACTCAGATCTAAGTCTTTGAATAAATCATCTAAGCCAGACTCACATTGTGTGTGTGCAAAGGTTCATTTACGGCTTGGTTCCCAGGTAAGCCAACTCAATGATTTCGTTTCAAAAATTGGGATCGATGGGTCAAACCAACCTAGATATCTCAATTATGCTCCGCAATTGCTTTTTCTGTGCTCAATATGGTATAATATTCTCTTTCTTCTCTTTTGTCTTTTTTTTTCAACACACCTACCCTTTAAGGTAGCATTTCTCCTCATGATGGTCCTAATACTCTCCCATAGGTATCTTCACGCTTATCGGTTATAGGTGGTTTAATTTTTTTCTTTAGAGACTTTTCTTTTATCTTCAACCATACCACACATCATAACAAAAGCAAATCAGGATAGACATCTAAGCAAACGGTCATTCATTGACCTGTAATTTCTTCAACTAGTCACCTTGCCAACTACTCAGGTTTTCACTGCTAAAAACCTATAATTAAGTGCTTACGAGTCTAACATAGATCAACTACTCAAAGTATCAGATAAAAGTACATCATGAACCTATCATTTCTAAGATTTCACCCTAAAGCAAACAATTTCATCATTGGACTTATGCTTAACTATTGAGGACTAAAAACAAATAATTTTTTTTGTTTTTTTTTGCTGAAGGCCCCCCAATGGTCTTTCTATTCTGGCCGTAAAATTTCATGTTCTCACTGTACGGGGTACTGTCAGACTGGCCATAACGTTGGTCAAAGCTTGTAGTTGCTCGGTAATTTTGGTGATGTTGGTCTCCAATTGATCCATTCGAGAACCTTCACTACCTGACGCATCCCTGCTTGCTAACCTCTCTTGACAAATCTTCATTATTTTCTAACCCAATGGATGTCTATGATGCCTTTTAGACAAAGGGGTTAATTTGATGCACGTATGCGTGCGATGCATGTGATGCATGTGGTTAACAAAACATCATATACCCTACCGACCTTATTCCTCCCACACTTGTGGTAAGTCCATTTATGTCCTAGGTATGGCTTATTTTATGCACCAATATGGGGTACACAAAAGCATTCTCTCTTACGCTACAAGGGTGAACCTTGGCTACCTCAGTCCTTTTCCATCGGTAAAAGACAAAGACCGCCCATTTACAATATTGACTAAGCCTATTATGGGGATCGTGTCATTGTCTAGAAATGACGAATTGGGCCCTCAGTAATCACGGTTGTGGGGATGGACTTGGAGATATCCAAAAGTATACAAATATGCCATAACAATGCATACCCTTCCTGGATGAAAGCCAGTGCGGATATCAGACTCATGCATTTGGCATATTCGGATCATGTTTAGACCTTCTAAGCCCATCAAGGTTTTCATACAAGTTGGCCCGTTATCATTTTAAAGTGTTCAATCAGATTATCGCGAGGCGTAAACTTGTCCCAGTTGAAAAGGCCCAATAGGTTAACATTTTTGCGATAAGGTGGCTAAATAACTTCAAATGATAGGGGGCCCAAACACAAGGTGGCCCATCGTCATTTTGAAAACTTTGGGCCCAATCATCATAAGATACAAACTCGTCCCAGTTTAAGTGGCCCAACAAGTTCGTATCCTATGACGAGAGGTCCAAATAGATCCAAATGATAATGGTCCCAAACACAAGCATAAGGGTAGCTTCTATAGGACATATAACTATGGTTCATATGTGGGCTTATAAGGGTATGGATAAAGGCTCCCGCCGGTGAAGGGTTGCTCACAACTACCTGAAAAGTTGCGTAAGTAACGGGAAATGAATGTTGGAAGGAAAAACTCCTAAATTAGCACCTCATTAGATTCAGACTCACTAGTTAGCCTCGGATTCGCTCGGTCAGTTTCTATTTCAAACCATAGCCTCGGCCTAAAACCTCCGCAACCCATGAAAGCCCATACAATCCAAATGCATCCACACACCCAAGGCCCAAAAAGACACCATCTACACGCCCAAACCTTCCCAAAATAGCTAAATTCCCATGCAAAACAAATGCTCAAATCCTCTCAAATCACTTTCCAATTTAGCAAAGATTTGAAATCACATGCAAAACACATGCTCAAAATCCCCTCATCAACACTTTCCAATTAAAAAGATTTGAGATCTCCATCACCAAATTTATAAGATTATATTCCAAAATAATTTTCCATGATTTTGTTTCCCTTTTTGGAGATCCATCCAAATCATTATAAAAAGGGACCAAGTTTCATCTTTGGGGGGGCTCTCTTTCTCACACCTTGGACAAACACGGCACCATCACAACAAAAAAACCTTGAAACCTCTTCTTTCTTCTCCTTCACCGAAACACACAACCAAAGCAACCCCAGCAGCAAAACAACAGGTAAGTCCGGCAAAGGCCGACGAACTAGGTAAGCAAAAATGCATGCATGACTTTGATAGGGTTGTCACCGTCACACACTGCACAAGCCCCATCAAAGTGGGGGCGACTGTATGTTGGGATGTATGTCCTAGAGCTACATGTGATGTAAACGGTTTCATGTGTTTTTGAAATAAAACTATGCATTATTTATTTATCAAATTGTTTGTTTAATTTTCGCATATTATATATCTTCTTAAATACCCTAGATTACTTATGTACCTTCAGACTTAGTGTATGAGTGTCATATACAAGAGGATTTAAGTCTGAAGTTAGTAATCTTAAATAGTCCATAGAGAGCAAACAAAGCGGGTACTTTGTTTGTGGTTTATCTATAGATGCGGTCTATTCTATATTTGTATGGCGATCTTAATCCGGATCGTCCATGTAGAGACATGAGAATGGAGGCACCTTATATGATGTGATCATATAGGACTGGACCCAGATAGAAATGACATTCTTATAATATCCGTTAAACAAAGAAAGTCATTTCAATCTACTTGATGGTCATATATGGATTGATCTTAATCCTGAGTGTACTATGAACTCCTGCATGGCAGGCTGTGTCCTTTGATTTACAAATGTGAGGTTGGTGTAGCAGTCCCGACCAATAGCTACGTACTTTGGGGGCACAATTTATTTTGTATCTGGGAACGTTTTACATAGACATGGAGTTCACTCCTTCTTGCGAGAAGTAGATGAGTATCTTTCTTAAGGGTTGATTCGGTACTTGAACGATTTGAGTGCTCAAGTCTTTCTATTACGAACAGAAATATTAATATTCATAATAGTTATGAATAAATCGTTCATCAGAGAATCAATGGTACTTAAGGTAAAAATAATTAGAGGGGTATAACGGATATTATGACCCGGCTCTAATTACAAGATACTCGTGAAGGATCAATTCGTATGTAATTACTATATCGATGGACAACGACTTAGTTCGACTTAATATTTCATCTGTGGCAACGAGAGTGCAACTTCGGGTTTTTAGTGGAATAACCCGGAGTTAATAATTCGGAATATCTAATTAAGAGCTTAATTAATATTTCGAGATAATTGGAGCTCGGAACCGTGGGTCCATTTGGTCCCCGTGCTACCTCGATTTACTATAGCGGATTTAATATAATTGGATAGTCTAATTATATACTCACAAAAGAATAAATATTATTAATATGATTAATAATATTAATTATGTCACACTTGAAACTATACATTAAAATTTAATGTATGGTATTAATAATTATATGATAATTATTAAATATAAAATATTGAATTATATATATGATATAATTTAATAAGGCTAAAATTGTAATTTCTATATTATGGGTTTTGGAAACCCTTGATTTAATTTTGGAAGTAATGACTTTCAAAATATTAATCATATATTTAATTTGTAACATATATTGACTTTATGGAAAGTAAATAATATTTTTACAAAATTAATGAAGAAATAAAGGGCATGGCCGAATTCCTTGATGTATAAGGAATATGATTTGTTTATTTTGGAAACAAAATTTAATCAAAAATCCTAGCCTTGGCCGAATTCCTTGGTGTATAAGGAATAAGATTTTTTTATTTTGGAAACAAAATTTAATCCAAAAATCCTAGTCTTGGACGAATTCTACCTTAGGGAAATGATTGGTTGTTTTGTTTAAGTGAAACAAAATTGACCTAAGTATAAAAGGAAAACTTTATTTTCTTTTGAGTAATGCTCTCATTCCAAACCCTAGCCACCTTCTTCTTCTTCACAATTCTCTCAAAAGTTGAGAAACAATTTTGAAGAACAAGAATAAGAAAAATATTAAAAGTGTGTGATTAAATCTCTAAAACGTTTAGGGATTTGTTTGTGTGTGTAGCCCACACTACTTTCCGTTGGTAACGATTTATAGCTTGGAAGATCTTGTGGCGTTGAACAAATCATCTTCTCATTCATTCTTGTAAGTCACGGCATTGAGGAACAATAATACCTCATTGCCGCACTTCACTTGTTACAATCGGGGCTCGGTTTTGATTTGTTTTAATTCGGGTTTTGGGAAACACCTTGGGGACCTTTTGGGGCTGAGTTAGGATTGTTTTTTAGTGGAAAAATCAGACCTAAAATGCTACAGCAGGTCATGCAAATTAGGGGTTGGTTTGGGTGCAGTTCGCGTGTGTAACGTGTGTAAAACAGTCCAATAATTCACTGCAGTTCGAGGGCTGTTCGGGGACTGTTTCACGCACATTCCAGGGCTAAGATCTTGTCCGAAACAAAAGCAAAACTTCAGTATAAGTGCTGGTTCCATTCGGCTTTAAGGAAGGGAAGACAGAAAAAATTTTCAAGGTCGATCTGTGTGCCTAATCGCTTCCGCTGCGAGAGGAAAGCGTTTTCTACACTGTAGACACTGCATTTTTACATGAGCCCAATGATGAGTCTCGTATGGAGGCACTACCTGAAAAGTTACGGAAGTCGCGAGAAACGAATGCCGGAAGGAAAAACTCATAAATTAGCACCTCATTGGATTCAGACTCACTAGCTAGCCTCGGATTCTCTCGGTCAGTTTCTCTTTCAAACCAAAGCCTCGGCCCAAAACCCTTGTAATCCATGAAAGCCCATACAATCCAAGCCCATGCATCCACATGCCCAAGGCCCAAAAAGACACCATCTACACGCCAAAACCTTCCCAAAATAGTTAAAATCCCATGCAAAACACATGCTCAAATCCCTTCAAATCACTTTCCAATTTAGCAAAGATTTGAAATCCCATGCAAAATACATGCTCAAAATCCCCTCATCAACACTTTCTAATTAAAAAGATTTGAGATCTCCATCACCAAATTTATAAGATTATATTCCAAAATAATTTTCCATGATTTTGTTTCCCTTTTTGGAGATCCATCCAAATCATTATAAAAAGGGACCAAGTTTCATCTTTGGGGGGGGGGGGGGGCTCTCCTTCTCACACCTTGGACACACACGGCACCATCACAACAAAAAAACCTTGAAACCTCTTCTTTCTTCTCATTCACCGAAACACATAACCAAAGCAATCCCATCACCGAAACAATACACACTAAAACTACCACCACCAAAAATACTACAAGAAACCAGAAACCACTGTGAAACAACAACCCAAGAAAAACCAGAAAACCGAACAAAACAACCCAAAAAATAGTCCCAAGAAAACCAAGAAACCAGCCTAAAAAATAACCAAAAAATAGTCCCAAAAAATTGAGAAACTAACAGCCTTAAAACACTAAAAACTATCCCAAAAAACCCCCCAAAAATAGCAGCCAAAAACCGAACAAACCAACCCTAAAACATTGTGAAAATGCAGCCCCTAAACCAGCAAAATTAGTGACCAAAACCGTAAAAATAGTGAACCAAAAATAGCAAGAAAATTAGTGAAAATAACCAGCCAAAATAGTAAAAAAAAAAAACCAAAACAGCAGTCCGAAATCACCAAAAATAGCAGACAAAAAATAGCAAACAACAAGGAGAAAATAGCAAAACAGCGAGGGAAACAACGAACCAGAAACAGCAAACAGCGAACTAGCTTCAATGTCGCCTAACGCACTTCCTAGAAGCAACTTAAAAGGTAAGACCTGAGGGCACTCTTTACCATATTTATTTTATATTTCCGGACGATGCATGTCTAGCTGGACGTGAAATACGTCCAGCCAGGTATGCGAAGTCCTACATTAAAGACGGCCAAGTTTCTGGTCACATTTTCTTTTTTGGCATTCCGTTATTTATATTTTTTTATTTATTTATTCACCGTTATTTTATTATTTCGCATTTATTTTGTTATTTATCTTTTTGCATATTTATTTATCGTTATTATTTCGCCTTTATTTTATTTGTTCGTTATTATATTATTTCATGTCTATTTTTTATTTACATTGCATTAATGATTTATGTATGGTATTATCTCTTGTGGTATATCGGATGGAAACCTAGACGTAAATTCTGTAGCTGAATCCGAATGGACGGTAGTGCGGTCCATACTTAGGATACAACTCCACGTACCACTCGGGAAATACTCATATATGCATGATTAACCCCCCTTTTGTTTATTATTTATTTATTGACGCTTTATTTACTTTTGATTATTATGATTCTTGTTATCGTACCTTGTATTTCTTAATTTAATTTGATTTTATTTATATTAATGTTTATGGTGTGCAAATTTCTGTGTTTATTTGAATTATCTTGCATGAACTACATAAGACTTGGCTATACCATTGTGTGAACCTGTCCATTATACTGGCATAAGTAAGGGACCATTCCGAACCCAACGGTTTAAGGTCTTCCCTTACGAGGGGTGAGTGCGGCCTTAAATCTTTTCCCCGTTCACACTAGGTGGCGACTCATTTATTCTCCGGTTTAGTCCTCCGCGGGCTACTCCGTACTCTCTACGGGCTGCGAGCCCAACAGTGTCGTGGTCGCCGAGCATCATAGGCATAGCGGTAAACCCCGCTTCGCTCCTACAGTAAATAAATATACATTTAGTTAATTATATTTTAACAATATTTAATTACTAATTAATGTTTTTCGTTGCAGCAAAGCAGCACGTGAGAGGTGCTACAGCCCTCCCGATGTCGAATTTTTTCTAGCTCACCCACAACACTCCAAATAAAGGTTGGGTGAACGATTATGCATGAGAGTGCTGTGTAAATCTTTAATTACATAAATTATGTAAAATTTCAGTATTTTCCACTAACAGATAATATTAAAATGTAGGAAGGTATGATGGACATCCAAACACAGAACCTCACGCAGGGCAATCAACCTTTAGCTGATGAGAAGCTTTCGCGTCAGGTGTTCCCAAACACTACCTCTAATAATGTCTGGCTTGGCACTCGTCAGAAGGCAGCAACGACTACTTTTTGATCGTCCGCCACCTCAAATGATGTCACTGTCTTGAGGGAGCAGTTGAAGGAGACTCAAGATCTAATGATGAGGTATAAGAAGGAGCACGATCGAGAAAATGGCCCAATTGCAGGCTTGTGGAGAGATGGCTCACTCATAGTAGTGTTGCAGGATCTACCTCCACAATTCCTCCAGGCCCGACAGACGCACCACTAACCCCGATTGATCGTGTTCAATTATTTTTTTATTTAATGTAATAAAAATTTTGTATATAATAAAATTTTATTATATATAAAATAATAAATTTAAATTAGTTTTTTAAAATAAAATATTATCAATGTTTTATTTTTTAATAATATATTTAATTTTAATTTCATTACATATATAATCATAATTTTAATTTATTTTAATATTATTATATATTTTTTAAAAATTTTAAGAATATTTATCGTCGTCTAACCTCTAAATTTGGTGTCGAAAAGACAAATGTGGACGCTAATAATTGTTCACTTTCAGTGACGCTAATCCGACGTCACTAAAAGCCTTTGATCTGTAGCGTCTCCAAAGATTTGGGACGTTGAATTGTCAAATTTTTGCGTTGTCTAGTACGTATTTCAGCAATAAAAATTGGCGACGCAAATAGTTCTAGCCTTGCTTATTCTTCGGAGACGCTAATACATTTTCTCGACCAACATTTACCATCCACTCCTACGTCACCTTTTTTTTATGTCAAAATATTTAACGTATACATTGATGTCTTTTAGCGTCGAACTTTGGCGATGCCAAAATACTTTTTTCTTGTAGTGAATGTTTATAAACAATAATTATATTGAATTTCTCAATTATGTTGTTAAAAAACAAAGTAAAGGAACGCTAATAACATAAACTCACTACAACAAAACTGACTTTTAGTGACGAAAATTTAGTGGCGAAGTTTATTTGGCCACTAAAAGTTTATTTTTAGTGGCGAAATATAATTTCACCAATAAAAGGTTTTTTAGTGGTGAAATTAGTGGCGAAATGGTATTTCGCCACTAAACAATTCACTTTTAGTGGAGAAAATATATGTAGCTTGCTGTATAATCAATCTATCATTTTTTTTTGACATATTATTAGTTTTTGTTTATCTATTAATATATACTGATATAATTGTTTTCATACAAATGCAGGCAACTATTTTGGTGGTTGAAAAAGTAGTGGACAAATGAAAAGCTAGTTCATTCGATAAATGGTTTCGTTGCACAATATGTTCAAAGTCTTTTTTGTAGTTTGAATATAGAATGTAAATTTAGATGTGAGACGAAAACAATAGTTTTTTATTTTTGAATTATAACTAGTTTATCATTTGCCTCTTTTAATGTTAGAACATAATATGTTTTTTTGCTTGTAAATACAAAATTATATTTACATATATTAATGTATTACAATTTATGTTTTGTATCATTTTACCTAATTTAGTCAATAACAATAATTACTTTTATAAGCGAAATGAATTTCGCAACTGAAAGTGACTTTTTTCGCCACTAAAGTGCTATGTGCTCGCCAATAAAATTACATTTTTGTGGCGAAAATTTCGTCACTAAAAGTCCACTTTTAGTGGTGAAAATTTAGCCACTAAAAATCTAAAATTCGCCACTAAAAGTCGACTTTTAGTGGCGAAAATTGTCGCCACTAAATAGGTAAAATTTCGGCCACTTAAAGTTACTTTCAGTGGCGAAATGAAAGTGGAATTTTCGCCACTAATACCTTTTGTGTCGCACTTTTAGTGGCAAATCAGTGGCAAAATTATATATTTCGCCACTAATAGTTTTAGTGGCGAAAAATTGACTTTTAGTAGCGAAAAGTTTCGCCACTAAAAGTCAATTTTGTTGTAGTGACTGGTGGTGGGTCGGAAGTATTACCGAAGAAGTGTGGGACGAAGACAAGTAGTTGGTGTATTTTGATAGCACTGGAGATGAGTTTGAGTATTCTGCTTATTTGCTGAGAGTTCATCAAGAATGAGAGAACAGATCCTTCACATGGACGAAGCTACCAACAGACCGGGATGATCCGTTGATTTTCTTCTCTCTGTC
The DNA here is from genome assembly GCA_019454045.1 of Zanthoxylum bungeanum. NCBI lineage: Eukaryota > Viridiplantae > Streptophyta > Magnoliopsida > Sapindales > Rutaceae > Zanthoxylum > Zanthoxylum bungeanum. The sequence continues at coordinate 205,007 of SKCR01041025.1, forward strand.
TTCCCCCCTCAGATTCTTGAAAGATGCATTGTAAATGTTTGCTAATACTGAAAAAGTTGTAAAAGTTCTATTCTAATGACATAATATTAATGGAACGACATACAATAGTTAAAAAGCTAAATGCCATTTTTGTAGTAAAGCATATCATCAGTTCTATTGAGTTCTACACAAATGTTGCTATAGTCAATTAAATAATGCAGTCTCTACTTGTACTAGAGCAAAATACGCACACAGCTCACTCAAAACAGCCCCCGATTTGCTTGAGCAATAGCTGTGTTACAGGTATGATTTTTTCACCAAAACAGCCCCACAACACCCTTGAAACACCCCCTTGGTATCCCCAAAATTTTCTGGAGAAAACACGAAATAAACCGAGCCCCAAAACAAAGCACCAAGATGCGACAGTGAGCAGATTTTCTGCTCACTATCGTGTGTACATAAAAAGGAAGAAGATGATGATTTTTTTTCCAACTTCGAATGGTCTTCCGTGCTATGTCTCGCAATCAACAAAGACAAGGGTGGGCTTGACTCACAAAAATAATCTCTAAACACTTTAGAGATAAAAAAAATATCACACCAGAATTTTTCTTTGTTTTTTATTCTTTTTCATTTCTTTCAATTCACTTGAGAGAAAACTTTGGACAAAGGTGGCTAGGGTTTCACAAGAATGAATTAGCTAAAGAAAATGCTTATTTTTCCTTTTTATATTTAGGGTTTTGGTTGCCAAAATAAAACAAACCCTAAGGCCATTTCATCAACTAAATTCCGGCCACCCTTGTCAATTTTGTGACATATAATCTTTTGATAAATGTCATCATAATGACATAAAGATGTTACTAAACAAAAAGATGTAATTACCATTCATGAAAATCTGATTTTTAAAATCATATTTTAAAACTCCTTTATTTCCTAAAGTGGTATATTAAATAATTTAATATTTACATTAAATTAAATGATTATCTCATAATCATTTATTTAATGAAAACCTTATATTAAATAAAATATAAAGTTACACGTGCAACAAAATATATTATTAATCTCATTAATAATAATAAATATATGTGAGTATATAATTGGACAATCCAATTATATTTAATTTGCTAAAGTATATCGAGCTAACACATGGACCAAATGGACCTACGGTTCCGAGCTCCAATAATCCCAAAATATTAATTAAACTCTTAATTAAATATTCTGAATTATTAACTTCAGGTTATTGCACTAAAAACCTGAAGCTGCACCCTCGTTACCGTAGATGGATAATATAAGCCGAACAACGTCGATGTCCATCGATATAGATATTACATACGAACTGGCCCTTCACGAGTTTCTCATGATTAGAGCTGGGTCATAATATTCGTTATACCCCTCTAATTATTTTTACCTTCAATACCATTGATTCTCAAATGAACGATTTATTCATAACCATTATGAATGTTAATCTTTCTATTCATAATAGAAAGATTTGAACTCTCTAATCGTTCAAGTACCGAATCAAATTTTGAGAAAGACACTCCTATACTTCTTGCAAGAAGGAGTGAACTCCATGTCTATGTAAAACGTCAACAACTACACACCAAACCATGTCCCCAAAGTACGTATCTATTTTTCGGGATTGCTACACAACCTCACCTTTGTAAATCAAAGGACATAGCCTGCCATGCAGGAGTTCACAGTACACTCAGGATCTAGATCAATCCTTATATAGCCATCTAGTAGATTGAAATGAATTTCTTTATTTCACGGATATTATAAGAAAATCATTTTTGTTTGGGCCCAGTTATATTTGATCACATCATATAAGGTGCCTTCATTCCCATGTCACCACATGGATGATCACGGATCAAGGTCACCATACAATTATATAATGATTCGTAGCTATAGATAAACCACAATTAAAGTATCTGTTTTGTTTACTCTATGTGGATTATTTTAGATTACTAACTTCAAACTTAAATCCTCTTGTGTATGACACTCTTACATTAAGTCTGAAGGCACATAAGTAATCTAGGGAAAATAAGATAATTTACAATATGCGATTTAAATCATACATTTGATAAATGAATATTGCATTTTTTATTTTATAATAAATAAATAATTCTGTTTACATTACATGAAACTCTATAGCATATATCCCAACAATCTCCCTCTTGCACTAGTGGAAATGGGACATGTCAAGTAATCATATACCCTATAGGTTACCTTCAAACACTTTAGCTAATAAGTTCTTTATAAACGGATTAGTCAGGTTCTCTACGGATGTAATCTTCGTGGTAAAAACATCTCATCTCTATATTATCTCCCTGATGAGATGATATTTTCTCTATATGCTTTCCTCTTTTGTGGCTTCTTGGTTCTTTGGAATTTGCCACTGAACAACTATTATTGTAATAAAGTGTGAGTGGTTTATCCATATCTGGAATAACTTCCAGATCTCCCAAGAATTTCTGGAGCCAGACTGCTTCTTTAGCTGCTTCGCAAACTGCTACATACTCAGCCTCCATGGTGGAGTCGGCAATACAATATTTTTTTATACTCCTCAACACAATGTCCCCACTACCTAGGGTAATCACTGATCCAGATGTTGATTTCCTAGAATCGACATCCATCTGAAAATCAGAGTCTGTATATCCCCTGAGGATCATATCTTCACCAGAATATACAAGCATATGATTTCTCATTCTGTTAAGATACTTGAGAATATGTTTAACAACCACCAAAGGATCTAATACTGGATTAGACTGAAACCTACTAACTACTCCCACTACAAAATAGATATCAGGTCTCATACATAACGTAGCATACATGAGACTACATAATGCTGAGGCATATGAGATATGTCTCATCTCCTCAACTCATTAGGGTGTCTTAGGAGACTGTTTCTTTGACAAATGAATTTCATGTCGGCAAGGCAAATTGCCTTTCTTGGAATTCTGAATCCCAAATCGCATAATGATCTTTTCGATATAGGATGCCTCAGACATAGCTAATAGTCTTCTCTTGCAATCCCGAAGAATCCGGATCCCAATTACATAGTTGGCCTCTCCCAAATCTTTCTTTTGGAATTAATTAGCTAGCCAAATTTTCACGACCGATAATATTTTTACATCATTCCCAATCAATAAAATATCATAAACGTACAAAATAAGAAAAACCATATTTTCATCAATGATGCGTTTGTAAACACAAGGCTCATCGACATTCTGCTCAAAATTATAAAAATTGGTCATGGTAGGCTTACCAATACGCAACAACTCAAAATTGGGCATGACAATGGGAACAAGAAGGCTAGAAATTGGAGCAACAACAAGAGTATAGGAGCAGATAAGAGAGGGGAATCAAGTTCCTCGAGCTCTAGATAGCCTTTAACTCAGAATGGTCCACCAAACGGAAAGAAACCCTTGACTTGTTGGATTTATGATGGGCTGTAACGAGCTATGGAGTGCCCTAAAAAGTCTAGAATGACAGCCCTTCTAGCACAATAAGAGGAAGAAAAATGACGTCGAGCGTCTGAGAAAAACCCAGAAAAGGAAGAATATGGTCGAATGGTGGCATTGAGGATGTTTAACGCCCTAAACAGACAACTATAAACTCAGAAGGTCTCGAGAAAAGGCCTTATGTTTGTTGATGCGTTAATTAATGGAGCTACAGCCAGAAATGTTATGGTGGACACGGGGGCCACCCACAAATTTATTTCTACCGCTGAAGTGAAGCGTCTGAGGCTCAAACTAGAGCGAGACGCGGGTCACATGAAGGCGGTCAACTCACAAGCGCTTCCCACGAGTAGGCTAGCGAAATAAGTGAAATTAAAGATCGGCACATGGGAGGGACAGGCGGACCTCGAAACGGTTCAAATAGATGATTTTGATATTATCTTGGGGATGAAATTCCCACTCGGTAGAGGGGCCATCCCTGTCCCAGCCACATGAAGTTTATTGATTATGGCGGAAAAACCCGCAGTGGTGCCAGCAAAGGTAATATGACCTACAGAGGTGAAAAACCCACAGTCTGTACAATGAAGACTTGTAGTACTCAATCTCATACTTCCACAGTATGGCCGTGGTCTCCTATTGAAACTATACCCCGTTGTCTGTTACCACGTGGTGTGACACTCCATACCAACAGAAGATATTTCTGGCTATGAACTTAGCCATCTGCTTAGCTGTGACATTACAAAAGAATCCGGCTTCTACCCACTTAGAGAAGTAGTCCACGGCTACTACTAAGAATCGATACCCATTAGAAGCTTGTGTCTTGATTTCATCGATCAGATCGATACCCAAAGCTAAGAAAAGCGAAGGCTCTGGTAACCTGTGTAACTCTATTTTTGCTAGGTGGTTTAAGTTTCCATGGGCTTGATAACCATGATAGTGCTTTACCAACTCTACATAATCTACCTCTATTATCAACTAGTAAAACCCTTATTGCATAATCTTCCTTCACAAATTAAGTCCGCTCATTTGTGGTCCGCATAACCCCACATAAACTTCCTTAATTACCTTTCTAAATACCTCCATAGTAATGTAGTCAATGTTGAACTCAGTGAATAGAACCAACCATCTTCCTAGCTTTCCGCCAAGTGAGGGTGCTGAGTGCAAGTTCCTCAATGGATTCTCCTTGCTGACAATTTTTATCTTACAGGATTGGAAGTCTTTTCGTAGCTTTCTAGATGCCCACACCACTGCCAAACATTTTTTCTTCACTTCTTTATAGCGTGTCTCATATGGTAGAATCTTCTTGTTGAGATAGTAGATTGTGCGTTCTACCCAAACATCAGCTTCCTACACCAACGTTGCCCTCATGGCTTTTGATTCCACCACCTAGTACATGACTAAGGGTTTACCAAGTCTCAGAAGCTTTAAGACTAGCGGATTGGTCAAATACTTTTAAATTTTGTCAAATGCCTCTTGGCACTGTTCGTTTCATTCTACCGACTGATACTTCTTGAGTAATTTTAAGATCAGTTCATATACCGATGTGATTTTGACAATGAACAGCTGATGTAATGTATCTTCCCATAAAGGCTCTATTTCTTTCTCTGTTTTTGGTGCGATCTTCTCCGTTATTGCTTAGATCTTCTTATTATCCATCTTTATTCCTCTTGTGCCTATTGTATGCCCTGGAAAGTTCCCGGATGTGACCCCAAATACACACTTCTTAGGGTTGAGTATGAGATTATACTTGTCCACCATTTGAAGGAACTTTACCAATACAACAAGGTGTTCCTCTCTAGTTTCAGACTTGACTATCATGTCATCGACATTGACTTCAAACTCTTTATGAATTAAGTCAAGAAATAGGGTGGTAGCCATCCACTGATATGTAGCCCATATATATGTTGGATAATATGACCCATAGCGTCACTATTTGCACAGATCATTGTGTTGTTGTAGCAAATTAACTATGTAATAAGGAAATTGCACTCTCATCATTTGTGATTAGATCACCATAGATATATAAATGAAGAGAGGTCCCTATGATTAGTCCTGGATTGAGATGATATGAGACGTGTCAGTCCACAAAGGATTAATCATTAAATATCCCTAGCCGTAGTATTATCGAGACTGGACATCGATAATGCGGAATAGGCTAGTATTGCACTTGTGTGCGTTGTGAGGGCCAACGACATAGTTCTCTCATATATATAAGTATTGGATACTTATGCAAGTGCGATAGGAGGTCGTGTTTCACCGATGGTACGGGAAACAGCTTCGCTCTGGATAGACCCATCGGAATCCTATTGTATTATGACTATGTGTCTATGGGAGGCCGAAATCAAGGTAGGTGTGTATAGTCTTAACCTGAGACTTGCACCGCTAATACTTACGATAATCGATAAACTTTGGTCTTGGTGGTAGGGGGCTTTAACCGGTTCTGTGTACACCACTTCTGGGTTTTCTCAGAGTCGTAGAGTATTGGGTGTGATGTCAAGACGGAAGTGTCACTTCAGTCATATTGGAGATGATGTCACGCAGGATACGGTACTAGTGCTCTTAAGTGTTGCGCAACCAATCGGGATATTGTGACCAGGTCATAAATATCCGATTATAGAGACTACGTTACCAGACATCCGACATGTGCTTCGGACGGGGCAGACACTTATCCAGCCCCAGCCCTAGCACGTGACTATCTGATACTGGGCCATATACACAATACTACGGTATACTACGCTTGATACAGATCTATATATTCCTGTAAGAATATTTCTGGAGAATTGGGTAGGCATGGCGCTTTGCTAGAAGCCAACCTTGTCTTGTAAATCGATATAAACGTAGTACGAGGTACTTACTACGTGTTCGGACAGTCCGACGATCGTATTTACTGCCAACATATCCGGAGATCTCATGGGTCGGTTCCTGAAGATTCACCGATGACGTATGACTCGCACTTTGATTAATCTGGGATTAATTCGAAAAGAGAGATAGAATTAATCTGGGATTAATTCGATGAGAGAGAAAATTAATCTGGGATTAATTGCGGAGATATTTTATCTGGGATAAAATATTAATTAAAGAGAGAGAAAGATTAATTTGGAATTAATCGATAAATTAATATATTCGATATATTAATCGAAATTGGATTTCGACGCGGAATTAAAATTAGATTTTAATTCGGCGAACGAATTAATTTAGAATTAATTCGTTAGCGACGTGAATAGTGAATTCGCTAGGCGTATCACTTTATTACGACGCGACGGAAAATTCGTTAATTTGGAATTAGCGAACCCGAGCCCGAGAGTGATTGCGAGCGCATTCACATTTCGAATTCGAGCGCGGCATGCGAGTCACATCAAGCGTCAAATCGCTAGTCGCGTCAATCGTCAAATCAATTGTCACTTTGAGTGATGTGACTTGACAATATGTCACTTTATTAAAGTGAATAGATGTGATGTGAAAAGTGATGTGATATGACTTAAAGTTAAAAGTAAAAGTGATGGAATATGAAAAGGTTTGGATATATATATGTTTTATTTATTTTTGGAAAATAAATGAATAAATATATTTACTTTTTCTTTTCCCCTTTTTACACATAATTCGGTCCTCTCTCTCTTACATGCAGTACACGGTTTCTCTTTTTTCCCTCTCATTTTTCTTTCCTCTCTTCTTCACGGCATCACGCCGATTCTTCTTCATTTTTATCTGGTTTTCACTGAAAATTTGAGAAGCAAAATGGAAGATGAACTAGTGCTAGCACACCTTGAGTGATACATAGGTGATAGGGAAGTGATTCTTTGAGCTTGGAAAGCTTGAAGCTTGGAGCTTCAATGGAGTCCATGCATGGCCGAAAATGGTGGAGTCCAAACCAGTCCAAACCGAGCAGCCCCTGTCAAGGAAAGCTACTACTGCCGAGCTCAATGGAGGATGAAAACGCAGCTTGTGTTCTTCCTAGCATCAAACCATCAATGTGAGTATATTCCGCACCTCCTTTGATGTGTTCATATGCGGATTTTGTGCATGATTTGTTGATCTTGGGACTTTGATTTAACTCTTACAATGGTATCTAGAGCTTTTGGCATGAAAACCGAATTAGGGTTCTTGAGCAAATTTGGGGCTTTTTGATTTTAGCTTGATTCTGACAAATTGATTGTTTAAGAATGTTTGCATATGATCTAATTTGAGTTATATGTAATCAATTTGATAAAAAAATTGATTGGATTGATTTTCCCCAATTTGCTTATTTTTGGTCAAAACTTTAATTTGGGTAAACTCGATTTAGGCATGATTTGGTTGAATTGTTTGATGAAGTATGCTTGAATGAGGTTGAATTGAAGTTGTGCATGATCAATTCAAGAAATTTGATTAGATCAATTTTCCCCAATTCTTTAGGTTGAACATGGAACTTGAAATTGGGTAAAATGTGTTTGAGCATGTTTTAATTGAATTGGATGTTTAAGTATGCTTAGAACATGTTTAATTGAGATTGTGTGTGATCAATTTCATGAAATTGGATTGGATTCAATTTCCCCAAATTGGAGGCTTGGCCGAAAATTGCATAACCCTAATGTCTTGGTAATTTGTTTTGTTTGATCATTGGATGACTTAAAACTTGGTTAATGTTGTTTTGAAGTTCAATTGGATTGAATTTTGATTTGGAACATTTTTCCCTTTTAAAGTGGCTTGGCCGAATCTTAAGAACATGAAATTCATTGTGATTTTTTTGTTTAATTCATTGGATGAATTGAATTGATTTGGGAAATTAAGATTGTGGACTCAATTGGATTGAAACCGAATCGAATTGAAAAACCCCTAATTGCCGAGACTTGAAAGCATGTTAATTGGTTTGATTTTGATTGAATTGTGTTGGACACTATTTGGTTGTTAAAGTGCATGATTAATTAGGCTAATTGATATTTTAGAAATGTTAATTGGGTAATTGATTGTGTATTACACTTAGGTTAATTAATTGTGAAATTTGGAATTTTATAAGTTAATTAATTTGGGCTTGATTTTGGAAATTGGGCTTGTTAGGTTGTAATTGGGCTTTTGGGCTTTGTTGTAACAAAGTTGGGTTTAGGCAAAATTGGTTGGATCCAATTAGGCCCAAAACCGAATCCAAAAGGTCCAATTATGACTTAATGGACCTTAATTATTTAATTGGGCCTAATGGGCCAAAATTAATTTAAAGGCTTATGGGGTAACTCCCGGATTGGATTTTGGTTGTTCGGTTTGACCCGAGTTGACCAAAAGTCCACGCCTATAGAAATTAATTAAAAGCCCATTGGACTTTAATTAAATAAAACATTAGATGTTAATCGGGCTTTGAGACCCGTTGCGATTAAATTTGGAATTTAAGTCGTAAAGTTTCGTTAATAAAAGTGTAATATTTAATTTAGAATTAAATAATGAATTAGAATTAAATACGTATTAAATTGGATTTAATTATGTAATTTAATTTAATTCGTAGAAATTGTACTTTGAGTACGTGTTCGCAAACGAGTTTGACTCGAACAAAAAATCAAATCTTTGTTTGAACATTGGATGATCACTAATAATCAAGATTAATTAATTTGATTGATTGATTGATAACATGCTTGTATGAATACATGGTTATGATGTTTGAATAATGCATATCGGATGGATATTAGTCGGGTTGGGAGATTTTGGAAATTGTAATAAATTTGATTTATTAAATTGGACCTGCGTGTCCAGCCTTATCTCCTATTTCTTTGTATTCTCTTCTCACCTATTCCCCTCCATGTAAAAGAGGTTTCTTTAGAAGTGTAGTGTAACGGGTAGAAGTAGTACAAGTGCTAGCTTGAGTGAGAAAGGGAGAGATTTGATCTAGGATCAATGTGTAAGTATCCATCCGCATATCATTATTATTTATTTCATATACGCTTTATTATGTATTTAGAATGCATGTTTAAGGGTGTATGATGATGAGACCTTAAGAAAGATAATTAAATTGGTAGCCAATTTGCACGCGAAAAACCCTCGTTAAATATCAAGCGTCATTTCCTTCCATTGAGTGATTCTTGCTCAAAATCGGAGATTGTCAGGGGTTGTTTTTTGACCAAAGTCAAGCCCTTGTCAGTCAAAGATGTGCTTTAATCACGAGGCTTTGTTATATATCGGTGTCGTGTCCAAGTTGTGGTTTGTTTTGACCAAAGTCAAGACCACTTCTTGTCCATAGACATTTGATTACGAAGCTTCCCTGTCAATGGGTCCACGCTTGACTGGGATCACTAGGTTTGTTTTTGGCCAAAGCCAAGGCCTAGTTGATTCAGAGGAAACGGGTAGGGTATATATTCGATATATAGGCATATATTAGATATATGTTTCGGACTTGGATGTCCACCTAACCGGATCTAGGAATTGGATGAGATCCAATTGATCATAGAGATCTACCTAAGTTAAATAGCATACAGCTTTTTTGGCCAAAGTCAAGGTTGTGTGTTATTTACGGGATCCTAGCCCACTATGAAACGCGGTTTCCCGAGTACTCCACAGAGGGTTAGAGGCTCGATGAAAATAGTGGGAGGCAAGTATTGAATTTGCAACATTCGTTCGAATACTCGCTAAACACGCTCATTTTTTTTATTTCGTCATTAGATTAAATGTTAGTTGGACTAATATTTAAATTGTTGTTTTTAATAAACAGTTGGACTGTATTATACTTGATTATATATAATTGGATTATATTAATCAATATATTTGAATTAATTAATTTCAGTTTACAGTTGATTTTATAATTGGATTATAGTAATCAATGTAATTGAGGTTAATTAATTTGGATTATTTTGATTATATAGTTGGACTATTATAATCATTATAATATATATAGTACCACTAATCGTTGATTAAATAGTTGGACTATTGTAATCAAGATAAGAAATTGAAAAGTTGGATATTTAAAATATAATCTGGGATTAAAATATTTTAAATGATTTAATTTTCAAATTGGGAATAAATAATAAGGTTACTTTATTTGATAAAATAACTTATTGTACGTTACGCCCAAAATTAAGCAATATAGAGCATAAAATCTTTGGAAGATTTATGTGATGATGACTTTAATGCTTAATTAATATACTTACAATAAATCTATCTTTAGATTTAAAAGTATTAAAATTGCAATTAATAATTCTTTGAGAATTGATTTGACCACTCTAGTGGAGAAAAGTCAAAGTTTGCAATTGGGCATGTAGCACAAGGTGCACATCGTTTCGATATTCCGAAACCCAGGCTTGGCCAAAGGTTTGTGAAATATTGAAAAGAATAATTGACATATCCCGAAGTGACTACCATTTGGATATGGAAGACACGAAGGAATTAAAGAAAAGGCGAGGCTCTAAACTTTAAAAATGTTTGTCTTAGTTATGTTCACAGCTAGTATTGAAATTAGATTTTAAAAACTTAGTGTGGTACATAAAATATATGTATTGATGTTCAGAATCTGCTTTAAGCAGGATACTGACTTCAAGCTGAGATTCCTCTGCGAATCGGAACGGGACGAAAGTCGCTGTTTCGACCGTAGATACCTAACTTTAGGAACTACCCTTCGGGTATGTACTTAAATTAGGAACTGTTATGATGTAACTAGTTTGACTAGAAACATTATCTCTATATCAGTGTTTAATCCGTTACCGATAAAAACCTTTATATTATAGAATACTAAGTGTTTTATTATATAAAGATGATACTGAGATAAATACATTATATAAATAACAGAATTTATATTTTGAATATAATAAAATATCAAGCATATAAAATGACAAATAAATAGCTCAAATTGATTTGATCAATAGAGACTTATTTGTGGCATTGTTGTCTAGGACACAATTTAACGAGACTCGTATATCCACACTTTTGAAGAGTGGGTACTAGGACTGATTTGACTATTCAAATAAGGTCTACGAATCTAGTTTACTAGGTAAAGTACCTAAAATACTTTTTACTAGGTAATAGTGTAAAGGCCACCGATCTGTAAACCCTATTCATGGTGAAGTAAGTGGGCCCATATCTAGCTTGGCTAGATGGTACATGAATATTTCGTGACCTTAACGGATGTGGCATCACGTTATGGTTATGTGTTTCTTTTGAAGAACACAAATACGAAACTTTGAATTTCGACACGAAGTATACAAACAGATCGGCTGTAGTATTATGCCGCTACGGTAAGACCGTATTGGTAAATACTTAAGCAGTAAGTTTCATACGTACATGAAAGAGTACGGTATTCTTTCATATGAGGACTCCTCTCGAGACACGTCAATTGACGGTGTGTCAGAACTAAAAACCAAGTTTTGTTGGACATGATTAGGTTTTTCGCGAGTCGCTCTGAGCTACTGTTTCCTTCAACAGGATATGTATTAACAGTGCAAAACTTATTTAGAATAAGGTTCCATATAAATCTGTTTGACAGATATCGTATAGGATATGAACGGGAAAGAAACCGGGTTTCTCATTCCTGATAATTTGGGTATGCTAGGCATAACGTTTGGATGATACCAAACTAAGGACCCAAATTGGATAAGTGCCAATATAGGTTATCCTAAGGGAAACCATAAGTATAGTACTTATAAATCTCACATGAGAACAATGTGATTGTTGCTCACCATGCGGTTTTCCTAAGAGGAATACCGATATGCAGTGGTCAGTGGGAGGATAGTGATACTCGATGAAAATCGAAGTAATACTGTTCTAGGCACAAGGTCCGTAATGGAACACAAATAGTTCATCAATGATGAATCTATACCATTAATCTTCAAATACACAAGAAACCGCGTAGATCAGTGAGAGTCAGAAAACAACCTAGGGTATGGGTTTCTGATCTCACCTCATAAAGATGTTAATCTTTTAAGGTACACCAACTGATTACGTATGAGGAAGTGATACGAGGTATCGACTCCCTATTATGGCAAAGTGCCATGAGTCCGGAATGGATTCCATGTTTAACAACTATTTTGGATACTAGTTGTTGTACCACAAGGCATTTTGCCTATGGTACATTAAACGTCTTCAAGGAAGACATACATGGAAGGCAACATACCAACGTACAAAGCAGGGCTTTTGACGGAAAGGTATCGTTATCAACATTATGTTAATAACGGTTCAACCTTTTACCTGTTGCCATGGTAAATCCATTTTGAAGATGCTTGTTGATAACTACATATTTCATTTATGAAATGTGTCAGTTACAGATCAAAATCGCTTTCTTGAAAAGGAAACCTTTTGGAGGATGCTTTCAACATCCTGACGATTTTGTATAACCGACAAACAAGGTTTGCGGGTTATTCGATCCATGTTTGGATTGAAGCAAGCATAAGGTTCTTGGAACTACCGTTTTGAAATAGTCATAATGGTTTATGATTTGACTCAAAACGAAATAATTCTTGTGTATATAAGGAGGTTAGTGGGAGTGCACTGACATGAATGTCATGTAAAATAATAATAATAATATGTCACTAATTGACAATGAAATTCCCATAAAACAATCGGTGAAAGCTTGGCTTTCATAAGAAATTCTCCGTAGAATTCTGGGGAATAACAACCTTTATTCAAGGAATAAAGATCTACTGGGCTAGATTTGAAGTTGGTAACACTCTCTGAGAAATTGTACATTTAAAATGTACTTATATTGGTGTCTCATACGCTTTGAGCATATGGAGTCACTATCGGGTCAATCCAAGTGATAGTCACTGGATTGAAGATTAAAGAACATCTGTTAGTATCTGAGAGAACTAAAGATGTTGTCTTAAACTATGGAGATGGAGAACTTGAAGTGACTGGGATCACTGTTGCAAGTTTCCAAACCGGTAAATACTGCGGTACTATAAAGTTTGAACACTGGGACAGTGAGCTGGAAATCTTCCGAGCAAGATAACTGTTGCCGAATTAACAACAAATGCGGATTATTGCTGCAGCTGAGGCAGCAATAGAAGCCATTTGGATCGATAATAAATCTAATTAGATTAGATATAGTTCTGTTAGCAGCTGAGCTAGGCGTCAGCACAGGCTAAAGAATTAAAGGTCTCATCGACGATCCAGATATATACTTCTATATCATCTGATTCATTCGGATCATACATCGTGGCGATGTGATGATCGTGTAAATCGCGTCAGACGATAATTAAGCAAATCCGCTGACGAAAACCTTTCCTCAGCAATTTGAGCGAATTGTACATAGTTCGGGTGTTAGACACTCGAGTGACTGGCTATGTGCCAAGTGGGAGATTGTTGGATAATATGACCCATAGCGTCACTATTTGCACAGATCATTGTGTTGTTGTAGCAAATTAACTATGTAATAAGGAAATTGCACTCTCATCATTTGTGATTAGATCACCATAGATATATAAATGAAGAGAGGTCCCTATGATTAGTTCCTGGATTGAGATGATATGAGACAGTATCAGTCCACAAAGGATTAATCATTAAATATCCCTAGCCGTAGTATTATCGAGACTGGACATCGATAATGCGGAATAGGCTAGTATTGCACTTGTGTGCGTTGTGAGGGCACAACGACATAGTTCTCATATATATAAGTATTGGATACTTATGCAAGTGCGATAGGAGGTCGTGTTTCACCGATGGTACGGGAAACAGCTTCGCTCTGGATAGACCCATCGGAATCCCATTGGTATTATGACTATGTGTCTATGGGAGGCCGAAATCAAGGTAGGTGTGTATAGTCTTAACCTGAGACTTGCACCGCTAATACTTACGATAATCGATAAACTTTGGTCTTGGTGGTAGGGGGCTTTAACCGGTTCTGTGTACACCACTTCTGGGTTTATCAGAGAGTCGTAGAGTATTGGGTGTGATGTCAAGACGGAAGTGTCACTTCAGTCATATTGGAGATGATGTCACGCAGGATACGGTACTAGTGCTCTTAAGTGTTGCGCAACCAATCGGGATATTGTGACCAGGTCATAAATATCCGATTATAGAGACTACGTTACCAGACATCCGACATGTGCTTCGGACGGGGCAGACACTTATCCAGCCCCAGCCCTAGCACGTGACTATCTGATACTGGGCCAATATACACAATACTACGGTATACTACGCTTGATACAGATCTATATATTCCTGTAAGAATATTTCTGGAGAATTGGGTAGGCATGGCGCTTTGCTAGAAGCCAACCTTGTCTTGTAAATCGATATAAACGTAGTACGAGGTACTTACGTGTTCGGACAGTCCGACGATCGTATTTACTGCCAACATATCCGGAGATCTCATGGGTCGGTTCCTGAAGATTCACCGATGACGTATGACTCGCACTTTGATTAATCTGGGATTAATTCGAAAAGAGAGATAGAATTAATCTGGGATTAATTCGATGAGAGAGAAAATTAATCTGGGATTAATTGCGGAGATATTTTATCTGGGATAAAATATTAATTAAAGAGAGAGAACGATTAATTTGGAATTAATCGATAAAATTAATATATTCGATATATTAATCGAAATTGGATTTCGACGCGGAATTAAAATTAGATTTTAATTCGGGCGAACGAATTAATTTAGAATTAATTCGTTAGCGACGTGAATAGTGAATTCGCTAGGCGTAATCACTTAATTACGACGCGACAGAAAATTCGTTAATTTGGAATTAGCGAACCCGAGCCCGAGAGTGATTGCGAGCGCATTCGCATTTCGAATTCGAGCGCGGCATGCGAGTCACATCAAGCGTCAAATCGCTAGTCGCGTCAATCGTCAAATCAATTGTCACTTTGAGTGATGTGACTTGACAATATGTCACTTTATTAAAGTGAATAGATGTGATGTGAAAAGTGATGTGATATGACTTAAAGTTAAAAGTAAAAGTGATGGAATATGAAAAGGTTTGGAATATATATATGTTTTATTTATTTTTGGAAAATAAATGAATAAATATATATTACTTTTTCTTTTCCCCTTTTTACACATAATTCGGTCCTCTCTCTCTTACATGCAGTACACGGTTTCTCTTTTCCCTCTCATTTTTCTTTCCTCTCTTCTTCACGGCATCACTGCCGATTCTTCTTCATTTTTATCTGGTTTTCACTGAAAATTTGAGAAGCAAAATGGAAGATGAACTAGTGCTAGCACACCTTGAGTGATACATAGGTGATAGGGAAGTGATTCTTTGAGCTTGGAAAGCTTGAAGCTTGGAGCTTCAATGGAGTCCATGCATGGCCGAAAATGGTGGAGTCCAAACCAGTCCAAACCGAGCAGCCCACTGTCAAGGAAAGCTACTGCCGAGCTCAATGGAGGATGAAAACGCAGCTTGTGTTCTTCCTAGCATCAAACCCATCAATGTGAGTATATTCCGCACCTCATTTGATGTGTTCATATGCGGATTTTGTGCATGATTTGTTGATCTTGGGACTTTGATTTAACTCTTACAATATATCCCCCATTTTATGATTAAGACTGTGTTGTGTTTGTCTTCTTCTGACATGGGTATCTAATTGTATTTGGAAAATCTATTTGTTAGAGAGTAAATAGTTGACAAGGTTGTACTCTCTACCAAGACGTCTATGTAGACCACTCACATTATTACCCTTTCATCATTCTTCGGGACCGATATGATGTTGGCAAACCATTTTGGGTACTTTACTATCTCCAGGAACCCCACCTCTACTTGTTTCTTCACCTATTCTCTGATTTTATGTGCCCATTATGCCCTCATTCTGTGAAGTTTCTCCTTTATGGGTCTCATGTTTAGGTATGTTGGTATCATGTGCTTGACTATGCTTCTGTCAACTCCGGGCATGTCTTCATAGGACTACGTGAATACTTTTGCATATTTTCTCAATAAGTTTTCTAACTCTTTTCTCTCTTCAGGGGTAACCTCACTAATAATTAATATATTTTTGGGATTTTCGCATGTAATAAAATTAAATGCCTCTATTTTAGTTGTAATGTCAAATATGCTCATGCCATGTTATTATGATGCGTGGTAAAAGAAAAAGAATAAGACAATTAAGAAAAATCATTTATATTTTATTAATATCTAATGCAAGGTACAGTCGAAAAGTTCAGGTATATAAATGTTCTCATAGTCATGGCATTTTTGTTGGAAGAAGTGCGGTATTTTTTTAGGTCGATGTAGCGGGGTACTGGCTTTGGAAATGGTTTGGGCTCCAGGGGTTTCACCAAGCCTTGTCTCTTCAAATTTTCCAATACTTTTGCAAAGGTCCTCCAAGGTTTGAAAATATCCTATTAGTTATTGTAGCAATTTTAGCGGGACTAACTTTCAATCCAGAAGGCCCCTTGTAGTTCTTCTATTATGGCTATAGAATTTTGGGTTATTAGCCTCTTCTTCTTCAATGTCCATGACAGTTTCTCTCAACTGTCAAAAGTCAGAGATCATAGAGGTCATCCTTCTCAGCTTATTATCGATAGTGGGCTTGGTGCCCTTAAATATAATCTTTATTTGGTCATTCTCCGAGGGCTGTGTTGGTATTCTTAAAAGTTGGCCTCTCTAATGGTCAACATATTCTTTGAAGCTCTCCTTTTGCTTCTACTTGGTATTCTCCAAAATCATGGTGTGACTGGTCGATCTCCATATTTGTGACATACTTATTCAAAAGTGCTTCTGTCAAAACCCTCTCGTCATTTTCACATTTTCTCTAGGCTTTGGTACCATACTATAGGTGCCTCTTCGAGCGACAACCCAAACATCTTTTGTACCTGGCACTTGGGCAAGCCGATAGAACTCATTAGCGATACGTATTGGAGGAAATGTACTTTTGGATCCCTGTTCCCTTTGAACTTCATCATTTTTGACATCCTGAATTGAGAAGGCAGTTCTTCCTCAAACTCCATAGCATCGGAATCCAAGATGTCTTCATGCTTGCCCTTCATATTTTGGGCCACAGACTCCATTTGTTCTTTCAGTTTCTGGAGTTCATCTCGAGAGTTGGCCATCTTGCCTTTAGCATACTCATTAAAGTCTTCATTATCATCCATGCTAGGGATTCCATTGGCTATCCTGTTTGTAGGCTCTTCATGTCTCCATTCACCAATTTCATCCCCTACCGCCTAAGATGTCGTCAAGTTGGCCATAACATTGGCCAGGTTCTGTAGATGTTCTGTAATATTATCCATGTTGGCTTCCAATCGATCTCACTGGAACCTTCGTTGTTGGCCATTTCTAAGCCTATTAACTGGCCTCTAGCTAATCTGCCTTCTTCTCTAACCCAACGTGCCACTATGATGGTTGCATCCAAAAAGGATTAGTGTGATGCATGTATGTATACATTACATGAGATGCAAAATATGCTCAAACATTAGCATATATCCTTCCAACCGTATTCCTCTCACACACGTGGTAAGTTTAATATATTTCCTAGGCTTAGCTTAGCTTATGTACCAACAAGCACTACAAGAAAATATAGAATTAGCGACGGAAATTAGCAACGGAATAATCTGTTTCAAAAATTCAAAACGGAATAGCGAAATGGATTACAACATTAGTTACGCAAATTAACGACGGGAAAATTTTTTGTAACTAATAGTGGCGGCAATAAAATCCATTATACCCTCAAATTATTTTTATACCATAAGTGCTATTGATTCTCTAATGTATAATTTATTCATAACTATTATGCATTTTTTTTATTCGTAATAGAAAGATTTGAGCGATATGATTGTTCAATAAAGATAGTCATCCACTTCTCACAAGATGGGTTATATATCTGTGTAAAATATCCCCAACTATATACCAAACCATGCCCCTAAAATACATAGTTATTGATCAGGATTGCTACATCGATCTCACCTTTGTAAATCAAAAGACATTGCATGCCATGCAAGAGTTCGTAGTACACTCAAGATTCAAATCAATCCATATATGATAATCTATTAGACCGATATGAATTTCTTTGTTTAACAGATATTAGAATAAATTCATTTCTATATTGGTTCAATCTTATATGATCGCATCATATAAGATGCAAATAGCTTTTTATCGACCGAATAATCGATCGGTTAATAATATATTTCGGTCGGAATGATAAATTACCGATTATTTATCGATCACAATATTATGTTGGTAATTGTCTCGCAGGTAACAACATACTGACCGAATATATTTTTATCTGTAAATGACCGATCGATTACCGGCTGAATAAATTTATTGTCTGTAGATATTACCGACGGATTACCGATGAAAAATGGGAAGTAATCAGTCATTAAGTAAATGAATTTCGGTCGATAATAACTCAAAATATTACCGACCGATATATAATACGGTCGGTAAAATATATTTTACTAGCTGAAATAACGGTAAGTAATATCTTAAATTTACCGACTCTATAGTGTCGTCGGTAAGGTTTACACATTGTAAGATATTTACCGACCATATTTTCAATCGGTTATTATATTGTATTTTTAAAAAATATTTGATTTTTTCTATTAAATTATATTTTTCAATTAAAATTTAATATTATAAATAATAATTAATAAATTTTAATAAATTTTTTTATAAAATAATAATGTTACATTAATGTACTGCACATTAGAAGGAGAAGGGGGATGAGGAATACCAGGAGGCAACTGCATCTACTGCTGCATCAACTGAAGAGCTAGTCAAGCCTGCTCATGTATTTGTTGCTGCATCTATTCATACTACTTCCGCATTTGCTCATGTATCTGATCCTGCTATTTCTTTATATGCTACTACTGTTGCTGCAGCTGTTGTTTCAGCATAGTGATCTCTTCTTGCAACCGAGGCAACAGAAGATGAGGAACTATCCTCATGTACATAATAGGATCCCAGACCGTAAACATGATTCTTCCTCTCCCCTCTCAAAATCTCAATAAACAATCGATCATGATCTATCGGCTCATCAGTCTACAACAGCAGGTTTTGGCCAGCTGTATAGTGATCATATGATAAATGTGAGAAATGTTAGACCGTAATACAATTTTTTTAAAGTTTATATAAGTAATAAAAAATACAAATGAACATAAACATATATAAAACCTTACATGCACATCCTGAGATCGCTGGTTGAGGAACGTGTGTCCGTAGTTCTTCTTCGTGTGTATATACGCAAAGAGCTCAAAGGCATTGGGCTGATGGCTTAGTTGTTTCTCATATCCATTTGCAAAAGTGCAATAGTAATTAACTATAAAAATGAATAAGTAATTCAAATAAATATGCTTACAATTTATATACTTACAAGATGGCAATCATGGTCATAATGTGACTCGGTGCCTCCCGTATGCCTGACCATTTATGTTCCTTCGATGGTGGATCTGTTGGGGTCAAATCAGGGAGGCGCATCGGAAGAAGCGCTGTTCGGACGAAATCGTAGTTTAAAATTTTTAAACTTATGAATAAATTATTTAATATCCAATATTAATAATTCATTCATATTTCACCTAACGATTATTTATTCGATATCATATATCGACATAAATAATATAGAAACACCGCGAAACTTTTGCGAAAACATTTTCCGCAAAATAGCATAAGACGCGTTTCTGGCCGAACTGACCGACCAATGCACATGGGGACTGCCCAGGTCAGCCCCAAAAATAATTGGACAGTTCGTGGGATGCCCGAACAGTGTCCAATTTACTGTTTGGGCAGCCGTTACCCGGTAACTCCATTTTTCGGCATTTTCAGGTATCTTCACTCCGAAACAATTTCCGATAAATATTTTCTTGGGAAATTAAAATAAACCAATTTATTCTAATCACTCAATAAATAATAACTGAATTTTTATCTGAAAAATCAGATTTATCATTAATTGCCATGAGACCCCAAAGTTTTACAAATTAATCATTTTGGTCCTTAAAATGTCAAATACATATTTAATTGATTCCAAATCAATCCCAAAATAATTTATATATGTCTAATACATGAAATCAGAAATTGTAACATAATCCAGAAACTTTTCCTGAATTACCAAAATTGCCCAGTATTTTTCATTAATTGTAATTTGGCCTAATTTGTTCAAAACACATCAAGATCAAATCCAATCAATCCCAAATTTAACATACATCAAATATACATCAAATTATATCATATATTTGAAAAGCCCTAAAATTAGAATAGGTTTAGAACCCTAATTTCATAAATTAGTCCAATTACATAATTTACATTAAATTGACAAAATTCAACACTTTAATCATCCAATTACCACACCAATCAAGTCTCACCATCATGAAATTAATCAAGAACAATTCTAGGTTAATTATGAATGGCTAATCAACTCTAGAATGGAAACTTTAAATTTCTAATTAATTTATTAAGCTTAATTACAATAATAAGTAAATAAATTAATCATACATGCTTAACATCCTCAAACAAGCTTCCAACAAAATTAATTACAAATTCAAAGAGTAGAGAAATAAACTTAACAACACAATTTGAAGTTAAGAATAATATAAACATTTTCTATGTAGAAGAAAGTATAAGAAACTTACAAAAATTCCAAAATCTTAGCTTTGAATTTCCTTTCTTTCTTCAATTCTCTCTCAACTCACTTTGTAAAATTTTGTTAAACTTGTCTAACCATGAAAAATGAAACAAAATAATTTTGTTATATAAATTCCACACATGGCCGAATTTCCAAGCAAAAAATAAAAATAAAAATAACAATTATTTTATTTTTGTTTGATTTCTATTAGTCCACATTTTGTTAACACTTTATCTTTAATAAAGCAAATCAAAATGTGTTCCAATGGTATTAAGCCATTAAAAGGTAAAAAATCATAATAAAGATATTTATCAAATTAATTAATTTAATTATTTAACTATTAAATAATTAAATAATTAAATACAAATATCTCAAATATATGTATTATATTTACATTAAATATCTCAAATACATAAATTAATGATATATGCCAAATATCACAAATTGATATTTTATTAATGTGTATTTAATAAAATCAAGTATTACATACAAATACACATTAATTCGAAAATGACCGTTAGGTCCCGATTGCATGTATTTTTTTTAACCATTAAACGAGTTATAAATAATCATTATTATTCATAAAAGTTGCCCTAGTGCTCAACGAGTATATTTCATTAGTGAGACTCTCTAGATTTAAGCATATTGTCACGAAATCCAATTTCGTGACCATAATTCACCCACCCGTAAATTATGACGATCACGGATAAACTTGTTGAATCATACAGGTCGAGGTCATTACATACGTATAATCCCTTAGTCACAGGTATCCGGATTATCCCAGAGATATAGATATAAACGTCAAATCTGTATAGGAATAATCCCGTCGACGTATCTATTAGCAGTCTCTAAATAACATTCGGAACTCACTTCCGAAATATATTATGGCCATAGATTTAACAGATTGCTAATCACATATGGACTACCTATGCTCTGTACACAGAACTGACAGATCCTTTCTTGATAATCACAGGATATCATGAGCATGACCCCTGACCGCCGTAATCACACGCGTATAATGCAAGCGCACGTATCGTGCATGTAGTATAAAAAGTATCGATCCCACGAGGACTTAAAACCTTTTGTTATCAATTTATGAAGTTAAATGTTTACAAGTATCTAATGGATTGATTGTTTGATTGGTTGGTGACTTAAAAATTAAAATAAGTAAATAAATTGCTTGAAAGTAGATTGAAGAAAATTCAAATTTATAAAACTATCCAAGATTGTGAATCCTTCCAATATCGTTTTAAAAGATGAAGTGGTTATTTTACATTTGTGTAATATATTGGTTTATTAACTTGGAACATGAAATTATGTAAAAGCCTCTTCCGATGGTCAAATACAAATACCCAGTATAACCCAATTAATCATATTCCTATGTTAACCAAGTTATCTGAATTCATTAAGATTAAAATCCAATTATGGCTACCCATGATCGACAGGTATATTCCTATACTGTAAGGAAATCTATTAAAGGGTTATATATCCTCAAGGAAGATCGTGAGCTATTGAGTTTAAGGTCTTTAACCTAAAATCTATTTTCCAAATACATTTTAAGTTTACCAGTTCAATTTTATTAATGGCCAGTTAATAAAAAGCATTAGGATTAAGGCTCAATAAATAAACCTTTATATTACCACTATTGTAATTTAACCTATTATAAACCGGTGATATTGGATTTCATCACAACCCCAGATAACTGGCTTAGTCACGACACATATTTACGGGTAGTCAAAACTTAAATAAAAGAAAAGACATAAAGTAAATGCTGGAAATTAAATTACTGGAAAGTAAATTACTGGAAAGTAAATGCTGAAAGTAAATAATGTAAAAGTACAATAAAGAAAATGCTGAGGTAAAAGGATCCACTTTTATTACTACTATTTTAGACATCTCCCTTAATATAATATATTAACTATGCGTGATAATTATCAACCAGCCATATAGGCGTTATCCTAATTAAGTCAAATTAATAATTAATTACCAACCAACCAACCAGGCGGTATCCATGCTTAGTCAGGTTAAAATCAATTTATAATTAATTACCAACCGACCAATATGGCGGTATCCTCGTTAAGTCAGATTTTAAATAGTTATTATATTATAATTATGGGAGATTAATCTAAATAGTAATAATAAAAGTTTTACCTTTTACCCCAGCAAGGGGGAGTTACCTCCTCATTGCTTGAAAAGTAAAAACTGAAAAAGTAAAGAAAGGAAAGTATTGTGCGTAAAAGTAAATTGCGGAAAGTAAAAACTGAAAAGTAAAGAAAAGAAAGTGCGAAAGCGGAAATTAATTACTAAAAGCTGTAAATAAACAAACAAGATACAATCTTCTTAGTTATTCTTAAGGAATTTCAAAGAAGAAAGTATGAATTCACAAATGAAATGACTTGGTATTTATAGGCAAAATTTTGCCTCCACCAAATCCATTATTAAATTCTCCACCAAATCCATTATTAATTGCTCCACCAAATACATTATTAATTGCTCCACTAATTGATCCACCAAATCCATTATTAATTGTTATCATGTTTGGTGGGAGTTTGACTATTTTTATTTTTTATTTATTTTTTATCCACCAAATCATTATAACACACTTTTGGATGTTTCATCGATTTAGGTCATGAAATCTTCCGAATTCGAAATTATTTTGTTCTTCAAAGTTGTAGATCTTTGAGTCTTCTTTAATCTGGAACTTGAATCAGCTTAATTCGATATTGGAGTAAAACGTTATGCCCAAAATATGACAGTTGCACAAAATTGGAATTTCCGAAACTGCACTTCGTTAGAACGCCCTTTCAAGTTTCCAATCTCCAAAATTAATATGTCAAGTCGAATTTTTTGCCCTTATTTGACCCATATTTCGTCTTAAATGATTTCATTGAGTCCCAATATTATTTTATCTGTAAAATAAACTAAAAAACATCAAAACGTTCATCAAACCCGAGAAACTAAACAAAATATTAAGTAAAATGGGCGGTAAATATTGATATATTTTCCGCTCATCACACCCCCAAACCTAACATTTTGATAGTCCTCAAGCAAAACAAGAGAATAAAATACAAGAAATAATTAGAATTAAACTAAGCCACTTTCGTAGGGATCACGGTTGCATTTAGCATATGCAACAAGCCTTTAAACCTCTAGGTGTCCCTAGTGGACGAGTTGTAGTCTCGTGAGGGCTTACATCAACGATACCCACAAACGTTTTACAAAAGTAAAAAGATAATAAAACTAATGCACACAAAAGCAAAAAGACAAGAGAAAAGAGAATAAAGAAGTTAGTGACTAAACAGGTGAAACTTCTTATCCAAGTTAATAGTTGTTTTATTTCTTTCTAAATTACCGAATAAGTAAATTCTCCAATTATTTTTACCATTCTCCATATACACAGTCATCAAAATATTAATCAACTCGTTTTGCCCACAATAGTCACGAGTGTAGTTGAGAAGAGAGTAATATTTTTGTCCTAAAGTTATATCAGATTTCACACATTTTTTAAGCAATGGAATAATTTTTCTCACTTTTCTGATTTTTTCTTTGATTTTTGATTTTTTTTTAATTTATATACAATATCTTTCATCTATGTAGCGAGCTTTGGGCCAGTGACTCCCAAACCAGTTGGTTTTAGGGCACTAGGTGTTAAGATACCCCTACATACTTAATTACTCAGACTTCAACTATATATATTTTTTTTGCAACATTTTTGATCCATGTAGTGAGCTTTGGGCCACTGACTCCCAAAACAGTTGGTTTTACGGCACTAGGTGTTAAAACACCCTTATAGACTTAATAACTCGGATCTCAGACGTTATAGATGCTTCCTCCAATTAAACTAGAGCACTGAATATTACAAACTTTTCAATTACAGCTCATTTCTGTATGTTACCATATATGCTGATAATACCTGTCAATTGAGCATATGAAGATTCATTTTAGTCAGTATTATGGAGAATTCACAAGTTAAATAATTTAAAAGGAAATAAAAAAAAATTAACTTGTTCCGAAATAGGTTGAGATATATCTCAGGAATGGAAATTCCTTACACAGCTATCTCACACCAATTTCACCTGATTAATCAAATAAAAAAAAACAAAAATATAAAATATTTTTTTGGTTTTTGTAAAATTTTTCAATTTTTTTGGCTTTTTCGAAAAATTTTGACTAAAAATAAAATAATTAAAATAAGATACAATTTAACAATTCTCCTCCCCCAAACCTAAATGAGACATTGTCCCCAATGTCTTAAATAGTAGAAGAAGAGTTTAGAAAACCGTACCTGGTTAGCTTAAATTCTACATCTAAATGAAAAGTTAAGGGTTAAGATCCAGATTTATCTGACGCCTCTTACCACGATCATTATCGGACCAGTTTATCTTGGAAATAATGAGGTCAATTTGAGGTTCAAATGCGAAGATTTGGTCAATTAAATCTGGGGCAGTTATGGCAGTAAAGAGGAGTTCTTTTATAGGCTTTGACACGAACCCATTTCTCCGGGCATCATCAAGAAACACACAAAGAAAATCATAAAATCCATCAACATTGTACAGTCCAAGCGGTTTCTGGTGTATGTTCAAGTTTGCCCAAGATAGTACTGTAAAAATTTCCTCCATTGTGCCTAAGCCTCATGGCAAAGCAATAAAAGCATCAGCACGGTTAATCATCTCTACCGGTCATTCAGACATACCTGGCACGATTAGTTCCTCGCCGTTTGATAATCCAATAAGATTCACCTCCGCCAAGGGTTTTGGGATGATTCTAAAGACTTGACTGCCTCCATCCTGTACAGACTTTGAAACGATCCACATTAGTCCAAGATTGCCACCGCCATATACTAAGTGCATATTCCTTGCAGTAATGACTCGACCCAATTCATGTGCCGATGTTACGTATTCTGGTTTAACACCAACACTGGTACCACAAAACACATAGATATTTTCAACCTGTCTTCTTGAAGTAGCTTCCATTTTTATCTGGATGCCTTCAAAGGTGCAATGATGAGTTGAATTAATAGAACCTGAAAAGGGTGAGTAATAATAGCACAAGTATCTTCCAAATGACGATTAGTAGCAAAATAGTAAATCGTGAAAGGTCAAAAAGTAGCCTGGATCCTATCGGAGAAAATAACAAAACAAATCACAATTATTAGAAAAAGACAAAGAGATATAATATATACAATAATGTAACGGCTTGAATTACGTCTATGCGTCAGGGACAAGCTTCCCATCCAATTTTCTTATAAATTGGAAAATAAGGTCTTTTAGAGTCAGATTCTCGAGACTTAATTGTTTTCTTTCTTTACGAAATTATGCATATAACATGCGAATTTCGTGATACACATATCCACTGGGATGCGTCTCAAGAGTTTTAGATATGTCATCCAAATACTCCTTACTCAAGCCATCCCTAATGAAATTAATCTTATCTTCGCGGTTATCAGACACCATTCTTAAAGATCGACAACGAGTATCACAAAACATACGAGCACATTTATAACAAACACACATTATTTTGGCTCTTCTCTTTTTAGCATATGTGCTTCTTCCTAAACCAGGCAGATGTGAAATAAAAGAGTCAGATGACTCGCCTGCCAATCGGACCCATGCTTCAATAATCCAACGAATGTCAGTAGGCATACCTTTGATAATCAGTAGTCTCATCCGTTCCAAGCGACCTTTGTAAACTTTCATCAGAGATTTTTGAGGGAGAGAAGAAAATTGCTTGTGACGATTTGCGAGAGCATCTTCCATCTTGAAATGACTTAACCTACAAAAACTAAACACACAAAAATTAAAAGACACCAAATCATAATATATACACAAATAGCATGGGTTGTCTCCCAGCTAGTGCTAAGTTTAATGTCCTCAGCTAGACATGATTTCCCGAACGTTAGGCTGGATCTGAAAGTGTGACACTTTCTTTTTGTCGCTCAAATGATTCTCCCCAATAATGCTTGACATGCTGGCTGTTAACCTTAAATGTGTTGTTGGACTTAGGGTTGTACAATTCAACAGCTCCATATGGTAAAACCTGAGTAATCTCAAATGGGCCTGACCACATTGATTTCAGCTTTCCAGGGAAAAGTTTCAACCTTAAATCATATAACAACACTTGTTGCCCTGGTTTCTATTTTATGCGTACTATTTTTTGGTCATGCCATTTCTTGGTATTATCTTTGTATAATCTGGCATTTTCATAAGCCTGTAGGCGAAATTCCTCAAACTCATTGAGTTAGTGAAGTCTTTTCTCTCCTGCAGCTTGTGGATCAAGATTCAACTTCTTCATTGCCCAGTAAGCCTTGTGTTCAAGCTCAACTAGCAGATGGCATGCTTTCCCGAACACCATTTGATATAGGATATACCAATGGGTGTCTTATAAGCTGTCCGATAGGCCCATAATGCATCATCCAATTTTTTAGACCAGTCATTCCTTGTTGATCCAACGATTCTCTCCAAGATTCTTTTGATCTCTCTGTTTGAAACTTCAACTTGCATGTTTGACTATGGATGGTAAGCTGTGGCAACTTTATGAGTAACTCCGTATTTGGATATGAGTGTATCGAAGTATCTATTGTAGAAATACGTGCCACCATCGCTGATAATCGTCTGATGTGTTCCGAAGCGAGTGAAAATATTCTTTTTAAGGAACTTGATCACCACCTTTTGAATCATTGGATGGCAGTGCAATTGCTTCAACCCATTTGGAGACGTAATCTACGGTAACCAGTATGTACAGGTTTCCAAATGATGGAACAAAGGGTCCCATAAAATCAATACCCCACACATCGAATATCTCAACTTCCAGAATATTTGCAGAGGTCCTTCATTTCTCCTGGAAATATATCCCGTTATCTGGCACCTGTCACATTGAAGAGCAAATAGATAAGCATCTTTAAAAAGAATGGGCCAGAACAAATCTGATTGTAGGACTTTGGCTGCAGTTTTGTTTCCACTTAAGTGTCCGCCATATGGTGATGAATGACAGTGTTTCAAGACACTGTTGACCTCCTCATGTGGAACACACCATCTCAATAATTGATTAGCACATCGTTTGAACAGGTACGGCTCATCCCAGACATAGTGCTTGACTTCTTTGAAGAATTTCTTTCGTTGCAGAGTTGTCCATTCCAACGGCCATTTTCCTGACACTATGTAGTTTACATAGTCAGCATACCAATGGACATTGTGCTGTTTCATGGAAAATAATTGTTCATCTGGAAAAGTTTCTTTGATTATCAGTTCTTTGCTAGCTATTTCTCTATTCTCGAGCCTCGATAAATGATCTGCCACTTGGTTTTTTGTCCATTTCCTGTCTCTGATCTCAACATCGAATTCTTACAGAAAAAGTATTTAACGGATAAATCTGGGCATGGCATCTTTCTTCACAATCAGATACTTGATTGCTGAGTGATCTGTGTAGACCACCACCTTAGGACCCAACAGATAAGATTGAAATTTGTCAAAAGCGAACACAACTGCAAGCAACTCCTTTTCAGTGGTTGTGTAGTTGAGTTGAGCTTCATTCAGAGTTTTGCTGGAGTAGTAAATGGCATGGAAAATCTTTGCTTTGCGTTGTCCCAAAACTGCACCTACAACAAAATCACTAGCATCGCACATCACCTCAAATAGAAGGGTCCAGTCTGATGCTACTATGATGGGATGAGCCCGGACCGGCGTAATCACACGCGTATAACACAAGCGCACGTATCGTTCAAGTAGTATAAAAAGTATCGATCCCACGAGGACTTAAAACCTTTTGTTATCAATTTATGAAGTTAAATATTTACAAGTATCTAATGGATTGATTGGGCGGTGACTATAAAATTAAAACAAGTAAATAAATTGCTTGAAAGTAGATTGAAGAAAATTCAAATTTATAAAACTATCCAGGGTTGTGAATCATTCCAATATCTTTTTAAAAGATGAAGTGGTTATTTTATGTTTGTGTAATATATTGGTTTATTAACCTGGAACACGAAATTATGTAAAAGCCTCTTCCGATGGTCAAATACAAATACCCAGTATAACCCAATTAATCATATTCCTATGTTAACCAAGTTATCTGAATTCATTAAGATTAAGTTCCAATTATGGCTTCCCCCGTCCGACAGGTATATTTCTATCCTGTAAGGAAATCTATTAAAGGGTTATCCATCCTCAAGGAAGATCGTGGGCTATTGAGTCTAAGGTCTTTAACCTAAAATCTCTTTTCCAAGTTCATTTTAAGTTTACCAGTTCAATTTTATTAATGGCTAGTTAATAAAAAGCATTAGGATTAAGGCTCAATAAATAAGCCTTTATATTACCCAAACTGTAATTTAACCCCTTATAAACCAGTGATATTGGATTTCATCACAACCCCATATAACTGGCTTAGTTACGACACATATTTACGGGTAGTAAGAACTTAAATAAAAGAAAAGACATAATGTAAATACTGAAAATTAAATTACTGGAAAGAAAATGCTGGAAATTAAATTACTGGAAAGTAAATTACTGGAAAGTAAATAAAGTAAAAGTAAAATAAAGAAAATGCTGAGGTAAAAGGATCAACTTTTATTACTATTATTTTAGATATCTCCCTTAATATAATATATTAACTTTACGTGATAATTACCAACCAACCATATAGGGGGTATCTTGATTAAGTCAAATTAATAATTAATTACCAACCGACCAACCAGGCGGTATCAATGCTTAGTCAGGTTAAAACCAATTTATAATTAATTACCAACCGATAAATATGGCGGTATCCTCGTGAAGTCAGATTTTAAATAGTTATTATATTATAATTAGGGAGATTAATCTAAATAGCAATAATAAAAGCTTTACATTTTACCCCAGCAAGGGGGAGTTACCTCCTCATTGCTTGAAAAGTAAAAACTGAAAAGGTAAAGAAAGGAAAGTATTGTGCGTAAAAGTAAATTGCGGAAAGTAAAAACTGAAAAGTAAATAAAAGAAAGTGCGAAAGTGGAAATTAATTACTGAAAGCTTTAAATAAACAAACAAGATACAATCTTCTTATTTATTCTTAAGGAATTTTAAAGAACAAAGTATGAATTTACAAATGAAATGGCTTGGTATTTATAGGCAAAATTTTACCTCCACCAAATCCATTATTAAATGCTCCATCAAATCCATTATTAATCGCTCCACTAATTGCTCCACCAAATCCATTATTAATTACTCCACTAATTGCTCCACCAAATCCTCCACTAATTGCTATCATGTTTGGTGGAAGTTTGACTATTTTTATATTTTATTTATTTTTTTATTTTTTTGCTTTGAAAATTACTTTAATAATTACGCATAACACACTTACGGATGTTTCATCAATTTCGGTCATGCAATATTCAGAATTAGAAATTATTTTATTCTTTACGGTTGTAGATCTTTGAGTCTTCTTTAATCTAGAATTTGAATCAGCTCAATCTGATATCGGAGTAACAAGTTATGCCCAAAATACGCCAATTGCGCAAAACTGGAATTTCCGAAACTGTACTTCGTTAGAACGCCCTTTCAAGTTTCCAATCTCCAAAATTAATATGTGAAGTCCAATTTTTACCTTTATTTGACCCACATTTCGTCCTAAATGATTCCATTGAGTCCAAATATTATTTTATCTGCAAAATAAACTAAAACACATCAAAACGTTCATCGAGAAACTAAACAAAATATTAAGTAAAAGGGGCGGTAAATATTGATATATTTTCCGCTCATCAAGTCCATAACCAACGAACAGGCGGAGGTCTGATATAAATAGATCAGTGACATGACTGCCATCTAAGTATGGAGGATAACTCATATATCCACAATGGTATCTCAAGTTAAAGAATCATTATGCTACTCAACCCGAAAAGATTCCTATTGACGTTGGTGTACCATCTATTAGAAAATCTTTGGTGAGTCGTTCATTGTTTATCAAATAAATACCTACACGTCTATATGAGTCTCCCAAGACTCATGGTTCATTGCGATAAACCATCGAACCAACTCTGATATACGACATGTACTGGTCTCATCGGATTTTACTAACCCGTGTCAGTAGATATTGACCAGGAACTTAATTTGAGGATATACAACTTATAGTGACACTTCCCAATATCAATTACAAGCTATGTTGTAATTGTGCACTACGTTGTAAATCTTGGTGTCTTTGTCTAATATATATACGTATCACTAAACTAGATTTAGTTTCAATCTAATCAATCTAATCGAAATTAGATCGAATATGTATATAAAAGACAAGATGTGCTACCATTTAAATTAGTAATATTATGAAAAAAGTTATTGCTCGTATTCATGAATCAGACATAAATACGATGCGGATTGGCGCTCAGAGCACCAACCCTAACAGGATCATCATCGGTTACGAGAGGCCACTTCTGAATGTACACGAAAGTCTAGAGATTTCCAGTATTGATTCAAATTATTCTGTAGTGGATCATCTATGAAACATGGTTGCTTCAATTTCTGCTTAATCTAATTTAACATATCTTTGTACTGAATGGATGCATTCTTCTTCCAAGAAATATACATCATGGCATTAATTGCCTCATCCCACCAAAAGTATTTCTGCAAAATAATTGAGTTAACTTATAAATATTATATTTGAATTATAAATCTTTTATATTAGTAATTAATTAAATTTTATAAATAACTTAAACTCTTCAAAATATTATTTCTTAGTCGTTAAGGGAACCTGCTTCCAATAGACTCCCTCTGGAACCATCAGTTCCTCAAAACTCTTATGTATCATGTATGTATAAATGTTGGACTGCTCAATCTGCCTACTGAAAATGAAAACAAGAAAAAAATGTAAAAAAAAATATAAACATAAATTATATAATAATAATAATATGAAACTTACTTTTTCTCATGTAGAGTAAGCCGATGGCATTGTCCTGACCCAGTACCAAATATCGTTGATGCCATAGTGCTGGCAATACCTGCGACATCCATCTCAATTAGATACTGCGATGTCATCGGATCATGTGCAAGTGGAACCTGATCAGGATCTGATATTGGAGTTTGAGGTTACTGCGAGCTGGTACCGACCTCACTATCATGGGTCGCAATAAACCTATTAGATGTAGATCTACTCCTACGAAGAAGACCTTTGTCGATACCTTTAGCCATATCTGTTAAAATATAATCAGAAAAAGAATGCATAAATTAATTTTAATAAAACTAACTATCTAGTAACTGTTGGACAAAATGACCCATAGCGTCACTATTTGCACAGATCATTGTGTTGTTGTAGCAAATTAACTATGTGACAAATGAGATTGTACTCTCATCATTTGTGATTAGATCACCTTAGATGTATAAATGAAGAGAGGTCCATATGATTAGTTCCTGGATTGAGAATGATATGAGACAGTATCAGTCCACGAAGGATTAATCATTAAATATCCCTAGTCGTAGTATTATCGAGACAGGACATCGATAATGCGGAATAGGCTAGTATTGCACTTGTGCGCATTGTGAGGGTACAACGGCATAGTTCTCATATATATAAGTATAGGAAACTTATGCAAGTGCGATAGGAGGTTGTGTTTCACCGATGGTACGGGAAACAGCTTCGCTCTGGATAGACCCCTCGGAATCCCATTGGTATTATGACTATGTGTCTATGGGAGGCCGAAATCAAGGTAGGTGTGTATAGTCTTAACCTGAGACTTACATCGCTAATACTTGCGATAATCGGTAGACTTTGGTCTTGGTGGTACAGGGCTTTAACCGGTTCTGAGTACACCACTTCTAGGTTTATCAGAGAGTCGTAGTGTATTGGGTATGATGTCAAGACGGAAGTATCACTCCAGTCATAGTGGAGATGATGTCACACAGGATACGGTATTAGTGCTCTTAAGTGCTGGCCGGCCATGGGGATATTATGACAAGGTCATGTATATCCGATTATAGAGACTAGTTACCAGACATCCGACATGTGCTTCGGACGGGGCAGACATTTATCCAGCCCCAGCCCTAGCACGTGACTATCCGATACTGGGCTGATATACACAATACTACGGTATACTACGCTTGATACAGATCTATATATTCCTGTAAGAATATTTCTGGAGAATTGGGTAGGCATGGCGCTTTGCTAGAAGCCAACCTTGTCTTGTAAATCGGTATAAACGTAGTACGAGGTACTTACGTGTTCGGATAGTCCGACGACCGTATTTACTGCCAACATATCCGGAGATCTCATGGGTCGCTTCCCAAAGATTCACCGATGATGTATGACTCGCACTATGATTAATCTGGGATTAATTAGTAAAGAGAGAAGATTAATTTCTAGAGAGAGAAAATTAATCTGGGATTAATTACAGAGATATTTTTTCTCGGATAAAGTATCGTTAAAGAGAGAGAACGATTAATTTGGAATTAATCGATAAATTAATCATTTAATTGCGAGCGCATTCGCATTTCGAATGCGAGTACGGCACGCAAGTCAAATCAAGCGTCAAATCGCAAGTCACGTCAAACGTCAAATCACATGTCACTTTGAGTGATGTGACATTTGAGTGATTGATATAAGTTGATTTGTGGTGATTGACAAGCATTTAATGCTTTGTTTTTGAAATAGAAAAAAAGGTAAATGGTTTATTATATATTTTGGAAATTATATAAACCCTTTTACAATTTTTTATTTGGCAACTCATTCTCTCTCTCATTTTACGGTTTTAGGCTTTTGGAGCCAAAAAACCTTCATCTCTCTCTCACGGTCTCCATGACCGTTTTCTTCATCTTTTCTTCTGGTTTGACCGAGCAAATGGAGAAGCTTTTGGATCTTGTTGCAAGATCTAAGTGCTAGCACACACCTTGGGTTATACATAGGTGATAGGGAAACGAATTTATGAGCTTGGAATCCATTTTTGGAGCATGAAGCTTGGAGCTTCAATGAAGGTCTCCCATGGCCGAATTTTGAAGGCATCAAAACAGCCCCAACCGAGCATCACAGCAGCTCAATGGAGTCCAAAACTGAGCTTCAACAAGGAGGAAAATGGATATTGTTCTTCGCATCCAAAACCGTTCAATGTGAGTAAAGTTTCCGCCTTAGTCCTTTGTGTATTCATGCGAATTTTATGCTTGATTTCATGATTCTTGGGACCTATATTAGAAACCAACAGTAACATCAATGTGTTTACAATAGTTCATCAAATAAATTGTTCAACTTTTTCTATTTTAACATTAAGTTTAATTGAAGTAAACTTCAAACAAGTACTTCAAATTTTTCTATCTTACTGATTTCATATGGCATAGATGGTATTTCTTCTCCCATTTGTTTTATTAGGAGCGTTAGAACTTCCAACTGAGGGAAAATGAGATTGAGATGAATTTGAAGTAGTCATTTTTATAGAGAGATTGAGATGATTTTGAAGTACCTTTATGATAATCTAAATTTTTTATTTACATAAAATAAACACTTCAAATAAACCATACATATCTATTGCACAACATGTGCCTCTCCAAACTCCCATTACTTCAAATAAACCATATATATCTATTGCACAAAATAAAAAATTCAAGAAAACTTCAAAACTCAAGCAACATTCAGCCACAATAATATAACAATAAGATTGCAGGGAAACACATCAAGTCAACGACACATCAAAGTTCTTGAAATTCTCATAGTCATCAAAGTCATTGTATGTCTCGACAGTGCCACATTGAGACACTGTATGACTCATTTTTTTGAGTCATCGAGATAGTTCCTCAAACAAATGAGGCACTGTCTCGGTGCCTCAAGCCTAAAATGAGGCACTTTCCAGTGCCTCCCAAAAAAAAATTAAAAAAACTGAAAAACAATTATTTTTTACATCAAAAAATTAACAACATATGAATCTCTTGGCATATAACACAATCAAAATAAAAATTAATAAAAATTAACAAGTGACGAAAAATTAACAAATTACCCAAACTCTGGCGATGGTTATGGCTCTGTGAACTCCGGCGATGGGAAAAAAAAAAGAGCCGAGAGAGAGAGAAATAGACTGAATCATAAGAGAGGAAGAAGAAGATGGTCTTATATTGGATTTTTACTGACTGAAATAATCGGTCGGTAAATAAAAAATTTGGTTGGTAATTGTTAACATTTATTGACCGATTTAAAATCGATCAATAAATGAAAATTCATAACGGGCTTTTATGGCAGCAACTAAAATATTATCGATCTAATAAATTCGGTCGATAAGCTTCATGAAGAACACCTTAGAAATCCAGAGAAGCTTGCATCACGACGCCAGAAGTGGTGTCGTGATGACACCAATCATAAAAAAGACCAAAGAAATCAAGAGAAACTAGTGTCGCGACGCCACTTCTGGCTTCACGATGTAACCAATCATAAAGAACAAACTAGAAATCCAGAGAAGCTAGCATTGCGATGCAACTTCTAGCGTCGCAACACCCCGGACTATTTTTAGACTCTTATAAAATCCGTATTCTAAATGCAGAAGAACTCTAGAACTTCCCTTTAAATGCATAAGTGCGTCCAAAATCCTAAAGGAAACAATTAGACACAATTATAGTCGAACATAAACATTAAATGTTAAACACTAGTTTATATCATCATAATGTTAATAAAAAATATTATAAAATAATAATATTATATTAATGTATTGTATTACATTAAACAAAATGTACTACACACTAAATATTGAACACTAGTCCATATCATCATCATCAATAAAATCATTTTCTTCATCTTCTTCTGTCTCTTCTAAGATTCATTGAAGAATTGGTTCATATGATTCTTGTTTAGCATCCCTCATGTCTTTATCAAACAATTCCTCAGTTGATGTATTCTAATCACCTAGTTCATCATCAACCTCTATATTTTTTTCATTTTCATGCACATACTCCACCATATCTTCTTGGAATGATGTATTTAGAACAAGAGTTTTGTTTGATGATTTTTGAATATCCACAGTTGGCCTAAATTTGATCTTGTATACGGCCAACCAATCGCTTGTGTCTTGTTTGGCGCCAGGGTAAGGAATATAGTACACTTGTAAAGCTTGTAGTGCGAGAATGAACAGTCCATACTTTCTATATGGGCGTCTTTTATTGACATCCATCAGCTTATAATGTGTATGGACCTTGGTCATATTAATCGGACCATACCAATCACAGTTGAATAATATGGTTCTCTTAATTGGTAAGCTAGGGTACTCCATCTTTAAAATTTCCTTCTAATCGAACATAGAAGTCGCATGAATTATCATTATAGTTAAACCCCTTAATACAAACTCCACTGTTCATCGTTGCCTTACGAGAGACATGCATTTTAGTGCGAAATTTGCACCCATTAACGAATTACATATTAAAATAGTTTACCGTTCAGAGAGGCCCTTTTGCTAGATCTTTGATGTAGATGTTGTTGATAGTGTGTTTGTTCTCACATGCCTCTCCAATAAAGTGATAATTTTTAGCATACAGCGTAACACACATTTAACCTATACGTACATCCAATTCATTACTTACGTATCTTTGGAACCAATTGATAAAATATGTATCAATCTGAACATCAATCTCAGCTTTAGTGATTGTGGGCACCAATTGTTTTAACTCGTCAATGTATATGCTACAAACACATGGAAGAATATGACTTAGAAGAATATGATTTTGAAGTAAAAAAATAATTATAATTTCAAAAATAAAAATACTCATTTCAGAAATGGTAAAACCCCAGTGCAGTTCAACAAGATGTAAGTGTGAGCTACCAATATTTCTTTATATTCCAATCTCATTTTTTTGATCTTCCATATGGTTGACCAGGATATGTTGAAATGCTGAGATTTCCTTCAACCTCTTCAATGTTCCCACCATCATCATTATGAGGAACTTGTTGAAACCTCTTGTTCACATGAGGTTCAAAATAATACAAATAAAATATTGATGTTTCCTCAACTATATACGCATTACAAATGGAACCCTCGACTTTTGCCTTATTTTTAACATTATTCTTTAAATGTCGAAGGTATCTGATAAAACAATCACAAAAAAAAGTACAATAAGCAACTCTATTGATATAATAAAAATAATAAGTAAGATTAATTTTGATTATTACCTCTCAAATGGATACATCCATTGGTATTGTATGGGTCTAGCTATTTTTGCTTCATATGAAAAGTGTATCGGAAGATGTTCGATAGAATCGAAGAAGGCTTGAGGGAAAATATGTTTTAATTTACACAAAATGATTGAGATCTCCTTTTCAAGTCTTTCCATCACATCAATTTTAACAGTAGTTGAAGTTAAGTCTTTGAAAAATAAACTTAACTTTGTAAGTGCCTGCCAAACATGACTTGGAAGTAATTCACGAAATGAAATTGGTATTAACCTTTGCATAAATACATGGCAATCGTGACTCTTCATCCCAAACAACTCATACTTTCGCATATCCACACATCGTCCTTTATTCGAAACATAATCGTCTGGGTACTTGAGTTCTTTTAACCATTTGCATAAAACATCTTTTTGATTTATATCCAATGTGTAACATGTTCTAGGATACTTATGTAGGAAATGATTTCCCTCTCGCAGCGGAAGTGGCTTAGGCACCGGGATCGGCATTGAATTTTTTTTGTCCTCTCCCTTATGAAAGCTGAAACATACCAGTACCTAGTGACTTGTTTTGCTTCTATTTTTGACTATTTTCAGCCCCGGAACAGTCCCTGAACAACAGCTCAGATCTGGACCGTTTTTACACAAAATATGCGCGGACAACTCACCCACTACATCCTCTATTTTGCGTGTGTAAGAGTAGTGTTTTCGGCCTGAATTTATTTCACCAAAATAGCCGTATAACAACCAAGATTGTATCAAGATTGTAACAAGGGTGGGCTTATCTCATAGAAACAATATCTAAACACTTTAGAAATCGAGATTGTATTATCACACACTATGTTTTCTTTTGTTATTCTTCTCTTTTTCTTTCAACATTTGAGAGAAAAATATGAACCATGTAGCTAGGGTTTCACATAATAGAATTGGGGTAAAAATAAAACAAGTTTCCCTTTTAAATTTTGGGTTTTATTTGTTGACAACAAATAAAAGAAACATTTCCCCTCCTATGCAAGTTTTGGCCATCCTATGGCATTTTGGTAACATCAAAATTTTTGGTAAATGACATTATCAAGTTGCCTAAATAAAATATTATAACTTTCATATTTTAAATGATGAATTTAAAATCACCATTTTAAATCCATCACTCACAAAATAGAACTTATTAACTTATATATAAAACATAAATTAATAAATATAATATTTTAAATTAAATAATTATCTTATAATCATTTATATGAAAAAATCTTATATTAAAACTAATAT
Source organism: Zanthoxylum bungeanum (assembly GCA_019454045.1). NCBI lineage: Eukaryota > Viridiplantae > Streptophyta > Magnoliopsida > Sapindales > Rutaceae > Zanthoxylum > Zanthoxylum bungeanum. The sequence continues at coordinate 243,219 of SKCR01041025.1, forward strand.
AAGTTTCAAGTGTGACACATATATATTATTAATCATATTAATAATATATGTGAGATTATAATTGGACTATCCAATTATATTTAATTTGCTACAGTATATCGAGCTAGCACGGGACCAAATGGACCAACATTTCTGAGCTCCAATAGTCTCGGAATATTAATTAAACTCTTAATTAAATATTCTGAATTATTAACTTTAGGTTATTCCACTAAAATCCCAAAGCTGAACTCTTGTTGCCATAGATATATTATATAAGCCGAACCACGTTGTTGTCCAATGATATGTCATTACATACGGATTGGCTCTTCACCAATATCTCATAACTCGATCCAGGTATTAATATCCATTATACCCCTCTAATTTTTTGTACATTAAGTACCATTGATTCTCTAATGAATGATTTATTCATAATCATTAAGAATTTTAATCTTTTTATTCGTAATAGAAATACTTGAGCACTCTAATTGTTCAAGTACCGAATCAAGAAGATACTCCTCTACTTCTAGTAAGAAGGAGAGAACTTCATGTCTATGTAAAACATCCCCAACTATACACCAAACCATGTCCCCAAAGTATGTAGCTATTGGTCGGGATTGCTACACCAACCTCACCATTGTAAATCAAAGAACATAGCCTGCCATGCAAGAGTTCGCAGTACACTTAAGATTGAGATCAATCTATATATGACCATCTAGTTATTTTAATGGATATTATAAGAAACTCATTTCTACTTGGGTCCAGTCCTATATGATCCCATCATATAAGGTGTCTCCATTCTCATGTCACCACATGGACGATCCCAGATCAATATTGCCATACAATTATAGAATGGACCGCAGCTATAGATAAACCATAAACAAAGTACTCAATTTGTTTACTCTCTATGGACTATTTTTGATGACTAACTTCATACTTAAATCTTCGTGTGTATGACACTCATATACTAAGTCTAAAGACACATAAGAAATCTAGGGTAAATAAGATAATTTACAGTATGTAATTTAAATCAAAATATTTGATAAATGAATAATGCATCTTTTATTTCATAACAAATAATTATGCCTGCATTACATGAAGCTCTAGAACTTGTTGGGATATATGCCCTAGAACTTCATGTAATGTAAACATAATTATATTTTATGAAATTAAAATATGAATTATTCATTTATCCGAGTGTTTATTTTACGTCGCATATTATAAATTATCTTGTTTACCCTTGATTAGTCTGTTAGTCTCTAAGGCTTGCCACAAGATCATTAAGCGAGATTAAAGTGCGAAAAATCAAAGAAAAGGTTGCGGAATAACTCACTTTGATCGGATGAGTTGAAGACTTTTCCGTGTTGTGTAGAAGCTACGGAGCTTGAGATCGAGTTCCAAACTCTCTCGGGTGAGTTTCCCTATCACCTCGATCCATTCCTCAAGTTCTAGCTAGAAAAAATGAAAGAAAATAAATTTCTTTCATGGCAATGAGGCTCACGGCATTTGCAAGTTTGGGAAAGAGTGAATAGTCAATTTTTGGATTCCAAATCAATTAATTAAAAGTTGACTTCCAAAGTATGTATTTGTGTTGGCAAAAGTGCATTAAATGCATCCAACCACTTACATCAACCAATGACTAGTGATGTGAGTCAAGTTGATGTAAGTAAGTGGGTCCCACCACTTTAAATTCTAAATTTAAGTCGGACAATCCAACACGCAACTTCGCTCGGGCCTGGGTTCGTTTAATTCTAAATTAAACGAATTTACCATTGCGACTTAATTAAATCTAATTTAATTAAAAAATAATACCCAGTAAAATCATTACGGAAAGTCGCTTGCGAATTAATTCCAAATTAATTTGTTCGCTAGAATTAAAGTCCAATTTAATTCGCGTTGAAATCTAATTTCAAATAATATATCTAATATATTATTTAAACCCAATTAAATAAATCAAATAGTAAAATCTAATTTTCACTATTAAATTTATTTTGCCGATTAATTCCAAATTAATCGCGTTCTCTCTTTATCGACGAATTTATTCCCAGATAAATTCTCGACGCAATTAATCCCACATTAATTCATTGCCTTAATTAATCCCTGATTAATTTTCTCTCTCATTATTAATCCCAGATTAATTTATTGTTCGAATCAAATCTCAATGGTGAATCTTCGGGAAGCGACCCAAGAGATACCTGGATATGTTGGCAGTAAATTTGGTTATCAGACTATCCGAATACGTGCGTACCTAGTACCACGTCTTTACCGATTTACAAGACATGGTTGGCTTCTAGCAAAGCACCGTGCCTACCCAATTCTCCAGAAATATTATGCGAACGAATATGCAATCTTTGTCAGGCGTAGTATACATAGTATTGCGTATTGCGATCCAGTATCAGATGTAACATGCGAGGCCTGGGTCTAGAATTGTGTCTACCCCTTACAAAGCATATATCGGATCTCTGGTAACTAGTCTCTATAATCGGATAAACATGACCTAGTCATATTTCCCGATAGCTGCAGCATATAAGAGTACCAGTTCCTTATCCTACGTGACCATCATCTCCATATAACTGAAGTGATACTTCCATCTTGACATCACACCCAATACACTACGATTCTCAATATACCCAGAAGAGGCGTACACAGAACCTGTTAAAGCCCTGGATGATCAAAACCAAAGTATATTGATTGTCGCAAGTATTAGGGATGGAAGTCTTAGGTTAAGACCAAATACACCTACCCTGATTCGGACTTCCATAGACTTCCATAGACAGATAGTCAGACTACCAATAGAATTCCGAGGGGTCTATCCAGAGTGAAGCTGTTTCCGTACCATTGGTAAACACAACCTCCTATTACACTTGCATAAGTATCCAATACTTAAATATATTAGAACTATGTCGTTATGCTCCCACAACGCGCACAAGTGCAATACTAGTCTATTCCGTTTTATCGATGTCCAATATCGATAATTCTAAGACTAGGGATATTTTAATGATTAAACCTTAGTGGATTAATACTGTCTCATAGCTTATTAATCCGGAACTAATCATATGGACTTTTATCATTTATATATCCCGGTAATCCAATTACAAATGATAAAAGAGCAATTTCCTTTGTCACATAGTTAATTTTTACAACAACACCATGTTCTATACAAATAGTGATGCTATGGGTCATAATTGTCCAACAATCTCCCACTTGGCCTATAGCCAATCACTCAAGTGTCCTACACTTGAACTATGTACGGGTCACTCAAACTTCTGCTGAGAAACTGCTTTCGTCAGCGGATTTGCAATGTTATCATCCGATGTGATTTATTCGATCATCACATCGCCACGATGTATGATCCGAACGAATCAGATGAATAGTTGAAGTATATACTTGGATCGTTGATGAGACCATTAATTCTTTAGCCTGTGTTGTAGCCTAGCTCGGCTCCTAACAGAACTACTCCTAATCCAATTAGGATTATATAGATCCAAAGTGCTTCTATTGCTGCATCAACTGCAGAAATATTCCGTTTTTGTTGTTTATTTGGCAACAGTATCTTTCTTGGAAGATTTCCAGCTCATTGTTCCGTTATTCAAACTATATAGTACCTTTATTACGACTTATACTCGTTTTTATCGGTTAGGAAACTTGCAACAGTGAACCCAGTCACTTCAAGTTCTCCTTCTCCATAGCTTAAGAAAGCATCCTTAGTTAATCTAAGATACTTAAGGATGTTCTTAACATCAATCCAGTGACTATCACTTGGATTGGCCTGATTGTGACTCCATATGCTCAAAGCATATGAGACACCAGGTCGCGTACATTTATTTCAATGTACAAGTTCTCAGAGAGTGCCAACAACTTTTAGATCTATCCTAGTAGATCTTTATTCCTAGAATAAAGGTTGTCTCTCCTAAGTAGTCTACGGAGAATTTTCATGAAAGCTAAGCTTTCACTGATTGTATAATGGGAATGTCATTTCCAAGAAATGATATATCATCATTATATAGGACAATCACTGTCAGTGCGCTCCCACTAACCTCCTTATATACACAAGAATCATTTTCGTTTTGAATTAAATCATATACCATTATGATTACATCAAAACGATAGTTCCAAGAACGCAATGCTTGCTTCAATCCATAAATGGATCGAATTAACTTGCAAACCTTGTTTGCTCATTTGGGTGCGAAAAAACCGTCAAGATGTTGTAAACATCCTCCAAAAGGTTTCCGTTTAAGGAAAGCGGTTTTGACGTTCAGCTGCCACATTTCATAAATGAAACATGCAGCATTAGCAAGCATTATCCAAATGGATTTTAATCATGGCAACGAGTAAAAGGTTTCGTCGTAATCGACATAATGTTGATAACGATACATTTTCGCTACAAGCCTAGCTTAGTACATTTGTATGTTGCCATCCACGTTTGTCTTCCTTGAAGACTCATATAGTACCAATAGGCACAATGCCTTCCGGTATAACAACCAGTGTCATAATAGGGAGTCGATACCTTGTATCACTTTCTCATACGTAGCCGGTTCGTATTCCTCAATAATATTGACATCTTCATGAGGTGAGATCATAAACCCATACCTCCCAGGTTTTTTTCTGACTCTCTCCGACTTACGCGGTTCTTGTGTATTCGAAGATTATTGGTATAGTTTCATCCCTGATGAACTATTTATGTTCCATTAAGGACTCGGTGTCTGGAACAGTATTACTCTGATTTTCATCGAGTTTTACTTTCTTCCCACTTACCACTGCATATAGGTATTCCTCTTAGGAAAAATGCATGCGAGCAACAATTACATTTTTCTCTTGTGAGTTGTATAAGTACTATACTTTGGTTACCCTAGGATAACCTACAAATTAGGCACTTATCCGATTTGGGTTTTAGTTTGGTATCATCCAAACATATGCCCAGCATTCCCAAATCAACAGGAATGAGAAAACCCAGTTTCTTTCCTGTTCATATCTAATATGAAGTCTGTCAAACAGATTTTCATGGAACATTATTCAAAATAAGTATTGCACTGTTTAATGTGTATCCCTAGAAGGAAAATTGTAGCTCAGAACGACTCATAATTAACCTAACAATGTCCAACAATGTTCGGTTTCTCAGTTCGGACACACCGTCAAATTGAGGTGTTCCGTGAAGAGTCCACATTGAAAGAATACTGTACTCTTTCAAGTAATTGAGAAACTTATTGCTTAAGTATTTTCCACCATGGTCTAACCGTGACGGTTTAATACTTTTAGCCGATCTGTCTGTCTACTTCGTGTCGAAACTCTTTGAATTTATCAAAAGTTTCTGATTCGTGTTTCAAAAGAAACACATAACCATAACGCGATGCCACATCTGTAACGGTTATGAAGTATTCATATCCACCTCTAGCCTAGCTAGATATGGGCCCACCTACGTCACTATGAATGAGGGCTAACAGATCGGTGGCACTTATACTTTTACCAAGTAAAAAGTGTTTTAGGCACTTTTCCTAATAAACTAGATTCGTAGATGTCATTTGAGTTAGAATCAAATCCGTCCTAGTACCCACTCTTCGAAAGTGTGGATATACGAGTCTTGTTAATTGTGTCCCGGACAACAATGCCACAAATAAGTCTCATCTGATTAATTCAGTTTGAGCTATTTGTTTGTCATGTTATACGTTTGAGATTCACATCCAATGTGTTTATCCAATATCTTCTTTATAAAATAAAACACTTTAATGTTCTAGAATATAAAGGTATACCCGCAACGGGTTAAACTTAGATATAGAGATAATGTTTCTAGTCAAACTAGGTATATTATAACAGTTTCTTAATTTAAGCACACGCCCCAATGGTAGTTCCAAAATTAAGGTTTCTACGGTTAAAACAACGACTCTCGTCCTGTTTCCGACTAGCAGATCAATCTCAACTGAAGTCAGTATCCTGCTAATCAGCAGATTCTGCACATCAGTACATATCTTATGTACCACATCTAGTATCAAAAATCCAATTTTGAAACTAATAGCGAACATGTTTATGACAAACATATTTGAAGCCGGAGCCTTACCCCGCCTTCACTTCCTTCATGTTTGCCTTGTCCATACGGCAGTCACGCTTCCAGTGACCCCGTTTGCCATAGTTTAGGCAGACATCTTGGGATATGTCCTTTGTCTTCCTAGAAGACTGTGATGATTTTGCCTTTGCCCTATTTAGAAGCTCTGGCTGCGCCTCCTAGAGCATAGCCATCAACTCTCGAAGAGTTTACTCTTGGTTCATAATGAACCTGCCCCAGCTTTCGGGTAGAGATTATAAGATCAAATATTTGGTAGTTTCGGCCACGTAGGTAATGCCCTGCTAACCTAGTTGATCGATGTCAGCAATCATCTGCGACACCTAGTGCTCGACAGATGTACCCTCTGACATACGTGAGAAAAAGAGCTTCTTTTGCAATTTGTACTTCTAAGATCTAAGAAAAGATCTATGAAGATCTTTAATTTCACCATCATGGTACAAGGATCTAATCCTTAATTTTGACGACGGAATTAAAAAGTCATTGTAGTAAGCATAACGGATTGAGCACTAAAGTTATCATCACCATGAGTCTTCCAAAGCTTATGCTCTACTATTTGCTCAACTCCAGGCTTAGGCCCAAGATGTTACTCTATCAAATAGAATAACTTCTCAGTTCCAATGACTATCATGAGGTTCTATTCCCAATCTGAAAATTAAAGCCGTTTAAAGACATTTTCTACCAGGATTATGTTTTAAACATTAATCTTTCAGTTATCTTGATTGCTTATAGTCCAACTATCCAATCAACGATTTCGGGTACTATTGAATATAATGATTACTATAGTCTAACTATATAATCAACTATAATTTGTTTGGTTAAATTCAAATATATTGATTACTATAATCCAATTATATAATCAACTATAAATTGAAGTAGTTTGAATACAGTCCAACTGTTTAATTTAAAAACAACGATTAAATATTAGTCCAACTAATATATATATAAATAATGACGAAAAATGAAATGGGCGCATATTGGCAAGTATCTAAACGAAATTGCAAATTTAATACTTGCCTCCCACTATTTTTCGGCGAGCCTCTAACCCTCTGTTGAGTACTCGGGAAACCTAGTTTCCTAGTGGGCTAGGATGCCGTTAAATAACACACAACCTTGACTTTGGCCAACAAGCTGTATGATATTTAACTATGTAGATCTCTAAGATCAATTGGATCTCATCCAATTCCTAGATCCAATAGGTGGACATCCAAATCCGAAATATATATATAATATATGTCAATATATCCGATATATTCCATAACCTTTTTCCTCTGAATCAATTAAGTCTTGGCTTTGGCACAACAAACTTAATGATTCCAGTTAAGCGAGACCCATTGACCTTGGAAAGCTTCATAATCGATGTTGATGGACAAGAAGTGATCTTGACTTTGGCCAACAAATCACAACTTGGACAAGACATGTGATATGGAACAAAGCCTTCATGATTCAAACACATCCGCGATGGACAAAGGTCTTGACTTTGGCCAACAAACCAGTTCCAATCTTGGATCTTGAGAATGAATCATTCAATGGAAGGAAAAACGCTTAATATTTGTTTAGGGTTTTTCGCGTAATTGGCAACCAATTAATTATCTTTGATTATGTCTCATCATACACCCTTAAACATGCATTATAAAAGCATAATAAGGCGCGATAAATAAATTAATAATGATATGCGGATGGATATTTAAAACAACTTGTTCTTAGAACAAATCTCTCCATTTCCTCTCTCCCGCTAGCACTATTCATATCTCTACCCAATTACATGACACTTCTGAAGAAACCTCATTTGTATTGAGGGGAATAGGTGAAAAGAGAAATACAATGAGAAAAGAGGTAATAGGCTGGACACGCAGGTCCAATTAAATAAATTCTAAATTTATTACAAAAATTTCCAAAATTGCCCTCACCCTTCTAATATCCATCCGATATACATTATTCATTCATACATCCAAGTATTCGCACATAGCATGTTATCAATCTATCTAATCCAATTAATTAATCTTCAATTAATGACCATCCAATGTTCAAACAACGATTTGATTTGTGCGAGTCCAACTCTTTTAAGAATAAGTACTCAAAGTACGTATTCTTGAATTATATCAAACTATAATTTTAAATCCAATTTAAATTATATTCAATACTAATTCATATTTAATTCCAAATTAAATTATTACACTTTTAATTGAGCCTTTTAGACTTGGATTCCAAATCCAATCTTTATGGGTCTCAAAGGCCCAATTAATATCCGATACTATTCAATTAAAGTCCAATGGGCTTTTAATTAATTTCTTAAGGCATGGGCTTTGGTCAATATGGGTCAAACCCAAATACCAAGGCCCAATTAGGAATCACCATATGCCAAAAATTAATTTAGGCCCATTAGGCCCAATTAAATTATTTAAAGGCCCAATTGTCATAATTGGACTTTATGGAAATGGATTTAGGCCCAATTGGATCCAACCAATTATCCTAAACCAAAATTGGCCCAACCAAGTCCATTAAGCCCAATTACAACAACATTAGCCCAATTCAAAATTAAAGGCTAATTTAATTAATTACAATATTCCAAATATCACAATTATTTAATTAAAGTGTATATAGTACAATTAATCAATTAATCTAATATTTCCAAAATATTAATTAATTCAATTAATCATACTTAACCTTTTAATTTATGTCCAAGACAAATTAAAACAAAATCAATCTAAATAACATGCTTTATTCACGGCAATTGGCAATAAAAAACATTCAATTTGATTTCAATCCAATTTAAATCAACATTAATTATTTCTAGCATGTCATTTAACACATCCAATTGTTAAAATTCAAAAATTCACCATGAATAAACTAGGGTTCATTTTCGGCCATGGGTGACAATTTGGGGAAAACTAATCCTATCAATTTTTTTACAAAATTGAAGATGCACAAATCCAATTCAACATCATTCAAACACAACCCAATCATCAATTTAAGAAAAATCAAGTTCTAAACACAAAATCCCCAATTAAAGTCCATGAACCCTAAATTCCAAATCAAGCTTAGGATGGCTCTGATACCATTGTTAGTCTCTAAGGCTTGCCATAAGATCACTAAGCGAGATTAAAGTGCAAAAAATCAAAGAAAAAGTTGCAGAATAACTCACTTTGATCGGATGAGTTGAAGACTTTTCCGTGTTGTGTAGAAGCTACGGAGCTTGAGATCGAGTTCCAAACTCTCTCGGGTGAGTTTCCCTATCACCTCGATCCATTCCTCAAGTGCTAGCTAGAACAAATGAAAGAAAATAAATTTCTTTCATGGCAATGGGGCTCACGGCATTTGCAAGTTTGGGACAGAGTGAATAGTCAAATTTTGGATTCCAAATCAATTAATTAAAAGTTGACTTCCAAAGTATGTATTTGTGTTGGAAAAAGTGCATTAAATGCATCCAACCACTTACATCAACCAATGACTAGTGATGTGAGTCAAGTTGATGTAAGTAAGTAAGTCCCACCACTTTAAATTCTAAATTTAAGTCGGACAATCCAACACGCAACTTCGCTCGGGCCCGGGTTCATTTAATTCTAAATTAAACGAATTTGTCGTTGCGACTTAATTAAATCCAATTTAATTAAATACCCAGTAAAATTATTACGGAAAGTCGCTTGCGAATTAATTCCAAATTAATTCGTTCGCTAGAATTAAAGTCCAATTTAATTTCGCGTTGAAATCTAATTTCAAATAATATATCTAATATATTATTTAAGCCCAATTAAATAAATCAAATAGTAAAATCCAATTTTCACTATTAAATTTATTTTACCGATTAATTCTAAATTAATCGCGTTCTCTCTTTATCGACGAATTTATTCCTAGATAAATTCTCGACGCAATTAATCCCACATTAATTCACTGCCTTAATTAATCCCAGATTAATTTTCTCTCTCATTATTAATCCCAGATTAATTTATTGTTCGAATCAAATCTCAACAGTGAATCTTCGGGAAGCGACCCAAGAGATCTCTGGATATGTTGGCAGTAAATTCGGTTAACGGACTATCTGAATACGTGCGTACCCAGTACCACGTCTTTACTGATTTACAAGACATGGTTGGCTTCTAGCAAAGCACCGTGCCTAACCAATTCTCCAGAAATATTCTGCGAACGAATATGCAATCTTTGTCATACTTACTATACGTAGTATTACGTATTGCGATCCAGTATCGGATGTCACATGTTAGGCCTGGGGCTGGAATTGTGTCTGCCCCGTACAAAGCATATATCGGATCTCTGGTAACTAGTCTCTATAATCGGATAAACATGACCTAATCATATTATCCCAATAGCTGCAGTATATAAGAGTACCAGTTCTTTATCCTACGTGACCATCATCTCCATATGACTGAAGTGATACTTCCATATTGACATCACACCCAATACACTACGATTCTCAGTATACTCAGAAAAGGCGTACACAGAACCTGGTAAAGCCCTGGACGACCAAAACCAAAGTATATTGATTGTCGCAAGTATTAGTGATGCAAGTCTCAGGTTAAGACCAAATACACTTACCCTAATTCGGACTTCCATAGACACATAGTCATACTACCAATGGAATTCCGAGGGGTCTATCCAGAGCGAAGCTGTTTCCGTACCATCGGTAAACACAACCTCCTATTACACTTGCATAAGTATCCAACACTTAAATATATGAGAACTTTGCCATTATGCTCCCACAACGCGCACAAGTGCAATACTAGTCTATTCCGCATTATCGATGTCCAATCTCGATAATACTACGACTAGGGATATTTTAATGATTATACCTTTGTGGATTAATAATGTCTCATATCTTATTAATCCGGAACTAATCATATGGACTTTTATCATTTATATATCCCGGTAATCCAATTACAAATGATAAAAGAGCAATTTCCTTTGTCACATAGTTAATTTATACAACAACACCATGTTCTGTACAAATAGTGATGCTATGGGTCATAATTTTCCAACAAAGTCATGTGCCTTCAGACTTAGTGTATGACTGTCATACACAAGAGGATTTAAGTCTGAAGTTAGTAATCAAAAATAGTCCATAGAGAGCAAACAAAGCGGGTATTTTGTTTGCGATTTATCAATAGCTGCGGTTCATTCCATAATTATATGGCGACCTTGATCTGGGATCATCGATGTGGTGATATGAGAATGAGACACCTTATATGATGTGATCATATAGGAATAGACCCAGATAGAAATGAGTTTCTTATAATATCCGTTAAATAAAAAATTCATTTTAATCTACTAGATGGTCATATATGGATTGATCTGAATCTTGAGTGTACTGCGAACTTCTGCATAGCAAGCTACGTCCTTTGATTTACAAAGGTTAGGTTGGTATAGCAATCCTGACCAATATCTACGTACTTTGGGATACGGTTTGGTGTGTAGCTTGGGACGTTTTACATATATATGGAGTTCATTCCTTCTTGCGAGAAGTAAATGAGTATCTTGAACAATTATAGCACTCAAGTCTTTCTATTACGAATAGAAAGATTAACATTCATAATGGTTATGAATAAATCGTTCATTAGAGACTCAATGGTGTTTAAGGTAAAAATAATTAGAGGGATATAACAGATATTATGACTCGGCTCTAATTATGAGATAGTCGTGAAGCCAATATTTATGTAATGACTATATCGATGGACACCGATGTAGTTCAACTTATGTTATCTATCTACGACAATGAGAGTCCAGCTTCAGATTTTTAGTGGAATAACTCGAAGTTAATAATCTGGAATATGTAATTAAAGAGTTTAATTAATATTATGGGATTATTATAGCTCGGAAAGGTAGGTCCATTTGATCTCCGTGCTAGCTCGCTTTACTGTTGTAAATTAAATATAATTGGATAGTCCAATTATATACTCACACACACACACACATATATATTATTAATATTATTAATATTATTTTTTGTCACACTTGAAACTATATATTAGTTTTAATATACGGTTTTTATAATAAATTATTATATGATAATTATTTATTATAAATTATTTTATTAAATTATATGGTATAATTTAATAAAGATTTGGTTTAATAATTATTCCAAAAATGTGTTTTGGAAACTCTTTGTTTGGAATGGAAGTTAGATTTTTTTAGTAACATGATCAATGTCATTATGATTATGATGACATTTATCAAAATTTGGATGTTACAAATTTTGCTACGGCTGGCTGAATTTTTGATGGTGAGAAGGGGAAGAGTTTTTATTTTATTTTGTAAAATAAAAACCTAAGTATAAAAGGATAAGTGAGTTTTTCTTTTGACCCTAATTCACTTATGTGAAACCCTAGCCACCCTATCTCATCCTTTTCTCTCAAGTGTTGAAAGAAAAGAAAAAGAACAAAAATAAAAATAAAATCCCGATGTGACAATTTTATTCTCTAAAGTGTTTAAAGGTTAGTTTGTGAATATAGTCCACACTAGTTTATGTTGGTTGTGAGATATAACACGGAAGGCCATTTGGAGTCGAATCAAAAATCATCATCATCTTCTTATTGTAAGGGACCTAGACATGCCACGGGATCTCTAAGCGTGATTCATGTGTGAATAAAAATCAAAAATAAGTTGCGGATGACTTACATTGATCGATTGAGTTCAAAACTTTTCATGAATGTTGAAGCTTCCAAGCTCATGGGTGAGTATCCCTATCACCTTCATATGACTCACATTAGTGCTAGTAAGAACAAATGGAACAAATTTTATCTCCCAAGGAGAAACAAATTTGCCCAAGAGAGAGGGAAGTAATCAGCATGTGAATCATATTTTGGACTTTATGGAAATGGTTTAGGCCCAAATATGATCCAAGACCAAAATTTGGCCCAACCAAACCCATTAGCCCAAATACAACAAATTAAATTAATATATCATTCCAAATTAAATAATTAATTCAATTAAAGTGCAATTAATACAATTAATTAATTAATCTAGTATTTCCAAAATACTAATTAATCTAATTAATCATGCTTAACATCTAATTTATGTCCAACACAAATTAATCAAAATAAATCTTTCCAACATGCTTCACATTCACGGCAATACATGAAATTAACATCCAAGTTTGATTTCAATCTAATTAAATCAACAATTAACATTCAATTTCATGTGAATCAACATATCCAATTGTCTAATTCAAAAATTGACCATGAGCTTTCTAGGGTAATATTCGGCCAAGCATGGATTTTGGGGATTTTTGATCTAATCAATTTATCACAAATCCAATGATATACAAATCCAAAACATCATATAAACTCAACCAAACAATCAATTTAGGAAAAATCAAGCTCTAAGCATAAAATCTCAAATTAAAGTCATGAACCCTAGAAATTAAATCAAGCTTAGATCTCGCTATGATACCATTGTAAGTGTCCTAGACATGCCACAGGATCTCTAAGCGTGATTCATGTGTGAATAAAAATCAAAAATAAGTTACGGAGGACTTACATTGATCGGTTGAGTTCAAAACTTTTAATGGATGTTGAAGCTTCCATATGACTCCCATTAGTGCTAGCAAGAACAAATGAAACAAATTTTATCTCCCAAGGAGAAACAAATTTGCCCAAGAGAGAGGGAAGTAATCGGCATGTCTTCAAAAGTCAGAGGCCATATTCCTTCTTCACTTCAGTGGCCATTCGGCCTTTCTAAAAGAACAAAGCCAAAATCGGCCAATCCAAAACACGAAGAGCAATTGAAAGAAGTCGGTGGCTTTTTTATTCTCTCGGCATTTTTCAAAAGAAAAATAGAAAAGTAATTTTGCTTTCTTTCTCAAAGAAAAGCAGCATCTATCTTTCTCTTTTTAATTCGGCAATATATAGTGGCCATTCGGCCATCTACAAAATCAAAGGCCATTCGGCCTTCATCAAATCAAGGCCATTCGGCCATGTGGTAAGAGAAAAGAGTGGCCATTTTAATTTCGGCCAAGGAAAGAGAGCAATTATTGATTTTTCTAAAATTCATTAATTGTATTATATATTTGGTAGGTGTGATGTATATCAAATCCAATTTATTTCATTGTCAACCACTTACATCAATTGTTGTTGATAATTGATGTAAGTCATTGGTCCCACCCATTTAATTCAAAATTTGGTTAGCTAACACAACACACTTTGGGCTCGGGTTCGTTTAATCCGATTAAACGAAGTTTCCGTCGCGACGTAATTAAATCTAATTTAATTAAATAATTATGTCTCGCTAAATTATTATTAAAGTCGCTTACGAATTACTTCCAAATTAATTCGTTCGCTAGAATTAAAATCCAATTTAATTCCTCGATGAAATCCGATTTCATTTAATATATCTAATACATTATTTTAGCCCAATTAAATAAATTAAATAGTAGAATATAATTCAACTTTTAAATTTATTTTACCGATTAATTCCAAATTAATCGCGTTCTCTCCTCTCGACGAATTTAATCCCAGATAAATTCTCGATGCAATTAATCCTAGATTAATTCTTTCTCTAATAATTAATCCCAGATTAATTCTTGCCGTAATTAATCACAGATTAATTTTCTCTCTCTTAATTAATCCCAGATTAATATTGTTCAAGTCAAACATCATCGGTGAATCTTTGGGATGCGACCCAAGAGATCCTTGGATATGTTGGCAGTAAAAACGGTTATGGACTATCTAAACACGTGCATATCCGGTACCACGTTCTTACCGATTCACAGACATGGTTGGCTTCTAGCAAAGCACCGTGCCTACCCAATTCTCCAGAAATATTCTGATACGGAATACATGATCATTGTCAGGCGTAGTATACGTAGTATTGCGCATTACGATCTAGTATCGGATGTCACATGCTAGGCCTAGGGCTGGAGTTGTGTCTGCCCCGTATGAAGCATATATCAGATCACTAGCAACTAGTCTCTTTATGATCGAAAAGTCATAACCTAGTCATACTTCCCCGATGGCTATAGCACTTAGAGTACCAGTTATGTATCCATGTGTGATCATCATCTCCATATGACTAAAGTGATACTTCCGTTTTGACATCACACCCAATACACTACGATTCTCAATATACCCAGAAGAGGCGTACACAGAACCTGTTAAAGCCCCAGACGACCAAAACCAAAGTATATTGATTTTCGTAAGTATTAGCGATGCAAGTATCAGGTTAAGACCAAATACACCTACCCTGATTCGGATTTCCATAGACACATAGTCATACTACCAATGGGATTCCGATGGGTCTATCCAGAGCGAAGCTGTTTCCGTACCATCGGTAAACAAAACCTCCTATTACACTTGCATGAGTATCCAATACCCAAATATATGAGAACTATGTCGTTACGCTTCCATAACACCCACAAGTGTAATACTAGCATATTCCACATTATCGATGTCTAGTCTCGATAATACTACGACTATGGATATTTAATGATTAAACCTTTGTGGATTAATACTGTCTCATATCTTATTAATTCGGTACTAATCATATGGACTTTTATCATTTATATATCCAGGTAATTGAATAACAAATGATAAAAGAGCAATTTCCTTTGTCACATAGTTAATTGTACAACAACACCATGTTCTGTACAAATAGTGATGCTATGGGTCATAATTATCCAACAATCTCCCACTTGGCCTATAGCCAATCACTCAAGTGTCTAACACTTGAACTATGTACGGGTTGCTCAAACTTCTGCTGAGAAACAACTTTCGTCAGCGGATTTGCAAGGTTATCATCTGATGCGATTTATTTGATCATCACATCGCCACGATGTATGATCTTAGGAATCAGATGAATTATTTAAAGTACATACTTGGTTCATTGATGAGACCGCGGTTCTTTAGCTTGCGTTGTAGCCTAGCTCAGCTGCTAACAGAACTAATCCTAATCCAATTAGGATTATATAGATCCAAAAATGCTTATTTTGCTGCCTCAGCTGCAGCAATGTTCCGTTCTTGTTGTTTATTCGGCAATAGTATCTTCCTCGGAAGATTTCCAGCTCACTGTTCCGTTATTCAAACCATATATGTACCCTTAATGTGACTTACAGTCGTTTTCATTGGTTTGGAAACTTACAGCGGTGAAGCCAGTCACCTCAAGTTCTCCATCTCCATAACTTAAGAAAGCATCCTTAGTTCGTCTAAGATACTTAAGGATGTCCTTAACATCAATCCAGTGACCATCACCTAGATTGGCCTGATTTCATCTACATATACTCAAAGCATATGAGACATCAGGTCACGTACATGTCTTTCAATGTATGAGTTCTCAGAGAGTACCGGAAACTTTTAGATCTATCCCAGTAGATCTTTATTACTAGAATAAAAGTTGCCTCTCCCAAGTATTCCATGGAGAATTTTAATGAAATCCAAGCTTTCAACGATTATATTATGGGAATGAAATTTCTTAGAAGTAATACATCATTAACTTATAGGACATTCATTATCAGTGCGCTCCCACTAACCTTCTTATATACACAAGAATCATCTTGGTTTTGAATTAAATCATATACCATTATGATTACATCAAAATGTTGGTTCCAAGAACGCAATGCTTACTTCAATCCATGAATGGATCGGTTTAACTTGCAAACCTTGTTTGCATATTTTAGCACGAAAAAACCATCAAGATGTTGCAAACCTTGTCTGTTAAAGAAAGCAGTTTTGGCATCCAGCTGTCATATGAAAACGTTTCGATGTAATCATAATGGTATATGATTATCCTAATGGATTTAATTATGGAAACATGTGAAAACGTTTCGTCGTAATCGACACTATGTGTTTGACGATACCCTTTCTGTACAAGCCTAGCTTTGTACATTTCATGTTGCCATCCATGTATGTCTTCCTTGAAGACTTATATAGTACCAATAGACACAATGCCTTCTGGTACATCAACCAGTATCCAAACTTGGTTGATATACATGGAATCCATTTCGGACTTCATAGCATTTTGCCATAAAAGGAGTCGATATCTTGTATCACTTCCTCATACGTAGTCGGTTCGTCTTCCTAAATAAGATTGATATCTACATGAGGTGAGATCAGAAACCCATACCTCCCAGGTTGTTTTCTGACTCTCTCTAACCTACGCGTTTCTTGTGTATTCGAAGATTGTGGTACAGTTTCGTCCTTAATGAACTATTTTTGTTCCGTAAAGGATTCAGTTCCTGGAATAGTATTACTTCGATTTTTCACGAGTTTTACTTTCCTCCCACTTACCATTGCATATAGGAATTCCTCTTAGGAAAACCGCATGGAGAGCAACAATTACATTGTTCTCTTGTGAGTTGTATAAGTACTATATTTTGGTTTCCCTAGGATAACCTACAAATAGGCACTTATCTGATTTGGGTTCTAGTTTGGTACCATCCAATCATTTAGCGTATGCCCATCATTCCCAAATTTTCAGGAATGAGAAACCCAGTTTCTTTCCTGTTCATATCTAATATGAAGTTTGTCTAACAATTTTTCATGGAACCTTATTCAAAATAAGTATTGCACTGTTTAATGCGTATCCCTAGAAGGAAATTGGTAGCTCAAAGCGACTCATCATTAACCTTACCATGTCCAACAAAGTTCGGCTTCTCTGTTCGGAAACACCATCAAATTGAGGTGTCCCGGGAGGAGTCCACTGTCAAAGAATACCATACTCTTTCAATTAATCTTGAAACTCATATGTTTAAGTATTTTACACTATGGTCCGACCGTAATGTTTTTAATACTTTTACAGGTCTTTTTTCTTACTTCATGTCGAAACTTTTTGAATTACTCAAAAGTTTTTGACTTGTGTTTCATAAGATACACATAATCGTAACGCGATGCCACATCCGTAAAGGTTACGAAGTATTCAAATCCACCTCTAGCCTAGCTAGACATGGGCCCACTTACATCACTATGAACGAGGGCTAACAGATCGGTGGCACTTACACTTTTACCAAGTAAAATGTGTTTTAGGTGTTGGACAAAATGACCCATAGCGTCACTATTTGCACAGATCATTGTGTTGTTGTAGCAAATTAACTATGTGACAAGGAAATTGCACTCTCATCATTTGTGATTAGATCACCATAAATATATAAATGAAGAGAGGTCCCTGTGATTAGTTCCTGGACTGAGAATGATATGAGACAGTATCAGTCCCCGAAGGATTAATCATTAAATATCCCTAGCCGGAGTATTATCGAGAGTGGACATCGATAATGCGGAATAGGCTAGTATTGCACTTGTGCGCGTTGTGAGGGCACAACGACATAATTCTCATATATATAAGTGTTGGAGACTTATGCAAGTGCGATAAGAGGTCGTGTTTCACCAATGGTACGGGAAACAGCTTCGCTCTGGATAGACCCTTCGGAATCCCATTGGTATTATGACTATGTGTCTATGGGAGGCCGAAATCAAAGTAGGTGTGTATAGTCTTAACCTGAGACTTACATCGCTAATACTTACGATAATCGATAAACTCTGGTCTTGGTGGTACAGGCTTTAACCGGTTCTGCGTACACCACTTCTGGGTTTATCAAAGAGTCGTAGTGTATTGGATGTGATGTCAAGACGGAAGTATCACTCCAGTCATAGTGGAGAGTATGTCACGCAGGATACGGTATTAGTGCTCTTAAGGGCTGCGCGGCCATCGGGATATTATGACAAGGTCATGTATATCCGATTATAGAGACTAGTTACCAGACATCCGACATGTGCTTCGTACGGGGCAGACACTTATCCAGCCCCAGGCCTAGCACGTGGCTATCCGATACTGGGCCGATACGCACAATACAATCGTATACTACGCTTGATACATATCTTAATATTCTTAATGGATATGTCCGGAGAATTGGGTAGACTTGGTGCTTTGCTAGGAGTCGACCTTGTCTCGTAAATCGGTAAAACGTAGTACTTGGTACGTACGTGATTCGGATACTCCGACGACCGTATTTACTGCAAACTTATCAGGGGATCTCATGGGTCGCTTCCCGATAATCCACCGATGACGCACAACTCGCACTCTTGAATAATCTGGGATTATATAGAAGAGAGAGAAAATTAATCTAGGATTAATTACGGAGATATTTTATCTAGGATAAAATATCGTCTAGAGAGAGATAACGATTAATTTAGAATTAATCAATGAATTAATATATTCGATATATTAAACGAAATTAGATTTCGACGCGGAATTAAAATTAGATTTGCGAACGAATTAATTTAGAATTAATTCGTTAGTGACGTGAATAGTGAATTCGCTAGGCGTAATCATCTAATTACGACGCGACGGAAAAATCGTTAATTTGGAATTAACGAACCCGAGCCCGAGTGTGATTGCGAGCGCATTCGTATTTCGAATTCGAGTGCGGCGACGCAAGTCACATCAAGCGTCAAATCATTCGTCACATCAAGCGTCAAATCAAATGTCACTTTGAGTGATGTGATTGATTGATGTGATTGATTGATTGAAAGACATGTCACTTTATTAAGTTGATATGACTTAAAGTTGATGTGAATAGTGGATGCAAGTGGTTGGAAAGCATCTTTTGCTTTTGGCTCCAACATTTTGCTTGATTTTGAATTAAAGCAAAAGGTAAATCATTTTATATTTTGGAAAATATAAAAGGTAAATTGATTTTACACTTTTGCATCTAACCATTACATAACTTCTTCTCTCTCAAATTTCTCTCTTCTCTCACGCCCAAAACAGAAAAAATGGACTGGTTGGAACCAATTTTGGCGTGAACAAAGGGAAGCAAGAGTTGCGTTTTCATGGTGATAACCGCAAGTGCTAGCACACTACGAGTCTTGCGAAGGTGGTAGGGAGGTTCACCCATGAGCCGGGATCCATCGGACGAGGCTTGGAGCTCCGTTTGTCATCTCAAAAATCTGAAAATGGAGGCAGTGGACTGCTACCAGTGGCGCCAAAAACAGTGGGCATTTTGGGCTTCATTCGTCTCCAAATCGACTCAACCGATCGATGTGATTATTCCGCTACCTCCGTTGATGTATTCACACAATATTTTCATTACTTGTATGATCTTGGGACCTAGATTAAAACCAACATTAGGCACTTTGCCTAATAACCTAGATTCATAGACATCATTTGAATTAGGATCAAATTCGTCCTAGTATCCACTCTTCGAAAGTGTGGATATACGAGTCTTGTTAATGCATCCTAGACGACAATGCCACAAATAAGTCTCATTAGAAATTACTGAATTTGAGCTATTTATTTGTCATGTTATATGTTTGAGATTCATTTATATTCAAAATATAAAGACCATTATTTACATCTAATGTAAATATCTCGATATCATCTTTATAAACAAAAACACCCGGTGTTTCGGAATATAAAGGTATACCTGCAACGGGTTAAACTAGATACAGAGATAATGTTCCTAGTCAAAGTAGATACATTATAACAGTCTCCTAATTTAAGTACATGCCCAAAGAGCAGTTCCAAAACTTAGGTTCCTATGGCCAAAACATCGACTCTCGTCCTGTTTCCGACTTTTAGGTCGATCTCATCTGAAGCCAGTCTGCTACTTATCAGTAGATTCTGCACATCAGTACATATATACATGTACCACATCTAGTATCAAAAATCCAGTTTTAAAACCAGTAGTGAACATGTATATAACAAACATTCTTGAAGCCGGAACCTTGTCCCGCCTTCACTTCCTTCATGTCTGCCTTGTCCATACGGCAGTCACGCTTCTAGTGACCCTGTTTGACATAGTTTAGGCAGACAACTTTTGATATGTCCTTTTAAGAAGCTCTGGCTGTGCATAACAGATTGAACACTAAAGTTATCATCACAATGAGTTTTCCTAAGCTCATGCTCTACTATTCACTCAACTCCGGGCTCATGTTCGAGAGGTTTCTCTATCAAATAGAATAACTTATCAGCTCTCAGGACTATCCTGAGGTTCTATTCCCAATCTGAAAATTAAAGCCGTTAAATATATTTTCCCCATGATTATGTCCTTTGACGCTAATCTTTCAGTCATCTTGATTGCTATAGTCCAACTATCCAATCAACGATTTCAGGTACAATTAAATGTAATGATTACTATAGTATAACTATATAATGAACTACAATTGATTAGTTACATTCAAATGTATTGATTACTATAATCCAATCAAAAACCAACTACAAATGAAGTAGTTTGAATACAGTCCAACTGTTAAATTAATTCAACAATTGAATATTAGTCCAACTAATATATTTATTAATAATTAATAACGAAAAATGAAATGAGCGCGTATTGGCAAGTATTTAAACGAACTTGCAAATTCAATACTTGTCTCCCATTATTTTTCGGCGAGCCTATAACCCTTTGTGGAGTACTCGGGAAACCTAATTTCCTAGTGGGCTAGGATCCCGTTAAATAACACACAACCTTGACTTTGGCCAACAAGTTGTATGAAACTTAACTAGGTAGATCTCTAAGATCAATTGGATCCCATCCAATTCCTAAATCCAGTAGGTGGACCTCCAAGTCCGAAACATATATCTAATATATGCCAATATATCCAATATATTACCTAACCTTTTTCCTCTAAATCAACTAAGCATTGGCTTTGGCTCAACAAGCTTAATGATTCTAGTTAAGCGTGACCCATTGACAGTGGGAAAGCTTCGTAATCGAGGTCGATGAACAAGAAGTGACCTTGACTTTGGCCAACAAATCACAACTTGCCCAAGACGTACGATATGGAACAAAGCTTTCGTGATTCAAACACATCTGCGATGGACAAATGTCTTGACTTTGGCCAACAAACCAATGCCAATCTTGGATCTTGAGAGAGAATCACTCAATGGAAGGAAAAAAGATTAATATAAAATTAGGGTTTTATCGCGATTTGGCAACCAATTTATTATCTTTAATTAGGTCTCATCATGCACCCTTAAACATGCATTCTAAAAGCATAATAAGGCGTGAAATAAATTAATAATTTTATGCGGATGGATATACGATACAAATTGTTCCTATAACAAATCTCTTCATTTCCTCTCTCCCGTTAGCATTATTCATACTTCTACCCAGTTACATAATACTTCTAAAGAAACCTCATTTACATTGAGGAAAATTGGTGAGAAGAGAAATACAATGAGAAAAGAGGTAATAGGTTGGACACGCAGGTCCAATTTAATAAATTCTAAATTTATTACAACAATTTCCAAAATTGCCCTCACCCTTCTAATATCCATCTGATATACATTATTCATACATACATCCAAGTATTCACACAAAGCATGTTATTCAATCAATCTAATCAAATTAATTAATCTTTGAGTTAATGACCATCCAATGTTCATACATCGATTTGATTTGCGCGAGTCAAACTCATTTAAGAATAAATACTCAAAGTAAGTATTCTTGAATTATATCGAACTACAATTTTAAATCCAATTTAAATTGTATCCAATACTAATTCATATTTAATTCCAAATTAAATAATTACACTTATTTATGTGCCTTAAAGACTTGGATTCCAAATCTAATCTTAATGGGTCTCAAAGACCCAATTAGTATCCAATACTATTCAATTAAAGTCCAATGGACTTTCAATTAATTCTTTAGGCGTGGGCTTTGGCCATTATGGATCAAACCCAAAAGCCTTGGCCCATTTAGGAATCACCCTATGCCAAAGAATCAATTTTGGCCCATTAGGCCCAAGTAAATTATTAAAGGCCCAATTGTCATATTTTGGACTTTATGGAAATGGTTTAGGCCCAAATATGATCCAAGACCAAAATTTGGCCCAACCAAACCCATTAGCCCAAATACAACAAATTAAATTAATATATCATTCCAAATTAAATAATTAATTCAATTAAAGTGCAATTAATACAATTAATTAATTAATCTAGTATTTCCAAAATACTAATTAATCTAATTAATCATGCTTAACATCTAATTTATGTCCAACACAAATTAATCAAAATAAATCTTTCCAACATGCTTCACATTCACGGCAATACATGAAATTAACATCCAAGTTTGATTTCAATCTAATTAAATCAACAATTAACATTCAATTTCATGTGAATCAACATATCCAATTGTCTAATTCAAAAATTGACCATGAGCTTTCTAGGGTAATATTCGGCCAAGCATGGATTTTGGGGATTTTTGATCTAATCAATTTATCACAAATCCAATGATATACAAATCCAAAACATCATATAAACTCAACCAAACAATCAATTTAGGAAAAATCAAGCTCTAAGCATAAAATCTCAAATTAAAGTCATGAACCCTAGAAATTAAATCAAGCTTAGATCTCGCTATGATACCATTGTAAGTGTCCTAGACATGCCACAGGATCTCTAAGCGTGATTCATGTGTGAATAAAAATCAAAAATAAGTTACGGAGGACTTACATTGATCGGTTGAGTTCAAAACTTTTAATGGATGTTGAAGCTTCCATATGACTCCCATTAGTGCTAGCAAGAACAAATGAAACAAATTTTATCTCCCAAGGAGAAACAAATTTACCCAAGAGAGAGGGAAGTAATCGGCATGTCTTCAAAAGTCAGAGGCCATATTCCTTCTTCACTTCAGTGGCCATTCGGCCTTTCTAAAAGAACAAAGCCAAAATCGGCCAATCCAAAACACAGAGAGCAATTGAAAGAAGTCAGTGGCTTTTTTATTCTCTCGGCATTTTTCAAAAGAAAAATAGAAAAGTAATTTTTCTTTCTTTCTCAAAGAAAAGCAGCATCTATCTTTCTCTTTTTAATTCGGCAATATATAGTGTCCATTCGGCCATCTACAAAATCAAAGGCCATTCGGCCATGTGTAAGAGAAAAGAGTGGCCATTTTAATTTCGGCCAAGGAAAGAGAGCAATTAATGATTTTTCTAAAATTCATTAATTGTATTATATATTTGGTAGGTGTGATGCATATCAAATCCAATTTATTTCATTGACAACCACTTGCATCAATTGTTGACAATTGATGTAAGTCATTGGTCACACCCATTTAATTCAAAATTTGGTTGGCTAACACAACATATTTTGGGCTCGGGTTCGTTTAATCCGATTAAACGAATTTTCCGTCGCGACGTAATTAATTATATTATTATGCCTCGCTAAATTATTATTAAAGTCACTTACGAATTACTTCCAAATTAATTTGTTCGCTAGAATTAAAATCCAATTTAATTCCACGTTGAAATCTGATTTCATTTAATATATCTAATACATTATTTTAGCCCAATTAAATAGTAGAAACTAATTCAACTATTAAATTTATTTTACCGATTAATTCCAAATTTATCGCGTTCTCTCCTCTCGATGAATTTAATCCCAGATTAATTATCGTAATTAATCACAGATTAATTTTCTATCTCTTAATTAATCCCAGAGTAATATTGTTCGAGTCAAACATCATCGGTTAATCTTTGGGATGCGACCCAAGAGATCTCTGGATATGTTGGCAGTAAATACGGTTATCGGACTATCCGAACACGTGCGTACCTGGTACCACGTTCTTACCGATTTACAAGACATAGTTGGCTTCTAGCAAAGCACCGTGCCTACCCAATTCTCCAGAAATATTCTGCTACGGAATACATGATCTTTGTCAGGCGTAGTATGCGTAGTATTGCGTATTACGATCTAGTATCGGATGTCACATGCTAGGCCTGGGGCTGGAGTTGTGTATGCCCCATACAAAGCATATATCAGATCACTAGCAACTAGTCTCTTTATGATCGGAAAGTCATGACCTAGTAATACTTCCTCGATGGCTATAGCACTTAGAGTACCAGTTCTATATCCCTGCGTGATCGTCATCGCCATATGACTGAAGTGATACTTCTGTCTTGACATCACACCCAATACACTACGATTCTCAATATACCCAGAAGAGGCGTACACATAACCTGTTAATGCCCCAGATTACCAAAACCAAAGTATATTGATTTTCGCAAGTATTAGCGATGAAAGTCTCAGGTTAAGACCAAATACACCTACCCTGATTCAAATTCTCATAGACACATAGTCATACTACCAATGGGATTCCGAGGGGTCTATCTAGAGCGAAGCTGTTTCCGTACCATCAGTAAAGAGAACCTCATATTACACTTGCATGAGTATCCAATACCCAAATATATGAGAACTTTGGCGTTACACTTCCATAACACCCACAAGTGTAATACTAGCCTATTCCGTATTATCGATGTCCAGTCTCGATAATACTACGACTAGGGATATTTAATGATTAAACCTTTGTGGATTAATACTGTCTCATATCTTATTAATCTGGTACTAATCATTTGGACTTTTATCATTTATATATCCAGTAATCCAATTACAAATGATAAAATAGCAATTTCCTTTGTCACATAGTTAATTTGTACAACAACACCATGTTCTGTACAAATAGTGATGTTATGGTTCATAATTATCCAACACTTATCTATTACACTACAAGCCAGTGAGCAGAAAAGCTACTTACTGTCGCATCACTTTGGGTGTTTACGGGGCTCGATTTATTTTGTTTCTTGTCTAGTAAAATTTTGGAACATTAAGGGGTGTTTCAAGAGCCTTGTGGGCAGTTTTGGTGATAAAAATCAGACCTAAAACACTGCCTAAAGGCACTCATTTCAGGGTCTGATTTGGGCTTGAGCTGGGCGTATTTTTGTGTGAAAACTGATTCAGATCTGAGCTGCTGTTCGGGGGCTATTTCGGGGCTGAAATATTGTTAAATACAGAATTAAAACATCATTCTAGTAGCTAATCATATTCGGCTATAGAAAGGGAAGGGCATAAAAATTTCTCAAGGCCAATCCGGATGCCTAAAGTGTTGTCGCTGCGCTATGAAAGTAGTTCCTACAATTGATATCAAGAGCGAGGTTGAAAAGTATTCTTAACCTTTCTTTTTTAATTTAAAGTTTTTTTAAATTATTTATATGAGATATAAATCATTATATGCATGTTGAGATGAGTAGGCACATATTAATGTTCTTGTGATGATTGTTTATTGTAGATTCATGTGATGAATATTTTTGCATTAATTGTAAATTTTTCCGACTCTTATTTTTGTGTTGTTTTTATTTTACGAATGTAAGGCCATAAGGCCATTTTTACAAATATTGTATATTTTATTTTCCTATGTAAAATTTTCATTTTATGTAATTTGAGGAGCCAATGCCGCAAAGGATTCAACACCACTCCATGGAGCGATATTTGAAGACCAAGGGATGCCTTAGAATATTTTATACTAATTACATTAGTATAGGAAAAATAAGAGTCTGGCTAATGTAATTTTATTTTATGTTATATCTATGCTTATTTCGAAATGTTTGAATAACATGTCATATAGCTTAGGGTGAATACTCTTGCATTTTCAAATGTCATAACAAGTTTTAAATAAATGGATATTCTAGTCATAAAATATGATTTTATGAAATTCAAAAGAGTTAAATTGGAATATGATATGCATCAAAACAAATTAATAAGATTTATTGGTTTAATGGTTTAAAATTGCAAATTCAAAGATTTTAATATTAATGGACTTTATAAGTGCATTATGTTTTCCTTTGATATATCGGATGGAAACCCGAACGTAAATTCCATAGCCGATTCCAAATGGATAGCAGTGTGGTCTGCACTCGGGATACAATTCCACGTACCATTGGAATTTATAACGTGCTTATAGTAATTAAATAGTTTAATTAAAATTTTATCCATTTATTGAATTTTAAATTTTAAACTTGTTAGAAGTGAACAGATTTTTTAAGAGTTAAAATAAAATAAGTCACTAAACCAAAATTAATTAAATTAGTTTAATTAAGTAAAATAATTAGTTGAGACTAATGGAAATTAGTGAATTAAAATTTTAAGAGTTAAAATTGGTAAGATCACTAATTATGCACTAGTGTAAAATAGAAGTTATGTTTTAGCAGCGCATATACTTATAGACACTAGTAAATTAAAATATTATATATTTTAAGTAGAAACCTTAAATTTAAAATAGTGAGTGGGAGAAGGATATACGACAATATATCCCGTGATCTCCGTTGTTAGTTCGAAAATGTGAGATTTAAAAGGCGTCTCGAGACGACTTTATTTTCATCCCCTTACGGATGGTGTCCATTTTGGGTCAATATCAAGTTTAGAATCCTAGAGGATAGGAAATCTAGATGTATCTGGTGAACTGACCTACCCTATGGCGGCACTTCACTAGTTAAGTCCAAGGATTCTGAAACATCGGGTACACTCATGAAGGAATGATTAAATGTTAATCGAAATTCCTTGATCAAATCAAATGGTGGTTGGTTAATATAGGAGTAAGAGTTATTCCCGTATATATTAATCAATTGAAATTTTTTCGATCTATAATGCTAATATTTGACCTACCCTACGGCCACGCTTATTTATGGGATGATAGATTTCTGTGGCATAATAATTCTCTCAGGTTTCTAATTCTTTATACATGGTTCATGCATTGTATTTAATTTTATGCCTAAATATTTGATAATTTTAATATGCAATGAATGAATATT
The DNA here is from genome assembly GCA_019454045.1 of Zanthoxylum bungeanum. Classification (NCBI taxonomy): domain Eukaryota; kingdom Viridiplantae; phylum Streptophyta; class Magnoliopsida; order Sapindales; family Rutaceae; genus Zanthoxylum; species Zanthoxylum bungeanum. The sequence continues at coordinate 270,765 of SKCR01041025.1, forward strand.
AAATGCATATTATTTTATTTTATTTTAGTTATGGTTTCTCAAATTATTGATATTCTCTCTAATGACAAATTGAGGGGAGAAAATTATGTTAAATGGAAAAGTAACATGAACACTATTATGGTATGTGAAGACCTTAAGTTTGTCCTGACAGAGGAATGTCCACCCGAGCCAGCCAAAAACTCTGGCCAAGTTGTGCACGATGCCTACCAGAAATGGGTCGCGGTAAATGAGAATGCCTGCTACTACTTGCTAGCAGAGATGTCCAAGGTTATTGCTGTAAAATATGAGCCTATAGCTACAATATGTTTGATGATGGTAGTCATTGCAGAGCAAGTTTGGGAAGCCTTCTAAGCGGTAGCGTCATGTGGATATGGTCTTAGCGATTACCGCTAGGATGAAGGAAGTGACATCAATCCGAGAGCATGTTTTAAGGATGATGACCTACCTCAACAAGGCTGAAACTCATGGAGCTCGTATTGACAAGCATAGCCAGGTGACCATGATCATGGAAACTCTTTCGAAATATTTCCTGCAGTTTAAAAGCAACAATGTAATGAACAAATTGTCTTTTACTAAATGAGCTCACCCATTACCAGTCCATACTGGTGGATCCTCGTAAGCACAGTGGAGAGGCAAATGTTTCTGAATCTTCTAAACCTTCCAAGAACAAGAAGAAAAACACTAGAAAGGCTAAGGCAAAGCCTATGAAGAAGAGAAAGAGAAGCTCTAATGATGCAAAATCCAAGGGAAAGTGTTCCATTTTAACAAAGATAGACATTGGAAAAGGAACTGTCCAAAATACCTTGCTAAGCTGAAAGAGAAGAAGGCCACAGTAAATATGATTTACTTGTCGTCGAATCTATTTTAGTGGAGGATGATAAATTTGTATGAATTGTTGATTCTGGAGCCACTAACCATGTTTGTTCTTTTTGGCAGCTACCTGATTCATAGAAGGACCTTGCTGAAGGTGACTACACCATGAGGGTTGGGACATGGGATGTCGTTTCAGCAAGAGCAGTGAGAGTTTCTAGTTTAAGCTTTTACAATATTAGTTATTTATGTTTGAATAATGAGTTATTAATTCATGGTTTTCGCAATAATTTGATTTCAGTTTCTAAACTTTTGGATGATGTTTTTTTCAATTTCATTTAATAATAATTTGGTTATTATTGGTAGAAATGGATTAACTATAAATACATGAAACTTTGAAAATAATTTATATGTGTTAAGGCCGTTAACACATAATTCTCTGCTCAACACTAAAATGTTTAAGGTTGAAAAACCTAAAATAAAATAGAAAATGATTTCTCACGATGAAACATATCTGTGGCATCTTAGACTTGGTCATTTTAACCTTGACCGAATGGATAGGTTGATAAAGAACGGAGCTTTAAACCGATTAAAGATTGGAACTTTACCAGTCTGTGAATCTTGTTTAGAAGGAAAGATGACCAAGAGACCTTTTACTGGAAAAGGTATAACAACCAGTCAACCATTTGAGCTAATACATTTGGACATTTACGAAAATTTGAATGTAAGAGTCCGAGGAGGTTATGAATACTTCGTCACATTTATTGACGATTATTCTAGATATGGTATGTTTACCTAATGCAGCATAACTCAAATACTTTTGGAAAGTTCAAAGAGTATCGTGCTGAGGTTGAGAACCAATTAGGTAAGACGATCGAAACTCTACGATCGGATCGTGGAGAAGAATATCTTGAAAGAGATTTCGAGGAATTCTTAGTTGAGTATTTGATGGTATCCTAGCTCACAACACCTGGAACACCACAGCAGAATGATGTTACAGAGAGGAGAAATCGGACCCTACTAGACATGATAAGATCTATGTCTAGTTGTGCATTATAAACAGTAATGTATATCCTTAATGGAGTTCCATCTAAGTCTGTTCCTAAGACTCTCTTAGAGTTACAGAGTGGTCGTAAAATGAGTTTATGATATTTTCACATATGAGGGTGTCCAACACATGTACTGAAGAATAAAAACTACTAAGTTGGAGCCACTTTCACATGTGTGCCTATTTGTAGGCTATCCTAATGAGACTATGTATGTATTCTTTTATAGTCCTAATGATAACAAAATGTTTGTGTCTACATACGCTAAGTTTCTTAAGGAGAATTATATGAGGGGGTTCAAACCTCCAAGTAAATTGTTAGTCGAGAAGTTACTTGCTAGTTCAACCAGCCCACCATCATCAATAAAAGTTGACAAAAACATAGCACTTTCGATATCTGATCGTCAGATGCAAGTTTGTCAGAATAATCTGCCACCTAGAAGCAGTGAGAGGGTTGTACGACAACCTGATCACTATCTAGGAGTTAGAGAGGCACAATTAGTCGTTTTTAATGATGGTGCAGATGATTCATTGACCTATCGTAGTACAATGGATGATTCTGATAAAGAGTAATGGATCAAAGCCATGAACCTTGTGTTGGACAATTATGACCCATAACATCACTATTTGTACATAACATGGTGTTGTTGTACAAATTAACTATGTGACAAAGGAAATTGCTCTTTTATCATTTGTAATTGGATTACCGGGATATATATAAATGATAAAAGTCCATATGATTAGTCCAGATTAATAAGATATGAGACAGTATTAATCCACGTAAGGATTAATCATTAAATATCCCTAGTCGTAGTATTATCGAGACTGGACATCGATAATGCGGAATAGACTAGTATTACACTTGTGTGTGTTATGGAAGCGTAACGGCATAGTTCTTATATATTTGGGTATTGGATACTCATGCAAGTGTAATAGGAGGTTATGTTTACCGATGGTACGGAAACAGCTTCGCTCTGGATAGACCCCTCTAAATCACATTGGTAGTATGACTATGTGTCTATGGGAATTCGAATCAAGATAGGTGTATTTGGTCTTAACCTAATACTTTCATCGCTAATACTTGCGACAATCAGTATACTTTGGTTTTGGTCGTCCGGGGCTTTAACAGGTTCTGTGTACGCCTCTTCTTGGTATACTGAGAATCGTAGTGTATTGGGTGTGATGTCAAGATGGAAGTATCACTTCAATCATATGGAGAAGATGATCACGTAGGATACGAAATTGGTACTCTTATGTACTGCAGTCATCAGGATAATATGACTAGGTCATGATTATCCGATTATAGAGACTAGTTACCAGAGATCCGATATATGCTTCGTACGGGGCATACACAATTTCAACCCTAGGCCTAGCATGTGATATCGATACTGGATCGTAATATGCCATACTACGTATACTACGCCTTACAAAGATTACATATTCCTTAAAAGAATATTTCTGGAGAATTGGGTAAGCACGACGCTTTGCTAGAAGCCAACCATGTCTTGTAAATTGGTAAGAACCTGGTATGAGGTACACACGTGTTCGGATAGTCCAACGACCGGATTTACTGACAACATATCCATGGATCTCATAGGTCGCTTCCCGAAGATGCACCGATGACGTTTGACTCGAACAGAATTAATCTAGGATTAATTATTAGAGAGAGAAAATAAATCTATGATTAATTACGGTGAGAATTATATCTGGGATAAAATTCGAATAAAAGAGAGAGAACGATTAATTTGGAATTAATCGATTAAATAATATATTCGATATATTAAATGAAATTAGATTTCAATGCGAAATTAAAATTGGATTTTAATTCGGGCAAATGAATTAATTTAGAATTAATTCGTAAGCGACTTTAATAGTAATTTTGCTAGACATAATTATTTAATTAAATTTGATTTAATTAAGTCGCAACGGAAAATTCGTTAATTTAGAATTAACGAACCCAAGCCCGTTATGTGATTAGCGGGCCCACTCAAATTTTGAATTTAAAGTAGGGCCCACAAGTCACATCACTAGTCAACTTTGTCACTTTAGCTTGATGGAAATTGTTAGTTGATATTAGCTTGTGAGACACACAAGCATTATTTTATTTGATTTGTGAATGACTAATACCAACTTTGATTTGGTATATGGCATTATTTATTTTGGAAATCAATAAAATACAAAAACAAAAACACAACATCATCTCTCTCTCTCCCAAGGCCAAGGGTCGAAACTTCCTCTCATTTTCTCTCTAAATGGCGTGAACCTAGGGTTCATGTTTGATGAATTTTTGATTCAAAAATCATGCATGCTAGCACATCAATGGAGTCAACAAATGTGTTAGGGAAACTATCCCCTTGAGTTTGGAATTCAAATAACAAGCTTGGAGCTCAACCATACAATCAAAGAGGAGCTTGGAGCACTACACAAAGGAGCAAATTTTTTATTATCTACACATCCATATAGCCGATCAAAGTGAGTATCCTTTTCGGAACTTACTTTGTTAATTCACACAATTTTTATGCTTAATAGATCATTGGCATGTTCTTAGAAAACCTAACAATGGCATCAGAGCCAATTTTAAGCATGAAATTATTAGGGTTCATAAACTTGAATTTGGGTATTTTTGCTTGGAGTTTGATTTCGTCAAATTGATTGTTTGAGTATGCTTAGATTATGATAACTTAAAGTTATGCATGATTAATTTTGAGAAAAATTGATTAGATAATTTTTCCTCAAATTGGATAGCATGGCCGAGAGTTTGAGCCCTAAATGTCATGGTGATTTTTTTAATTTAGACCATTGGATGTGTTTAAAATGCATGAGTATATTGATTTGTGATTTAATTGGATTAAAATCAAAATCGGATATAAAATGCCCAATATTGTCGTGACTTGAAGAACATGATGGAGATTGATTTTGCTTCAATTGTGTTGGACATGAATTGAAAATGATTAAGTATGATTAATTAGGTAAATTGGTAATTTGGAAATGTTAATTTAACTAATTAATTATGGCTATACACTTTAATTAAATAAATTGTGCTATTTGGAATATTGGAATTCAATTAATTAGGCTTAAATTTGGAATTGGGCTAAAATTGTTGTATTTGGACCTAATGGGCTTGGTTGGGCCAAGTTGGTTTAGGAAAATTGGATTGGATCCAAATTGAGCCTAAAACCATTCCGTTAAGTCCAAATATAATAAATGGGCCTTTTAAATAATTAATTGGGCCTAATGGACCAAAATTAATTTTATGGCAAAGGGTGATTCCTTATTGGGCTTTGGTTGCCAAAGCCCATGCCTTAAGAAATTAATTGAAAGCCTATTGGACATTAATTAATTAACATTGGATGTTAATTGGGCCTTTGAGACCCATTAAGATTAGATTTGGAATCTAAGTCGTAAAGGCACATTAATAAAGTGTAATTATTTAATTTGGAATTAAATAAGAATTAGTATTGAATACAAATTAAATTGGATTTAAAATTGTAGTTCGATATAATTCAAGAATTCGCACTTTGAGTACTTATTCTTAAACGAGTTGGACTCGCGTAAATCAAATCGTTTTTTGAACATTGAATGATCACTTAATTCAAAGATTAATTAATTGGATTAGATTGATTGAATAACATGTTTTGTGTGAATACATGGATGTATTGTATGAATAATGTATATCGGATGGATATTAGAAGGGTGAAGGCAATTTTGGAAATTGTTGTAATAAATTTAGAATTTATTAAATTGGACCTGCGTGTCCAGCCTTTATCTCTTGACTATTTGTAATTCTCTTCTCACCAATTCCCCTCAATGTCAATGAGGTTTCTTTATTGTATTATGTAATTGGGTAGAAGTTAGAATAGTGCTAGTCGGGGAGAGGAAATAGAGAGATTTGTTCTAGGAACAATTATTAAATATCCAACCGCATATCATTATTAATTTTATTCGCGCCTTATTATGCTTTTAGAATGCATGCTTAAGGGTGTATGATGAGACCTAATTAAAGATAATAAGATGGTTTCCAAATTATGACAAAAACCCTCATTTTATATTATGCGTTTTTCCTTCCATTGAGTGATTCTCTCTCAAGATCCAAGTCAAGACCTTTGTCCATCGCGGGTGTGTTTGAATCATGAAGGCTTTGTTCCATATCGTACGCCTTGGGCAAGTTGTGATTTGTTGGCCAAAGTCAAGGTCACTTCTTGTTTATCGGCCTCGATTACGAAGCTTTCCCACTGTCAATGGGTCACGCTTAACTGGTTTCATTAAACTTGTTGAGCCAAAGCCAAGGCTTAGTTGATTAAGAGGAAAAAGGTTAGGGAATATATCAGATATATTGGCATATATTGGATATATGTTTCGGACTTGGAAGTCCGCCTACTGGATCTAGGAATTGGATGGGATCCAATTGATCTTAGAGATCTACCTAGTTAAGTTTCATAAAATTTGTTGGCCAAAGTCAAGGTTGTGTGTTATTTAACGGGATCCTAGCCTACTAGGAAACTAGGTTTCCCGAGTACTCCACAGAGGGTTAGAGGCTCGCCGAAAAATAGTGGGAGGCAAGTATTAAATTTGTAATTTCGTTTAGATACTTGCCAATACGCGCTCATTTCATTTTTCTTCATTAATTATTTTTGAATATATTAATTGGACTAATATTCAATTGTTATTTTAATTAAACAGTTGGACTGTATTCAAACTACTTCATTTATAGTTGATTATATAATTGGATTATAGTAATCAATATATTTGAATTTAACCAATCAAATTGTAATTAATTATATAGTTAGACTATAGTAATTATTACATTAAATTGTACCCGAAGTCGTTGATTGGATAATTGGACTATCGGAATCAAGATAACTGAAAGATTGGAGTTTAGAACATAATCCTGGGAGAAAATGTCTTTCAGTGGCTTCAATTTTCAGATTGGGAATAGAATCTCATGATAGTTCTGGGAGCCGAGAAGTTACTTTATTAGACAGAGCGACCTCTCGGGCCTAAGCCCGGAGTTGAGCAAATAGTAGAGCATGAGCTTTGGAAGACGAATCGTGATGATAACTTTAGTGCTCCATCTGTTATGCTTGCCGCAAAGACTCATAAATTTCGTCGTCAGAACTAAGGATTATATCCTTATACCATAATGATGAAATTAAAGGATCTTTATAGATCTATCCTTAGATCTTAAAAATACAAAAGAAGCTCTTACGCTCGCGTATGTTAGAGGGTACATCTGTTGAGCACTAGGTGTCACAGATGATTGTTGACATCGAACAGCTAGGTTAACTGGGCATTATCTACGAGGCTGAGACTTCTATATATTTGATCTTACAGTCTCTGCCCGAAATATGGGGTGGGTTCATAATGAACCAAGAGAAAACTCTTGGAGAGTCAATGGCTATGCTCAAGGAGACAGAGCCAGAGCTTACAAAAGGGCAAGAAGCGCAAGGCGCATTGTAGACAACAGAACCTGGGCGACGGCCTAGTTGGGAAGTACGAAATAACATGGAGTCGCCACCCGGTATGAACCAGGACAAAGATTTAAGGCCGCACTCACCCCTCGCAAGGGAAGACCTCAAACCGTTGGGTTCGGAATGGTCCCTTACTTATGTCACTTGTGATGATATAATTTGTGCAATGAACTAACCAAGTCTACTCAATAATCATGCTCAAGGGTACTTAGATCTAACATGCTTTCATCCAATTAATTCCACGCAATGTAACATAACAAGCATATTGAACCATTAAATCAACATGTATAAATCATTACCCAAACGCATCATAAACTAAGAACATGCATGAAGAACAACCTAAACATGTTTTAACAAATAAATGACAAACTAAATTAAACCATGCTTTAAATAATAAAAAAATAACCTAAAGACTATAACATGCTCAAATACAAATTTGGATGAGACGAGATATGTGTATCTTAAGTGGTACGTGGCATTGTATCCCGAGTGCAGACCATACTACCGTCCATTCGGAATCGGCTATGGAATTTACGTCCGGGTTTCCATCCGATATACCATAAAAGGGAACACATATCCCGCTCATCCAACAATCACATCATGCTTCAAACGACTCTCATGCAATTATATATCAAAATAAATAAAACAAAGATAAAGAAGATAAGTAAAAAGGTGCCCTCAGGTCTAACCTCTTTTGTCGTCTAAGAAAGGGCGTTACACGTCCGTTGGAAGGGAGATTGATCCGATGCTTTTCCAATTCGTCTACTCAATGTTTTCCCTCGTTGTTTTGATGCTTGGGCTTCTGTTTTAAGTCCGTTTTGCTGCTGTTTCGCTGTTCTGTTTCAGGTCACTGTTTTGGTCGATTTGTGGACTGTTTTGGGTGATTTTGGTGGCTTAGGGGGTTGCGTTTTTAATGGTTTTTTAGGGAAACTTTATGGAGATTTTTGAGGGGTTTTCTAGGTGATTTTACGGCTGTTTTTCTGGCTAAAGTCGTAGCCAAAACTGACCAGAACAGAAGGTGAAGATGCGGCAGTTCAAGGTGCAGTGGGGGTGTTTTTGGGGACTGTTTTGGGGCTGCGAATGTGGCTGTGTTTGGAGAGTGTTTAGTGCGAATTTAGGGCTTTATTTGAGGCTTATTTTGGTGTGTTTTAGGGCTGTGAATGGTGGCTAAAATTCGGCAATGGAGGGCAGTGAAAGGGGCTTAGGCGTGAAGGGTGTTGGTGAAGGATGAAAGATGCGGCAATGGAGGATGCTTAGGTTTAATGATTCGGCAATGGAGGCTTCAACGAGGTTTTTGGACGTGCAAGGAGGCTTGAGAAAGTGTTTGGGACGTGCTTGGGGAAGTATATGAGCTAGGTTTTGAATGGGGGGTGAAGGCCTCTTTTTATAGGCAAAGAGAGAAAACTTTCCTAATTTGAATAGGAAAGAATCTCCTAATTGGTTCTCCATAAGGAATAGATCTCCTTATTTGGGGTGGTGATTGGATTTGATTTGGTAGGGATTTGATTTGATTTCTTTTAATTAGGAAGGGATTTGACTTGATTTAGGCATGTGTTTAAATGTGATTTTGGCTATTTAGGAAGGCTATGGGCGTGAATGGTGTCTCATTGGCGTGGGTTTGGCTTGCCGGGCTTGGGTATTTTGGGTTTGGTAAGTGGTTTGTGGGGTTTTGGGCCTAAGGTAAGCTTTGAAATGGAAGTCCAACAAGCAACCGAAGCTCAAACAACGAGATTAAATCCATCAAAAATTCTATTTTCCAACTTTACCCTTCCAACGTCCGTTTCCCCCGCGACTTTCATGACTAAAGAAGTAGTTGCCTCCATACGAGACTCATCATTGGGCTAATGTGTAAAAATGCAATGCCTACAGTCGCCCCCACTTTGATGGGACTTGTGCAGTGTGTGACAATGACAATCCTATCAAAGTACGTGCAATGCATTTTTACTTACCTGGCTCGCCAGCTGTCACCTGGTCTGCCTGCTGTGCTGAGTTGATAATGCTAACCCCGTACCTAGGGAGTCGCGGTTGCGTCTCCGTACCTAGAGTGCCGTAGTGATGATGTTGGTTGTCTGGATGCTAACCCCGTACCTAGGGTGTCGCAGTCACGTCTCCATACCTAGAGAGCCACAAATGTCTGAATAGTCCACATACCGTACCTGGCATGCTAACCCCGTAGCTAGGGCGTCGCTGTGGTATGAATGGTAACCCCATACCTAGGGTGTCGCAGTGACGTCTCCGTACCTAGAGAGCCATAAATGTCTGAATAGTCCACATGTCGTACCTGGCGTACTAACCCCGTACCTAGGGCGTCGCTGTGGTATGAATGGTAACCCCGTACCTAGGGTGTCGCAGTGACGTCTCCGTACCTAGAGAGCCACAAATGTCTGAATAGTCCACATGCCATACCTGGCGTGCTAACCCCATACCTAGGGCGTCACTGTGGTCTGAATGCTAACCCCGTACCTAGGGTGTCGCGGTGACGTCTCCGTACCTAGAGAGCCACAAATGTCTGAGTGCTAACCTCATACCTAGGGCTAACCCCATACCTAGGGTGTCGCGGTGACGTCTCCGTACCTAGAGAGCCATAATTTTCTGAGTGCTAACCCTGTATCTAGGGTGTCGCGGTGACGTCTCCGTACCTAGAGAGCCACAAATGTCTGAGTGCTAACCCCGTACCTAGGGTGTCGCGGTGACGCCTCCGTACCTAGAGTGCCACAAATGTCTGAATGCTAACCTCGTACCTAGGGTGTCGCGGTGACGTCTCCGTACTTAGAGAGCCACAAATTTCTGAGTGCTAACCCCGTACCTACCTAGGGTGTCGCGGTGACGTCTCCGTACCTAGAGAGCCACAAATGTCTGAATGCTAACCCCGTACCTAGGGTGTCGCGGTGACGTCTCCGTACCTAGAGAGCCACAAATGTCTGAATGCTATCCATGTACCTTGGGTGTCGCAGCTGTGATATCTCCATACCCGGAGTGCCGTACCTGGCAAAACTGATCTGATGTCTCCATACCCGGAGTGCCGTCCTTGGCAGAAACTGATTTGAACCAATGTGGGCCTCGCCTGCAGAATGCCATACCCGGCAGATCTGATGATGAACCTAATGTGGGCCTCGCCCTCTGAATGCCATACCCGGCAAGTCTGTTACTGATGGTGATCTAATGTGGGCCTCTCCCCCAGGATGCCATACCTGGCGGAACTGATACTGAACTGATGTGGGCCTCGCCCCCTGAATGTCATACCCGGCAAGTCTACTACTGATGCCAATTCTCTATTTTGCACACTGTAGTGCCTCTCTTCGAGATAATCTTGATAGCTAAACATATTTTTGTCCTCAACGGATGCTTCACGTCAAAGCCAAAGAATCTTCAAAGTACTCGACATACTCAAACCCAATCCTCTGAATGGGTGATCTGAACTAGACTCATAGTGTGTGTGTGTGTGTGCTAAGGCTCTTTCGCAGCTTATTCCTTAAGTCAGCCAACTCGATGATTTCGCTTCGGAGAATCGGATCAGTGGGTCTAACCAACCTGGATGTCTGGGTCACATTCTGTGATTACTGTAGCATACTCAACATGATATGGTCTTCTTTTATTGCATCGTCTCTTCTTTTCATCTTGGACTTTATTTTTTTCCTTTTTCTTTTCTTTTTTTCTTTTTTTCTTTTTCTTTTTCTTTTTCTTTTTCTTTTCTTGACACACCTACCCTTTAAGGTAGAATTTCTCCTCATGGTGGTCCTAATACTCGCCCATGGGTAGCTTCACGCTTATTGGTTATAGGCGTCTATTTCTTTTTCTTTTCATTGCAGAGACTTTTCTTTCTTTATTTCCCAACCATATCATGTATCGTAGCAAAGGCAAATCAGTGTGGACATCCAGGCAACGGTCATTCACCGATCCACCATCTCTTCAACTAGTCATCTCATCAACCGCTCAGGCTTCTACTGTTGAGATACCTTTATCAAGTGCTTCATGAGTCTAGCCGAGATCAATCCATTCAGAATACCAGATAAGAGCGCGTCTCGCGCTTCTCGCTTCTAAGGCTTCTCCCTACAGCACACAATGTCATCACCGGACATATGTTTAACCATCAAAGACTTATCTCTCACTCTCTTTTTTTTCACTCACTCACTCTAAGGAATTCTTTCCTCTTTACTGCTGACCATGTGGGCTTCGCCCCCGAGATCCATACCCGAAATTCAAACTCAAAATGGGCCTTAACCCTCAGATTACCATCTGAATCTTAACACCGATGTGGACCTCAGCCCTAGGATTTCTCCCAAATTCAATACAGTGCTTTCGCTATTTCTGATTGGCTTGTCTTTGCCGCTTTCTCTTTCATTCTTCGATACCTGTGAATATAAAACAAAAAACAAAACACGCAAAAAAAGGAATGCAATAATGGGTTATATGTGTGCATGCATGCATGAGTTCTCTTTATCCCGTTGGGTTAGGTCTTCTGCAGGTGACTATTAGTCTTATGTCCCTCAAGTAAAATACAACTTCAATCTGTCAACATTGATTGGCTCGGTGAACTCATTCCCTTCCAAGTCCGACAGTCTCACTGCTCCATTTCCCATTACCTTCTGAACGATGTATGGTCATTCCCAATTTGGTCTGAACTTCCCTATTGGGTCTGTCGTCGACGGCTTCGACTGCTTAAGTACTAGATCACCTTTCTTGATCTTGGTAGGACGCACATTCTTATTAAATGCTCGGGCCAACCTCTTCTGATATATCTGCATGTGATGCAAGGACTTCATCCTCTTCTCATCCATCAATGCTAACTGCTCAAACCTCTGCGAGGTCCATTCTTGTTCAGGTAACTCTGCTTCTGCTAACACCCGCATGGACTGTATCTTAAATTCCACCGGCAGTACCGCTTCCATTCCATAGACTAAAGAGTCGCCGTCCTTACAGATGTTCTGTACCCCCCCACAGGGCATACGGCATCTTATCAGCCCAGTCTTTGTAATTCTCCGTCATCTTTACCAGAATCGTCTTTATTGTCTTGTTGGCTGCCTCAACTGCTCCATTAGCCTGCGGCCTGTATGGTGAAGACTTATGATGACCTATCTCATACCTCTGTAACATCGCCTTGGTCTCTCCCTGAAACTGGACTCCATTGTCTGTAACCACGGGATGCGGCATACCGTACCGGCATATGAGATTCCGGGCTATGAACTTAGCCATTTGTTTTGCCGTGACATTACGGAATGACTCGGCTTCTACCCATTTCGAGAAGTAGTCTACTACTACCACTATAAAGCGATGTCCGTTTGACGCATTCGGCCGAATCTCTCCAATCATATCAATTCCCCATGCTGAGAAAGGCCACGGTTCTGACAACCTGTGCAATTCTATATGCGGCAAATGATTCAAATTCCCATGCGCTTCACAATCATAACAGTGTTTTACCAGCTTCGCGCAGTCGGCTTCAATGGTTGACCAGTAAAAGCCTTGTCTCACAATCTTGCGGGACAAGTTCAATCTGTTCATATGCGGTCCACAGACACCAGCATGCACTTCATCCATTATCTTTTGAGCTTCTTCCTTTCTCAAGCATTTCAACTGAACACCATTCGCTTGCCTCTTGTAGAGTTCTCCCTTCAGACTCACATATTGAGCAGCCAACTTCTGAATGGCGATTCTGTCTTTTCTGCTCACTTCCTCTGGGAATTCCCTATGTTCCAGATACCTTTGAATATCATGATACCAAGGTTTTCCGTCATCGACCTCTACTCCCAAGATCCTCCCTATCTCATAAACCGGTTTGCTGGCCGTTGTCAACACAAGTGGTCTCATCACACATTTCTCTGGATTCTCCCAGGTTGCGGCTAACGTCGCCAATGCATCTGCCATCTGATTTTCTTCCCGAGGCAAGTACTGAAATTTGCAGTTAGGGATAGCCTGTGCTAGGTTTCTGAGGTGAATAAGTACGGCTTCAACCGTTCTTCTTTAACTCCCATTCTCCTTGCATCTGTCGGATCACCAACATTGAATCTCCGTAAACATCCACGTACATAGCTCTCAAGGCTATTAATGCAGTCAAGCCGAATGCATATGCTTCATACTCAGCCATATTGTTAGTTACCCTGAACGTCAACCTCTTGGCCATAGGCAAAGTCTCTCCTCACAGGGGTTACTATTACAATACCGATTCCGGCTCCTTTGCAGTTCACTGCTCCATCAAAATACATCTTCCAACCTTGAACTGCTATAGCTTGGATTTCTTCGTCGGGGAATTCAAACTTGTATTGATCCCCTTCAACAGGTTGCAAGGCTAGGAATTCTGCCACGGCTCGCCCTTTGATTACCTTTGAAGTGAGGTACTCGATGTCAAATTCAGTCAACAGTACTAACCATCTGCCCAGCTTTCCAACTAGTGAAGGCACCGAATGTAGATACTTCAAAGGATTCTCCTTTGCGACCACTTGGATCTTGTAAGACTGGAAATAGTGGCGTAATTTCCTGGACACCCTATACTACTGCCAGAAAAATCTTCTCCACTTCCCTTCCTGATAGCAAGCTTCGTACGGAAGCATCTTCTTACTGAGGTAGTAGATGGCGTGCTCTACTCCTGTCTCATCGGCTTGTACCATCATCGCCCTCAGTGCTTCGGGTTCAATATCCAGATAAAGTACCAATGGTCTACCATGCCTCGGAGGTTTCAGAACGGGAGGCTTCACCAAGTATTCTCTGATTCTGTCAATGCTTCTTGACACTGCTCATTCCACTTTACTGGCTAGTCTTTCCTCAACAGCTTGAAGATAGGCTCACACACTGACGTCAACTTTGCAATGAACAGACTGATATACTGGATTTTCCCAAGGAATGCTCTGACTTCTTTTTTTTTTCTAACCGAATGGGTATCCATGATGGCTTTTAAGACACAAGGGTTAACATGATGCATGTATGCATGAGATGCAAGAGATGTATGCGATGCATGGAATATATAAGTTGGCCCATTATCATTTTAAAGCATTCAATCGCACCATTGCGCGGTGCAAACTTGTCCCAGTTGAAAAGGCCCAACAGATTTACACTTTACAATGATATGGCTAAATGACTTCAAATGATAAGAGGCCCATTCACAAAGTGGCCCACCGGCATTTTAGAAGCTTATGGCCCACCTGTCAAAGGACAAAAACTTGCCTCAGTTTAAATGGCCCAACAAGTTCACATCTTTTGACAAAAGGTCCAACTGGATCCAAATGGCGGTGGTCCAACACAAACATAAAATAAACAACTACCGGTTCTTCATGGCTAAATTCCACAAGTGGGTTCACGGGGCGCGGACAAAGGCTCTCGTTTGACGAAGGATTACCCACAACTAGGACTCCCCACTCAAGGGTTCAAGCGGCCAAGTGAGTGCACCTTTTTTATACCTTACGGTACGTGCCAACGAGTTACGGTATGTGACTAACTATCGAATGGATTTCCCTGTTGATTCCCCAGAGGGAAGGTGGAGCGAGGCTCTCTTAAGTACCCAAGCCCCTTAGGCTCTTATCACTTGGTGTCAGGAATAAATAACGAGTCCTCCAAACTAGTATGTCACAACGAGCTACAAGTAATGATTTATCTAGGTGCCTTCACAGCCTTCACAGCTTTTCCCCGAAGGGTAGTGAGTGAAGGAAGACACCCAACCAACACCTAGCTTCAACAAAGCAACGCCTTTGATTAACCCCCTCAACCCACTATAGAAATGGTCAACTAATGCACAAATTATACACATCACAAGACATGATTTCAAGGCCGATTCTCTAAAATCCCCAGTGGAGTCGCCAGACTGTAGACAACAGAACCTGGGCGACGCTGTTCTAGACTCGCGGCCTAGTTGGGAAGTACGAAATAACATGGAGTCGCCACCCGGTATGAACGGGACAAAGATTTAAGGCCGCACTCACCCCTCGCAAGGGAAGACCTCAAACCCGTTGGTTCGGAATGGTCCCTTACTTATGTCACTTGTGATGATATAATTTGTGCAATGAACTAACCAAGTCTACTCAATAATCATGCTCAAGGGTACTTAGATCTAACATGCTTTCATTCATCCAATTAATTCCACGCAATGTAACATAACAAGCATATTGAACCATTAAATCAACATGTGTAAATCATTACCCAAACGCATCATAAACTAAGAACATGCATGAAGAACAACCTAAACATGTTTTAACAAATAAATGACAAACTAAATAAACCATGGTTAAATAATAAACAAATAACCTAAAGACTATAACATGCTCAAATACAAATTTGGATGAGACGAGATATGTGTATCTTAAGTGGTACGTGGCATTGTATCCCGAGTGCAGACCATACTACCGTCCATTCGGAATCGGCTATGGATTTTACGTTTGGGTTTCCATCCGATATACCACAAAAGGGAACACATATCCCGTTCATCCAACAATCACATCATGCTTCAAACTACTCTCATGCAATTATATATCAAAATAAATAAAACAAAGATAAAGAAGATAAGTAAAAAAGGTGCCCTCAGGTCTAACCTCTTTTGTCGTCTAAGAAAGGGCGTTACACCGTCCGTTGGAAGGGAGATTGATCCGATGCTTTTCCAATTCGTCTACTCAATGTTTTCCCTCATTGTTTTGATGCTTGGGCTGCTGTTTTAAGTCCGTTTTGCTGCTGTTTCGCTGTTCGTTTCGTTTCAGGTCACTGTTTTGGTCGATTTGTGGACTGTTTTGGGTGATTTTTGGGTGGCTTAGGGGGATGCGTTTTTAATGGTTTTTTAGGGAAACTTTATGGAGATTTTTGAGGGGTTTTCTAGGTGATTTTAGGGCTGTTTTTCTGGCTAAAGTCGCAGCCAAAACTGACCAGAACAGAAGGTGAAGATGCGGCAGTTCAAGGTGCAGTGGGGGCGTTTTTGGGGACTGTTTTGGGGCTGCGAATGCGGCTGTGTTTGGAGAGTGTCTAGTGCGACTTTAGGGCTTTATTTGAGGCTTATTTTGGTGTGTTTTAGGGCTGTGAATGGTGGCTAAAATTCGGCAATGGAGGGCAGTGAAAGGGGCTTAGGCGTGAAGGGTGTTGGTGAAGGATGAAAGATGCGGCAATGGAGGATGCTTAGGTTTAATGATTCGGCAATGGAGGCTTCAACGAGGTTTTTGGACGTGCAAGGAGGCTTGAGAAAGTTTTTGGGACGTGCTTGGGGAAGTATATGAGCTAGGTTTTGAATGGGGGGTGAAGGCCTCTTTTTATAGGCAAAGAGAGAAAACTTTCCTAATTTGAATAGGAAAGAATCTCCTAATTGGTTCTCCATAAGGAATAGATCTCCTTATTTGGGGTGGTGATTGGATTTGATTTGGTAGGGATTTGATTTGATTTCTTTTAATTAGGAAGGGATTTGACTTGATTTAGGCATGTGTTTAAATGTGATTTTGGCTATTTAGGAAGGCTATGGGCGTGAATGGTGTCTCATGGGCGTGGGTTTGGCTTGGCTTGAGTATTTTGGGTTTGGTTTGGGTTTGGTAAGTGGTTTGTGGGGTTTTGGGCCTAAGGTAAGCTTTGAAACGGAAGTCCAACAAGAAACCGAAGCTCAAACAATGAGATTAAATCCATAAAAAATTCTATTTTCAAACTTTACCCTTCCAACGTCTGTTTCCCGCGACTTTCATGACTAAAGAAGTAGTTGCCTTCATATGAGACTCATCATTGGGCTAATATGTAAAAATGCAATGCCTACACGCATCTTACTTCGACATCCCGGAAGGCCAAGGCTTGGCCGAAGGCTTCTGGGGGTGTGAAGAAAATGGGCAAAGGCAAAATCGTCATAGTCTTCTGGGAAGACAAAGGACATATCCTAAAATGTCTGCATAAACTGTGGCAAACAGTGTCACTAGAAGCGTGACTGTCGTATGGACAAAGGCGGACATGAAGGAAGAGAAGACGGGCAAGGCTCCGACTTCAGGTATGTTTGTTATAAACATGTCCACTACTGGTTTTAAAATTGGATTTTAGATACTGGATGTGGTACATAAACAAATGTACTGATGTGCGGGATCTGCTGATTAGCAAGAGACTGGCTTCAGCTGAGATCGACCTATGAGTTAGAAATTGGACGAGAGTCACTGTTTTGGATGTGGGAACCTAAGTTTTGGAACTGCCCTTTGGGCATGTACTTAAATTGGGAGACTGTTATAATGTATCTAGTTTGACTGGGAACATTATCTCTGTATCTAATTTAACCTGTTGCGGGTATACCTTTATGTCCATGAATACTAAGTGTTTTGTTTATAAAGATGATATTGAGATATACACATTAGATGTGAATAACAATATTTATATTTAGAATATAAATAAATCTCAAACATATAATATGACAAACAAAAAGCTCAAACTTTATAAATCTTTTGAGACTTACAAGTGGCATTGTTGTCTGGAAAACATTAACAAGACTCGTATATCCACACTTTCGAAGAGTGGATACTAGGACGAATTTGATTCTCATTCAAATGATGTCTATGAATCTAGTTTATTAGGCAAAATGCCTAAAACACCTTTTACTTGGTAAAAATGCAAGGGCCAACGATCTGTTAGCCCTCGATCATAGTGACGTAAGTGGGCCCATGTCTAGTTAGGCTAGAGGTGGATATGAATACTTTGTAACCTTTACGGATGTGGCATCGCGTTACGGTTATGTGTCTCGGATAAAACACAAGTCAGAAACCTTTGAGTAATTCAAAGGGTTTCGACACGAAGTAAGAAAACAGACCGATAAAAGTATTAGAAATATTACGTTCGGACCATAGTGTAAAATACTTAAACATATGAGTTTCAAGATTACTTGAAAGCGTATAGTATTTTTTCACAGTGGACTCCTCCCGGGACACCTCAATTTGACGGTGTGTCCGAACAGAGAAACCGAACTTTGTTGGACATGGTAAGGTTAATGATGAGTCGCTCTGAGCTACCAATTTCCTTCACAAGATATGCATTAAATAGTGCAATACTTATTTTGAATAAGGTTCCATGTAAATCTGTTAGACATACTTCATATTATATATGAACAGGAAAGAAACTGGGTTTCTCATTCATGAAGGTTTGGGATGCTGGGCATATAATTGAATGTTTGGATGGTACCAAACTAGAACCCAAATCAGATAAGTGCCTATTTGTGGGTTGTCCTAGGGAAACCAAAGTATAGTACTTATACAACTCACAAGAGAACAATGTAATTGTTGCTCTCCATGCGGTTTTCCTAAGAGGAATTCCTATATGCAGTGGTAAGTGGGAGGAAAGTAAAACTCGATGAAAATCAGAGTAATACTGTTCCAGGCACCGAGTCCTCACAGAACACCAACAGTTCATCAGGGATGAAACTGTACCAATAATCTTCGAATACACAAGAACCACGTAGGTCAGAAAATAACCTGGGAGGTATGGGTTTCTGATCTCACCTCATGTAGATATCAATCTTATTGAGGAAGACGAACCGGCTACGTATGAGAAAGTCATACAAGGTATCGACTTCTTTTGTGGCAAAGTGCCATGAAGTCCGAAATGGATTCCATGTATATCAACTATGTTTGGACACTGGTTGATGTACTAGAAGGCATTGTGCCTATTAGTACTAAATGAGTCTTCAAGGAAGACATACATGGATGGCAATATACAAACGTAAAAAGCTAAGCTTGTAGCGAAAGGGTATCATCATCAATATGGTGTCGATTACGACGACACCTTTTACCCGTTGCCATGATTAAATCTATTCGGATAATGCTTGCAATTGCTACATATTTCGTTTATGAAAAATGGCAGCTGAACGTCAAAAACTGCTTTCCTTAAACGGAAACCTTTTGGAGGATGTTTACAACATCCTAACCGTTTTATCGTGCCAAAACATGCAAACAAGGTTTGCAAGCTAATCGATCCATTTATATATTGAAGCAAGCATAGCGTTCTTGGAACCAACGTTTTGATGAGATCATAATGGTATATGATTTTATTCAAAACGAATATGATTCTTGTGTATATAAGAAGGTTAGTGGGAGTGCACTTACAATGAATGTCCTATAAGTTGATGATGTATTGCTTCTTAGAAATAATATTCCCATAATATAATCGGTGAAAGCTTGGCTTTCATAAAATTCTCCTTGAAATACCTGGGAGAAGCAGGCTTTATTCTAGGAATAAAGATCTACTGGGATAGATCTAGAAAGCTGCTGACAACCCTCCAAGAGCTCGTACGTTTTTTAAATATATGTTTTGAGCATATGTAGACGCTATAAGGCCAATCCAGGTGATGGTCACTGGATTGATATAAAGAACATCCTTAAGTATCTTGGACGAACTAAGGATACTTTCTGATCATATGGGGAAAGGAGAACTTGAGGTGACTAGGTTCATCGCTGCAAGTTTTCAAATCGACAAATACGACTTTAAGTCACAATAAGGGTACATATTTAGTTTGAATAACGGAACAATGAGCTGGAAATTTTCCAAGCAAGATACTGTTGCCGAATAAATAACAAAAGCTGAACATTGCTGCAGCTGAGGCAGCAAAAGAAGCATTTAGGATCTATATAATCCTGATTGGATTATGTGTAGTTCTGTTAGCAGCTGAGCTAGGCTACATCACAGGCTAAGGAACCGCGGTCTCATCAATGATCCAAGTATATACTTCAAATATTTCATCTGATTCGTCGGATCATACATCTTGGCGATGTGATGATCGAATAAAACACATCAGTTGATAACATTGCAAATCCGCTGACGAAAGCTATTTCTCAGCAGAAGTTTGAGCAACCCGTACATAGTTCAGGTGTAGGACACTTGAGTGATTGGCTATAGGCTAAGTGGGAGATTGTTGGACAATTATGACCCATAGCATCACTATTTCTACAGAAATTGCTTTTTTGTAGAAATAGTGTTGTACAAATTAACTATGTGACAAAGGAAATTGCTTTTTTATCATTTGTAATTGGATTACCGGGATATATATAAATGATAAAAGTCCATATGATTAGTACCAGATTAATAAGATATGAGACAGTATTAATCCACGTAAGGTTTAATCATTAAATATCTCTAGTCGTAGTATTATCGAGACTGGACATCGATAATGCGGAATAGACTAAAATTACACTTGTGCGTGTTATGGAAGCGTAACGGCATAGTTCTCATATATTTGGGTATTGGATACTCATGCAAGTGTAATAGGAGGTTATGTTTACCGATGGTATAGAAACAGCTTCGCTCTGGATAGACCCCTCTAAATCCTATTGGTAGTATGACTATGTGTCTATGAGAATCCGAATCAGGGTAGGTGTATTTGGTCTTAACCTAAGACTTGCATCGCTAATACTTGCGACAATCAGTATACTTTGGTTTTGGTCGTCCGGGGCTTTAACAGGTTCTGTGTACACCTCTTCTGGGTATACTGAGAATCATAATGTATTGGATGTGATGTCAAGATCGAAGTATCACTTCAGTCATAAGGAGATGATGATCACGTAGGATACGGAACTGGTACTCTTATGTACTGCAGTCATCGGGATAGTATGACTAGGTCATGATTATCCGATTATAGAGAATAGTTACCAGAGATCCGATATATGCTTCGTACGGGGCATACACAATTCCAGCCTATGTCTAGCATGTGATATCGATACTGGATCGTAATACGCAATACTACGTATACTACGCCTGACAAAGATTACATATTCCTTAAAAGAATATTTCTGGAGAATCGGGTAGGCTCGGCGCTTTGCTAGAAACCAATCATGTCTTGTAAATCGATAAGAACGTGGTACGAGGTACACACGTGTTCGGATAGTCCGACGACCGGATTTACTGCCAACATATCTAGGGATCTCATGGGTCGCTTCCCGAAGATACACCGATGACGTTTGACTCGAAAAGACTTAATCTAGGATTAATTATTAGAGAGAGAAAATTAATCTATGATTAATTACGGCGAGAATTTTATCTGGGATAAAATTCAAATAAAAGAGAGAGAACGATTAATTTGGAATTAATCGATTAAATAATATATTCGATATATTAAATGAAATTAGATTTCAATGCGGAATTTAAATTGGATTTTAATTCGGGCAAATGAATTAATTTAGAATTAATTCGTAAGCGACTTTAATAGTAATTTTGCTAGACATAATTATTTAATTAAATTTGATTTAAATAAGTCGCAACGGAAAATTCGTTAATTCAGAATTAACGAACCTAAGCCCGATATGTGATTAGCGGGCCCACTCAAATTTTGAATTTAAAGTGGGGCCCACAAGTCACATCACTAGTCAACTTTGTCACTTTAGCTTGATGGAAATTGTTAGTTGATATTAGCTTGTAAGACACACTAGCATTATTTTATTTGATTTGTGATTGACTAATACCAACTTTGATTTGGTATATGGCATTATTGATTTTGGAAATCAATAACATACAAAAACAAAAACACAACATCATATCTCTCTCTCCCAAGGCCAAGGGTCGAAACTTCCTCTCATTTTCTCTCTAAATGGCGTGAACCTAGGGTTCATGTTTGATGAATTTTTGATTCAAAAATCATGCATGCTAGCACATCAATAGAGTCAAAAAATGTGTTAGGGAAACTATCCCCTTGAGTTTGGAATTCAAAGAACAAGCTTGGAGGTCAACCATACAATCAAAGAGGAGCTTGGAGCACTACACAAAGGAGCAAAATTTTTGTTATCTACACATCCATATAGCCGATCAAAGTGAGTATCCTTTCCGCAACTTACTTTGGTAATTTTTATGCTTAATAGATCCTTGGCATGTTCTTAAAGAACCTAACACCTTGAGATGGAGTCAATGTACTCAAACTCAGTCTGGGAATTTGTAGACCAACATGATGGGATAAAACCATAGGTTGTAAGTGGATCTACAAGAGAAAGAGAGGAGCAGATGGGAAGGTGCAGACCTTCAAGGATAAGCTAGTGGCCAAGGTACAGATCCATCTACACTTTTCTATCCATTGTCGCATATTATGAGTATAAGATTTGGCAGATAGACGTCAAAACTGCAATCTGGAATGGAAATCTTGATGAGTGTATCTGTATGGTACAACCAAAGGGTTTCATATCCCAAGGTCAAGAACAAGAGGTTTGTAAGCTGCAAAGGTCAATTTATGGACTCAAGCAAGCATCTCGATCTTGGACCATAAGATTTGATACCGCGATCAAGTCTTATAATTTTGAGTAGAATGTCGATGAGCCTTGCGTATACAAGCATGTCATTATTGGAGATGTGGTTTTTGCTCATTTTATACGTCGATGATATTTTACTCATTGGGAGTGATGTAAAAATTTTATCGAACGTGAAAATCTGGCTAGCTAAGTAATTCCAAATGAAAGATTTTGGGGAGGCCAGTTATGTACTTGGGATTTGAATTCTTTGGGATCACAAGAAATAACTGTTAGTTATGTCCCAGGAAACCTATATCGACAAGATCCTTGTGCGATTTAGGATGTAGAATTCCAAGAAAGGCAATTTGCCTTATCGACATGGAATTCATCTGTTGAAGGAACAGTCTCCTAAGACACCTCAATTAGTTAAAAAAAAAAGAGAGACATATCACATATGCTTCAGCAGCTGGTAGTCTCATGTATGTTATGTTATGCACGAGACTAGACATATATTTTGTAGTGGGAGTAATCAGTAGGTTTCAGTCTGATCCAGGATTAGATCATTGGGTGGTTGTGAAACATATTCTCAAGTATCTTAAGAGAACGATAAATTATATGCTTGTATATTCTGGTGAGGATATGATAAAGAAGTTGTTCCAGATATGGATAAATCATTCACACTTTATTACGATAATTGTGGTGTAGTGGTGAATTCCAAATAACCGAGAAGCCACAAGATGGGAAATCATATAGAGAGAAAATATCATCTCATCAGGGAGATAGTATAGATAGGAGACATTTCTGTGATGAAGATTGCTTCCGCAGAGAAACTGACTGATCCGTTTACAAAGACCTTGTCCGCAAAGTGTTTGAAGGTCACCGAGATGGTCTAGGATTACGTGACATGACCCATTTTCTCTAGTGCAAATAAGAGATTGTTGGGATATATGCCCTAGAGCTTCACATAATGGAAACAAAATTATATTTTAAGAAATAAAAAGATTCATTATTCATTTATTAAAGTGTTTGTTTTATGTCGCATATTATAAATTATCTTTTTTACCCTTGATTACTCATGTGTCTTCAGACTTAGTGTATGAGTGTCATACACAAGAGGATTTAAGTATGAAGTTAGTAACCTAAAATAGTCCATAGAGAGCAAAAAAAGTGGGTACTTTGTTTGCGGTTTATCTATAGCTATGGTCCATTCTATAATTATATGGCGGCTGTTGGATAATATGACCCATAGCGTCACTATTTGCACAGATCATTGTGTTGTTGTAGTAAATTAACTATGTGACAAGGAAATTGCACTCTCATCATTTGTGATTAGATCACCTTAGATATATAAATGAAGAGAGGTCCCTATGATTAGTTCCTGGACTGAGAATGATATGAGACAGTATCAGTCCCCGAAGGATTAATCATTAAATATCCCTAGCCGGAGTATTATCGAGACTGGACATCGATAATGCTTACGACAATCGATATACTTTAGTTGAGGTCGTCTAGGACTCTAACCGGTTCTGTGTACGCCAATGCCGGGTATATTGAGAATCATAGTGCATTGGATGTGATGTCAAGACGGAAGTATCACTCCAGTAATAGTGGAGATGATGTCACGCAGGATACGGTATTAGTGCTCTTAAGTGCTGCGCGGCTATCGGGATATTATGACAAGGTCATGTATATCCGATTATAGAGACTAGTTACCAGACATCCGACATGTGCTTCGTACGGGGCAGACACTTATCCAGCCCCAGGCCTAGCACGTGACTATCTGATACTGGACCGATATACACAATACAATCGTATACTACGCTTGATACAGATCATAATATTCTTAGATGGATATGTCCGGAGAATTGGGTAGACATCGTGCTTTGCTAGGTGTCGACCTTGTCTCGTAAATCGGTAGAACGTAGTACTTGGTACGTACGTGATTCGGATACTCCGACGACCGTATTTACTGCCAACTTATCTGGAGATCTCATGGGTCGCTTCCCGATAACCCACCGATGACGCACAACTCGCACTCTTGAATAATCTGGGATTATATAGAAGAGAGAGAAAATTAATCTAGCATTAATAACGGAGATATTTTATCTAGGATAAAATATCGTCTAGAGAGAGATAACGATTAATTTGGAATTAATCGATTAAATTAATATATTCGATATATTAAACGAAATTAGATTTCGACGCGGAATTAAAATTAGATTTTAATTCGGGCGAACGAATTAATTTAGAATTAATTCGTAAGCGACGTGAATAGTGAATTCGCTAGGTGTAATCATCTAATTACGACGCGACGGAAAAATCGTTAATTTGGAATTAGCGAACCCGAGCCCGAGTGTGATTGCGAGCGCATTCATATTTCGAATTCGAGTGCGGCGTCGCAAGTCGCATCAAGCGTCAAATCATTCGTCACATCAAGCGTCAAATCAAATGTCACTTTGAGCGATGTGATTGATTGATTGATTGAAAAGACAACTTATGACACTTTGAGTGATGTAAGTTGTTGGAATAGTAATAGTTGATGGCTTTTATTGTTTGACAAATTAAAAGCAAATAAAATGCAAATTAAAGGCAAATGCTAGTGAATTTCACACAAGTATATAAGATATATTTGAAATGCATTTCATTTAACAACTTAACACATTTCTTCTCTCTCAATTTTGCTCTCTTCTCTCACGCCCAAAACTGCAAAAAGTGGACTGTTTTTGAAACCATTTTGGCGTGAATGTTAGGGAAGCAAGAGTGGATTTTCATGGTGAAAATTCAAGTGCTAGCACACTACGAGTCTTGCGAAGGTGGTAGGGAGGTTCGACCATGAGCCGGGATCCGTCCGACGAAGCTAGGAGCTCCGTTTCGCATCTCAAATTTCTGTTTTTGGAGACAGTGGACTGCTGCAGTTGGGCATCCTTGGCAGTGCGTTTTTGGCCTTCAATCGTCTCCAAATCGACTCAACCGATCGATGTGAGTATTCTGCTACCTCCGTTGGTGTATTCACGCATGTTTTCATGACTTGTATGATCTTGGGACCTAGATTTAAACCAACAATGGCATCAAGAGCCTAGGTTCAAGAATGAAAAGTTTAGGCTTAAAATTTGGGTAAATTTGTTTTGAGCATGATTTGAATGAATTGATTGTTTGAGTATGCTTATAACATGTTTAATTGAAGATTGGTTGGATCAATTTCATGAAAATTGATTTGGAATAATTTTCCCCAAATTCTTAGTGGTGGCCGAATGTGAAGTGATTTTGGAATCTTGGATTTTTTGATTTTGAACATTGATGTATATAAAATCATGTAAGATATTGTTAATTTGAGATTGAATTGGATTGAATTTTGAATTGGACAAATATCCCCAAATATACTCACCTTGGCCGAATACTTTATGCCTTTTAAAGTCTTGGTAATTTTGATTTTAGACAATTGGATGGGTTGGAAATCATTCGGGAAGTTAATTTAATGTTGATTGTGGTTTAATTGGATTGAAACCGAATTGGACATAAAATCCCTCCCTTGGCCGAGAGCTATGAGCATGTATATGGGTTTGATTTTTCATTAAATGTGTTAGACATGTGATAATGAAATTGAGCATGATTAATTGGACAAATTTGATGTTTTGGAAATATTGATTTGGGTGATTAATCATGATATACACTTTAGGTAATTAAATTGGAAATTTGGATTTTGGTAATTTAATTATTTGAGGCCTTAAATTGGATTTGGGCTATTAATGTTGTAATTGGGCCTATTGGGCTTGATTTTATCAAGTTGGGTTTAGGCCAAATGGATGGATCCAATTGGGCCCAAAACCTTAACCATAAAGCCCAAATGCAACTAATGAACCTTTAAAGTTCATTGGGCCTAATGGGCCAAGATTGATTTATGGGCTTATGGGGTAAATCCCGGATTGGACTTTGGTTATCGGTTTGACCCGAGTTGACCAAAAGTCCACGCCTTAAGATATCAATTAAAAGCCCATTGGACTTTAGTTGAATTGACGTTGGACGTTAATCGGTCTTGAGACGCGTTACGATTAAATTTGGAATTTAAGTCGTAAAAGGTTTATTAAATAAAGTGTGTGATATTTAATTTGGAATTAAATAGTGAATTAGTATTAAGTACATATTAAATTAGATTTAATAATGTAGTTTAATTTAATTCATGAATTCGTACTTTAAGTACTTATTCGCAAAAACGAGTTTGACTCGAACAAAATCAAATCGTTGTTTGAACATTGGATGATCACTTAATTATCAGATTAATTAATTTGATTAGATTAATTGATAGCATGCTTATGTGTGTGAATACGTGGTTGTGTTGAATGAATAATGTATATCGGATGGATATTAGATGGGTGGGCAATTTTAGAAATTGTTGTAATAAATTCGATTTATTAAATTGGACCTGCGTGTCCAGCCTTATCACCTCTATTCTCTTTGTATTCTCTTCTCACCTATTCCCCTCTATGTATATGAGGTTTCTTTAGAAGTGTAGTGTAAGGGGTAGAAGTAAACATGTGCTAGCTTGAGTGAGAAAGGGAGAGATTTGATCTAGGATCAATGTGTTAAGTATCCATCCGCATATCATTATTATTTATTTTCTATGCACTTTATTATGTGTTAGAATGCATGTTTAAGGGTGTATGATGATGAGACCTTAACAAAGATAATTAATTGGTAGCCAATTTGCACGCGAAAAGCCCTCATCACATATCATGCGTCTTTTCCTTCCATTGAGTGATTCTTACTCAAGATCCTAGATTGGCATGGGTTGTTTGCCAAAGTCAAGCCCTTTTCCGTCGAAGATTGGTTTGAATCACGAGGCTTTGTTCCATATTGGTGTCTTGTCCAAGTTGTGGTTTGTTGGCCAAAGTCAAGACCACTTCTTGTCCAACGACATTGATTACGAAGCTTCCATGGTCAATGGGTCCGCGCTTGACTGGGATCATTAGGTTTGTTGTGCCAAAGCCAAGGCCTAGTTGATTCAGAGGAAAAAGGTTAGGCTATACATTCGATGTATAGGCATATATAAGATATAGTTTTGGGACTTGGATGTCCACCTACCGGATCTAGGAGTTGGATGAGATCCAATTGATCTTAGAGATCTACCTAGTTAATTATCATACAATTTGTGGCCAAAGTCAAGATTGTGTGATATTTAACGGGATCCTAGCCCACTAGAAACACGGTTTCCCGAGTACTCGACAGAGGGTTAGAGGCTCGACGAAAAATAGTGGGAGGCAAGTATTGAATTTGCAACATTCGTTCGAATACTCGCTAAAACGCGCTCATCTATATTTTATTTGTCACATTAATCAAAAGTATAGTTGGACTAATATTTTATGTTGTTTTAAAAAATATATATATAGTTGGACTATATACAAACTCATTCGATATATAGTTGATTTTATAATTGGATTATAGTAATCAATATAATTGAATTAAAATGATAGTTGATTTTATAATTAGATTATAGTAATCAATATTAAAATTATAGTTGATTAAATAATTGGATTATTGTAATCATTATAATAGATAGTACCTTATTAAAATTGATTAAATAGTTGGACTATTGAAATCAAGAAAGAATTGAAAAGTTGAATATTTAAAATTATAATCCTTGGATTAAATGTTTTAAATGATTTAATTTTCATATTGGGAATAATAATAGGTTAATTTATTTGATAAAATAACTTATTATGACTAAGCCCATAATTAAGCAAATAGTATAGCATAAAATCTTTGGAAGATTTATGTGATGATGACTTTAGTGCTTAATTATTTATACTTATCATAAATCTATCTTTAGATTTAAAAGTATTAAATTGCAATTAATAATTCTTAGAGAATTGATTTGACTATTCTAGGGGTGAAAGTCAAAAGTTTGCAATTGGGCGTTTGCACAAGGTGCACATCGTTTCAATATTCTGAAACCCAAGGCTTGGCCAAAGGTTTGTGAAATATTGAAAAGATAATTGACATATCCCAAAGTAACTACCATTTGGATATGGAAGACACGAAGGAATTAAAGAAAGGCGAGGCTCTAACTTTAAAATATTTCAAAGTTATGTTCACTACTAGTATTGAAATTAGATTTTAAATACTTAGTGTGGTACATAAAATATATGTATTGATGTTTAGAATCTGCTTTGAGCAGGATACTGACTTCAAGCTGAGATTACTCTGCGAATCGGAAACGGGATGAAAGTTGCTGTTTCGACCGTAGATACCTAAGTTTAGGAACTACCCTTGGGTATGTACTTAAATTAGGAACTGTTATAATGTAACTAGTTTGACTAGAGACATTATCTATATCAGTGTTTAATCTATTGCGGATAAACCTTTATATTCTTGAACACTAAGTGTTTCATTATATAAAGAATGATAATGAGATAAATCATTAGATGTGAATAACAGAATTTATATTTTGAATATAAATAAAATCTCAAACATATAAAATGACAAATAAATAGCTCAAATTGATTTGATCAATAGAGACTTATTTGTGGTATTGTTGTCTAGGACACAATTTAACGAGACTCGTATATCACACTTTTGAAGAGTGGGTACTAGGACTAATTTGACTATTCAAATAAAGTCTATGAATCTAGTTTATTAGGTAAAGTACCTAAAACACTGTTTACTTGGTAATAGTGTAAGTGCCACAGATCTGTTAGCCCTATTCATGGTGAAGTTAGTGGGCCCATATCTAGCTAGGCTAGATGTGAACATGAATATTCATGACCTTAACGGATGTAACATCACGTTATGGTTATGTTTTTCTTTTGAAGAACACAGATCGGAAACTATTAGGGTTTCGACACGAAGTAGATTAACAGATCGACAGTAGTATTATGCCGTCACGGTAAGACCGTAATGGAAAATACTTAAGCAGTAAGTTTCAAACATACATGAAAGAGTATAGTATTCTTTCAGATAAGGACTCCTCCCTAGACACGCCAGTTAGACGGTGTGTCCAAACTAAAAACTGAATTTTGTTGGACATGATAAGGTTTATCACGAGTCGCTCTGAGCTATCATTTCCTTCAACGGATATGTATCTACAGTGCAAAACTTATTTAGAATAAGGTTTCATATAAATCTGTTTGACAGATGTCATATAGGATATGAATAGGAAAGAAACAGGGTTTCTCATTCCTAATAATTTGGGGATGCCAGGCATAACGTTTGGATGATACCAAACTAAAAGACCCAAATTGGATAAGTGCCAATATAGGTTATCCTAAGGGAAACCTTAAGTATAGTACTTATAAATCTCACATGAGAACAATGTGATTGTTGCTCACCATGTGGTTTTTCCTGAGAGGAATACCGATATGCAGTGGTCAGTGGGAGGATAGTGATACTCGATGAAAAATCGGAGTAATACTATTCTTGGCACGAAGTCCTTAATGGAACACAAATAGTTCATCTATGATGAATCTATACCATTAATCTTCAAATACACAAGAACTTCGTAGATCAGATAGAGTCAGAAAACAACCTAGGGTATGGATTTCTGATCTAACCTCATAAAGATGTCAATCTTATGGAGGTGTACCATCCGACTACGTTTTGAGGAAGTGATACGAGGTATCGACTCCCTATTATGGCAAAGTGCCATTAGTACGAAATGGATTCCATGTATAACAACTATTTTGGATACTAGTTGTTGTACCACAAGGCATTGTGCCTATTGGTACATTAAACGTCTTCAAGGAAACATACATGGAAGACAACATACCAACGTACAAAGCTAGGCTTTTGACGGAAAGGTATCGTTATCAACATTGTGTTAATAACGGTTCAAACCTTTTACCTGTTACCATGGTAAATCCATTTTGAAGATGCAGATCAAAATCGCTTTCCTGAAAAGGAAACCTTTTGGAGGATGTTTACAACATCCTGACGATTTTGTATAACCAACAAACGAGGTTTGCCGGTTATTCAATCCATGTTTGGATTAATGCAAGCATAAGGTTCTTGGAACTGTCGTTTTGAAATAATCATAATGGTTTATGATTTGAATCAAAACGAAATAATTCTTGTGTATATAAGGAGGTTAGTGGGAGAGGGCACTGACAATGAAATTCCCAATAAAGCAATTGGTGAAAGCTTGGCTTTCATAGATATTCTTTCAATAGAAATTCTCCGTAGAATTCTGGGGAGTAACAACCTTTATTCAAGGAATAAAGATCTACTGGGATAGATTTGGAGTTGTTAACACTCTATGGGAAATTGTACATTTAAAATGTACTTGATAGGGTGTCTCATACGCTTCGAGCATATGGAGTCACAATCGGGTCAATCCAAGTGATGGTCACTGGATTGAAGTTAAAGAACATCTGTTAGTATCTTAGAGAACTAAAGATGCTGTCTAAAACTATGGGAAGGAGAACTTGAAGTGACTGGGATCACCGTTGCAAGTTTCCAAATAGTAAAATACTGCGGTAGTATAAAGTTTGAATAATGGGACAGTGAGCTGGAAATCTTCCGAGCAAGATACTGTTGCCGAATAAACAACCAATGCGGATTATTGCTGCAGCTGAGGCAGCAATAGAAGCCATTTGGGTCGATAATAAATCTAATTAGATTAGATATAGTTCTGTTAGCAGCTGAGCTAGGCGTCAGCACAAGGCTAAAGAATTAAAGGTCTCATCGACGATCCAGATATATACTTCTATATCATCTGATTCGTTCAGATCATACATCGTGGCGATGTGATGATCGTATAAATCGCGTCAGACGATAATCGTACAAATCCGCTGACGAAAACCTTTCCTCAGCAATTTGAGCGAACCGTACATAGTTCGGGTGTTAGACACTCGAGTGACTGGCTATGTGCCAAGTGGGAGATTTTTGGATAATATGACCCATAGCGTCACTATTTGCACAGATCATTGTGTTGTTGTAGCAAATTAACTATGTGACAAGGAAATTGCACTCTCATCATTTGTGATTAGATCACCTTAGATATATAAATGAAGAGAGGTCCCTATGATTAGTTCCTGGACTGAGAATGATATTGACAGTATCAGTCCCCGAAGGATTAATCATAAATATCCCTAGCCGGAGTATTATCGAGACTGGACATCGATAATGCGGAATAGGCTAGTATTGCACTTGTGCGCGTTGTGAGGGCACAACGGCATAATTCTCATATATATAAGTATTGGATACTTATGCAAGTGCGATAGGAGGTCGTGTTTCACCGATGGTACGGGAAACAGCTTCGCTCTGGATAGACCCCTCGGAATCCCATTGGTATTATGAATATGTGTCTATGGAGGCCGAAATCAAGGTAGGTGTGTATAGTCTTAACCTGAGACTTACATCGCTAATGCTTACGACAATCGATATACTTTAGTTGAGTCGTCTAGGACTCTAACCGGTTCTGTGTACGCCAATGCCGGGTATATTGAGAATCGTAGTGCATTGGATGTGATGTCAAGACGGAAGTATCACTCCAGTCATAGTGGAGATGATGTCACGCAGGATACGGTATTAGTGCTCTTAAGTGCTGCGCGGCTATCGGGATATTATGACAAGGTCATGTATATCCGATTATAGAGACTAGTTACCAGACATCCGACATGTGCTTCGTACGGGGCAGACACTTATCCAGCCCCAGGCTAGCACGTGACTATCTGATACTGGACCGATATACACAATACAATCGTATACTACGCTTGATACAGATCATAATATTCTTAGATGGATATGTCCGGAGAATTGGGTAGACATCGTGCTTTGCTAGGAGTCGACCTTGTCTCGTAAATCGGTAGAACGTAGTACTTGGTACGTACGTGATTCGGATACTCCGACGACCGTATTTACTGCCAACTTATCTGGAGATCTCATGGGTCGCTTCCCGATAACCCACCGATGACGCACAACTCGCACTCTTGAATAATCTGGGATTATATAGAAGAGAGAGAAAATTAATCTAGCATTAATAACGGAGATATTTTATCTAGGATAAAATATCGTCTAGAGAGAGATAACGATTAATTTGGAATTAATCGATTAAATTAATATATTCGATATATTAAACGAAATTAGATTTCGACGCGGAATTAAAATTAGATTTTAATTCGGGCGAACGAATTAATTTAGAATTAATTCGTAAGCGACGTGAATAGTGAATTCGCTAGGTGTAATCATCTAATTACGACGCGACGGAAAAATCGTTAATTTGGAATTAGCGAACCCGAGCCCGAGTGTGATTGCGAGCGCATTCATATTTCGAATTCGAGTGCGGCGTCGCAAGTCACATCAAGCGTCAAATCATTCGTCACATCAAGCGTCAAATCAAATGTCACTTTGAGCGATGTGATTGATTGATTGATTGAAAAGACAACTTATGACACTTTGAGTGATGTAAGTTGTTGGAATAGTAATAGTTGATGGCTTTTATTGTTTGACAAATTAAAAGCAATAAAATGCAAATTAAAGGCAAATGCTAGTGAATTTCACACAGTATATAAGATATATTTGAATGCATTTCATTTAACAACTTAAACACATTTCTTCTCTCTCAATTTTGCTCTCTTCTCTCCGCCCAAAACTGCAAAAGTGGACTGTTTTTGAAACCATTTTGGCGTGAATGTTAGGGAAGCAAGAGTGGATTTTCATGGTGAAAATTCAAGTGCTAGCACACTACGAGTCTTGCGAAGGTGGTAGGGAGGTTCGACCATGAGCCGGGATCCGTCCGACGAAGCTAGGAGCTCCGTTTGCATCTCAAATTTCTGTTTTTGGAGACAGTGGACTGCTGCAGTTGGGCATCCTTGGCAGTGCGTTTTTGGCCTTCAATCGTCTCCAAATCGACTCAACTGATCGATGTGAGTATTCCGCTACCTCCGTTGGTGTATTCACGCATGTTTTCATGACTTGTATGATCTTGGGACCTAGATTTAAACCAACAGCGGCCTCGATCCGGGATTTTCCATGTGGTGACATGAGAATGAAGACACCTTATCATATAGGGTTGGACCCAAATATAAATGAGTTTCTTATAATATCCATTAAATAAAGAAATTCATTTCAATCTACTAGATGGTCATATATGGATTGATCTGAATCTTGAGTGTACAATGAACTCATGTATGGCATGCTATGTCCTGTGATTTACAAAGGTGTGGTTGGTGTAGCAATCCCGAACAATAGCTACGTACTTTGGAGACATGGTTTTGTGTGTAGTTGGGGACGTTTTACATAGATATTGAGTTCACTCCTTCTTGTGAGAAGTAGATGAGTATCTTCCTTAAGGGTTGATTTGGTACTTAAACGATTAGAGCGCTCAAGTCTTTCTATTACGAATAGAAAGATTAATATTCATAATGGTTATGAATAAATCATCCATTAAAGACTCAATGATACTTAAGGTAAAAATAATTAGAGGGGTATAACAGACATTATGACCCGCCTCTAATTATGAGATACTCGTGAAGGGCCAATCCGTATGTAATGACTGTATCGATGGACACCGACGTAGTTCAACTTATTTTATCTATCTACGATAACAAGAGTGTAGCTTCGGGTTTTTTATTGGAATAACCTGAAATTAATAATTCGGAATATTTAATTAAAGAGTTTAATTAATATTGCGGGATTATTGGAGCTCGAAACTGTAGGTCCATCTGGTCCCCGTACTAGCTCGATATACTGTAGCAGATTAAATATAATTGAATAGTCCAATTATATATATATATATATTAATATGATTGATAATATTTTTTTACCTCACTTGAAACTATATATTAGTTTTAATATATGATTTTTATAATAAATGATTATATGATAATTGTTTATTATAAATTATTTTATTAAATTATATGGTATATTTTAATAAAGATTTGGTTTAAAATTTATTCCAAAAATGTGTTTTGGAAACCCTTTGTTTGGAATGGAAGTTAGATTTGTTTTAGTAACATGATCAATGTCATTATGATGACATTTATCAAAATTTGGATAAGTTTCGATGGTGAAAATGAAAGGGTTTTTGTTTTATTTTTTAAAATAAAACCATAAGTATAAAATGATAAGTGAGTTTTACGTTTTACCCTAATTCACTTGTGTGAAACCCTAGTCACTCTAGCTCATCCTTTTCACTCTAGTTGGTTTGTGATTCTAGCCCACACTAGTTTATGTTGGTTGCAAGACATGGCATGGAAGGTCAGAGTCAAATCAAAAATCATCATCATCTTCTTGTCTATTACACTTCACGAAAGTGAGCAGAAAAATTGCTCACTGTTGCATTACTTTAGGTGTTTACGGGGCTCAGTTTATTTTGTTTCTTGTCCAGTAAAATTAAGGAACATTAATGGGTGTTTCAAGAGTCCTGTGGATCAGACCTGAAACACTGCCTAATGAAACTCATTTCAGAGACTGATTTGGACGTGATTTGGGCGTATTTTTTGGTGGAAACAATTCAAATCTGAGCTGCTATTTGGGGGCTGTTCGGTGGCTGTTTCGAGGTTGAAATATTTTTAAAAAAGAAGAAAAATATCAGTCCACGAACTGATCATATTCGGCTATAGAAAGGGAAGGGCAGAAAAATTTTCAAGGCCGATCCGGGTGCCTAAAGTGTTTCCACTGGATAGGAAAGTGGTTCCTACAATGCGACAACCTGATCACTATCTAGGCATTGTAGAGGCACAAGTTGCCACTTCTGGTGATGGTGTAGATGATCCATTGACCTATGGTAGTGTAATGGATGATTTTGATAAAGAAGAATGGCTCAAAACCATGAATGTTGAGATGAAGTCAATGTACTCCAACTCAGTCTTGAAGCTTGTAGACCAACATAATAGGGTAAAACCTATAGGTCGCAAGTGGATCTACAAGAGGAAGAGAGGTATAGATGGGAAGGTTCAGACCTTCA
The DNA here is from genome assembly GCA_019454045.1 of Zanthoxylum bungeanum. NCBI lineage: Eukaryota > Viridiplantae > Streptophyta > Magnoliopsida > Sapindales > Rutaceae > Zanthoxylum > Zanthoxylum bungeanum. The sequence continues at coordinate 306,108 of SKCR01041025.1, forward strand.
AAGCTGGGCCGGTGGCCAATGATTATACCCAAAAAGAGGGAGTCCACTACGAAGAGAATTTCTCCCTAGTAGTCATGCTCAAATCTATATGTAATCTTCTATCCATTGCTGCGTATTATGACTATGAGATATGGAAAATAGATGTCAAGACAACATTCTTTAATGATAGTCTTCAGGAGAGCATCTACATGGTGCAACCAGAGAGATTCGTTGTCTGAGGTCAACAGTAAAAAGTTTGCAAGCTACAAAAGTTCATTTATGGACTAAACCAAGTATCTCGATATTAGGATATAAGATTTGATATGAAGATCAAGTCATATGACTTTAAGCAAAATATCGACGAGCCTTGTGTATATAAGCGTATCATTAAAAAAATTGATTTTTCTCGTATTATACGTCAATGATATTTTACTAATTGGGAATTATGTAAAAATATTATCGGATGTAAAATGGTGGCTCGCTGACCAATTCCAAATGAAATATTTAGAAAATGCTAGTTACTTATTCAGGATCCAGATTATTCAAGAGATGACTGTTAACTATGTCTCAAACATCTTATATCGATAAGATTATTGTGTGATTCGGGTTGTAACATTCCAAGAAATACAATTTGCCTTTCCAATATGAAATTCATTTGTCGAATGAATAGTCTCTTGAGACACCTCAAGCAGTTGAGGAGATGAGACATATCCTATATGCCTCTGCAGTTGGTAATCTCATGTATGTCATAATAAATTTGACCGGCGTAATCACACGCGTATAACGCAAGCGCACGTATCGTTCAAGTAATATAAAAAGTATCGATCCCACGAGGACTTAATACCTAATCTATTAATTTAATGAGGTCAAATGATTACTAGTATCTAACAATTTGATTGATTTTAAATGGTGATGATTCTAAATTTAAAAACAAGTAATTAAAATTTGCTCGAAAATAGGTTTAAGAAAATTCAATATTAAGAAACTATCTAGGGTTGTGAATCTTTCTAATATTTTTTTAAAAGATGAAGTGGTTATTTCATGTTTGTTTAATAAATCGGTTTAATAACCTGGAACACGAAATTATGCAAAAGCATATGTCGATGGTCAGATGCGAATACCCAGTATAACCCAATTGAACCATATGTCTATGTCAACCAAATTACCTGGATTCATTAAGATTAAGTTCCAATAAAGGTTACCCCCACCCGACAGGTATATGTCTATCCTGTAAGGAAATCTATTAAAGGGTTATCTATCCTCAAGGAAGATCGTGGGCTACTAAGTCTAAGGCTGAAACCTAAAATTCAATTGTCAAGTTTATTTTAAATTTTCCAGATCAATCTTATTAATGGCCAGTTAACAATATGCATTAATCTTAAGACTTTATAAGTAAACCTTTAAATTACCCAAACTACAAAATAACCCCTTATAAACCGGTGATATTAAAATTCATCACAATCCTAGATAACTAATTTAGTTAAGACGCATAACTAGGGCTAGTAAAAAATTAAAAATAAAATACATAAATTAAAATGCTGAAAAGTAAATGCGGTAAAATAAATACTGAAAAGTAAAATTATAATAAAATAAATGCTAAGGTAAGAAGATCTACTTTTACTACTACTAATTTAGATATCTCCCTTAATATAATATATTAACTTGTGATCATATTACCAACCAGCCATATAGGCGGTAACCTGATTAAGTCAAATTAAGTCCGACCAGCCATATAGGTGGTATCAAAATTTGTCAATAAACCTGCCATATAGGCGGTAAGAAAGTTTAATTACCAACAGACCAATCTGGCGGTATCCTTGCTTAGTCAGATTAAAACCAGTTTATAAATGATTACCAACCGGCCACTATAGGGGTATCATCATTAAGTCAAATTTTTAATAGTGAATATATTATAATTAAGGGAGATTAATCTAAATAACAATAGTAAAAGAATAACCTTTCACCCTAGCAGGGGAAGTTACCTCCTCATAGTTAAATAGTAAAAACTGTAAAAGTAAAGAAAGTAAATTACTATTACTATTACAGAACGTAATTAAAATTAATTAAAAAACTGAAATTAAAATAAACTAGATAGAAAACTCTCTATTTACATCAGAGAATTCAGAGAGGAAGGTACATCTGAAACTGAAATTTCGAGCTCAATTTATAGGCCTCAATAACCCCCTCGCATCGCGACGCGCAAGTTTCTTCTTGCGTCGCGATGCGCTGACGTGTCACTCTCTGATTCGTCGGCTTCAGATTCTTATCTGCCACGTGGCATTATGGATAAGGTGACACGTGGCAAGGCGACTGGCAACTCAATGATTATGCTGACGTGGCGATGGTGTGGCGCTGACATGGCGATAGTGATTGTCGGCACCATAAAATAATGACACGTGGCACGCTGTGATTGGCTGATGATGATGTGGCGATGATGTGGCAAAGTTTACTCGGTCTTCTGCTGACATGGCGAATACGTGGCTGACACATGGGGCGGCACATGGCGATGGCGATTGTCGGCACCATTGGATGATGACACGTGGCACGATGCACGTTAGCAGATCGGCTGTGATGGGGACACATGGCATAGCGCACGTTAGCAAAGTCAAACTTCACAGATTTTGACATGTGGACCCGATGCACGTTAGCATAGATCGGCGCATGTTAGGCGTCGCGATGCGACAATTTACAATTTTGTCCTTTTGTGTTCTTTTTCACTGTTTTGGTCCTAAATCACTCCCAGATAGTCCTGAAACTTTATTTACCTACAAAATAACACAAAACACATCAAAATATTCACAAAACTCAAGAAACTATACAAAATATTAGGTCAAATGAGTGGGAAATAGTGATACATTTATCACTCATCACACCCCCAAACCTAACATTTTGCTAGTCCTCGAGCAAAACATAAAATAAAATAACATAAACATCTTTAAAATAAATTTTAACTAAGCCACTTTTGTAGGGATCACGGTTGCATTTAGCATATGCATCAAGCCTTTAAACCCCTAGGTGTCCCTATGGGACGAGTTGTAGTCTCGTGAGGGTTTACAGCAATGATACCCACAAACATTTTACAAAAGTAAAAAGGTAGTGAAACTAATGCACACAAAAGCAAAAAGACAAGAGAAAATAAAATAAAGAAGTTAGTGACTAATCAGTTGAAACTTCTACTCCAAGTCACTAGTTGTTTTCGTTCTTTCTAAATTACCGAATAAGTAAATTCTCCGATTATATTTACCATTCTCCATATATATAGCCAACAAAATATTAATCAACTCATTTTTGCCCACAACAGTCACAAGTGCAGTTGATAAGAGAGTAATATTTTTGTCCTAAAGTTTTATCAGAATTCACACCTTTTTGCAGCAGTGGAATAATTTTTCTCATTTTTCTGAATTTTTTCTTTGATTTTTTATTTATTTATATATAATATCTTCCATCTATGTAGCGAGTGTTGGGTCGGTGGCTCCCAAACCAGTTGGCTTTAGGGCACCATGTGTTAAGACACACATACGGACTTAATTACTCAAACTTCAGATATATATATATTTTTGCAACATCCTTAATCCATGTAGCGAGCTTTAGTCCAGTGACTCCCAAACCAGTTGATTTTAGGGCACTAAGTGTTAAAACACCCCTACGGACTTAATAACTCGGATCTCAGATGTTTTTTTTTTTTTACTCCATTGCTTTTTGAGATGTTTCCTCCAATTAAACTAGAGCACTGAATATTACAAAATTTTTAACTACAGCTTATGCCCGTATGTTACCATGCATGTTGATAATATCTGCCAACTGAGCATATGAAAATCCATTTTAGTCAATTTTATGAAGAATTTACAAATTAAATAATTCAAAAGGAAATAAACAAAAATTAACTTGTTCCGAAATAGGTTTGAGATACGTCTCAGAAATGGGAACTCCTTACACAGCTATCTCTCACCAATTTCACCTTTTTAATCAAAATAAAAACAAAAACGCAAAATATTTTTGTATTTTTTGAAAAAATTTCAATTTTTTTGTATTTTTCGAAAAATTTTGGACTAAAAATAAAAACAACACACAACTAAAAATAAGATACTGATCAACTAATTCCCTCCCCCAAACCTAAATGAGACATTATCCCCAATGTCTTAAACAGTAGAAGAATAGTTTAGAAGATAGTACCTGGTTAACTGAAATTCTACACGAAAAGTTAAATGTTAAGATCCAGATTAATCAACGCCTCTTACCACGATCGTCCTCGGACCAATTTATCTTTAAAAGGATAGGGTCAATTTATGGTTCGTAGGCTAAGATTTGGTCAATTAGATCCGGAGCAGTTGTGGCAGTGAAGAGGAGTTCTTTTAAAGGTTTTGACACGAACCCATTTCTCCGGGCATCATCAAGAAACAAACAAAGAAAATCATAAAATCCTTCAACGTTGTACAGTCCAAGCAGTTTCTGGTGTATGTTCAGGTTCGCCCAAGAAAACACTGTAACAATTTCCTCCAATGTACCCAAGCCACCTGGCAAAGCAATAAAAGCATCAGCATGGTTAATCATTTATACCAGTCGTTCAGACATACCTGGCACGATTAGTTCTTCTCCATTTGATGGTCCAATAAGATTTGCTTCTGCCAAGAGTTTGGGGATGATTCCCAAAACGTGACTGCCTCTCTCATGTACAGCTTTTGAAACGATCCTCATAAGTCCAAGATTGCATCCGCCATATACTACGTGCATATTTCTTGAAGCTAAGACTCGACCCAATTCATGTGCTGCTTCTATGTATTGTGGTTTAACACCAAAACTAGTACCGCAAAACACACATATGTTTTCAACTCGTCTTCTTGAAGTGGCTTCCATGTTTTACTCTGGATGTCTTCAAAAGTGCAATGATGAGTTGAATTTATAACACCTGAAAAGGGTGAGTAAGATAATAGCACCAGTACCTGCCAAATGACAATTATTAGTTAACAATAAAATAAATCGTGATAGTCAAAAAGGTCTGGATCATGTCGGAGAAAATAAAAGAAAACAATAAAACAAATTACAATTATTAGGAAAAGACAAAGAGATATAATATATACAAGAAATGTAGCGGCTTGATTGACGTCTATGCGTCAGGGACAAGCTTCCCATCCAATTTTCTTATAAATTGGCAAACGGGGTCTTTTTGAGTCAGATTCCCGAGACTTAACTGTTGTCTTTCTTTTTGGAATTATGTATGTAATTTGCGAATGGCTATATGAACATATCCACTGGGATGCGTCTCAAGAGTTGAAGATATATCATCTATAGACTTCTTACTCAAGCCATCCCTAATGAATTTAATTTTATCTTCGTGATTATCAGACATCATTCCTAAATAACGACAACGAGTATTGCAATTCCAGCGTGCATATTTGTAACAAACACCCATTTGCTTAGCTCTGCGTTTCTTTGCATAGGTTCTTCTTCCAAAACCAGGCAGATGTGAAATAAAAGATTCAGAAGACTCACCTGCCAATCGGACCCGTGCTTCAATAATCCAACGAATGTCAGTTGGAATACCATGGATCGTTAGTAATCTCATCCATTCCAAGCAAGCTTTGTAAACTTTCATCAGAGATTTTTAAGGGAGAGAAGGAAATTGCTTGTGAAGATTTGCGAGAGCTTCTTCCATCGTGAAATGACTTTACCTGCAAAAATTAAACACACAAAAATAAAACACACCAGATCACAATATATACACAAATTGCATGGGTTGTCTCCCTGCGAGCGCTAAGTTTAACGTCGTCAGCTAGACGTGACTTCTCGAATGTTAGGCTGGATTTTAAAGTGTGACACTTTCTTTTTGTCGCTCAAATCATTCTCCCCAGTAGTGCTTAACACGCTGACTGTTAACCTTGAATGTTTCGTTGGTGTTGGGATCCAATAACTCAACAGCTCCATATGGTAAAACCTGAGTGATCAAAAAAGGACCTGACCATCTTGATTTCAACTTTCCAGGGAAAAGTTTCAACCGTGAATTGTACAAAAACACTTGCTGCATTGGTTCCAACTGTCTGTGCACTATTTTTCGATCATGCCATTTCTTGTTCTTTTCTTTATACAATCTGGCATTCTCATAAGCTTGTAAGTGAAATTCCTCCAATTCGTTGAGTTGGTGGAGTCTTTTCTCTCCTGCAGCTTGTGGATCAAGATTCAACTTCTTCAGTGCCCAGTACGCCTTGTGTTCAAGCTCAATTGGCAGATGACATGCTTTCCCAAACACCAATCGATATGGGGACATACCAATGGGTATCTTGTAAGTTGTCCGATAGGCCCATAATGTGTCATCCAGTTTTGTTGACTAGTCCCTCCTTGTTGATCCAACAGTTCTCTTCAAGATTCTTTTGATTTCTCTGTTTGAAACTTCAACCTGTCCATTTGACTGTGGATGATAAGCAGTGGCAACCTTGTGAGTAACTCCGTATTTGGATAGGAGTGCATCAAAATATCTTTTGCAGAAATGTGAGCCACCATCACTAATAATTGCCCGAGGTGTTCTGAACCGAGTGAAAATGTTCTTTTTCAAGAATTTGATCACCACTTTTGAATCATTGGATGGTAGTGCAATTGTTTCAACCTATTTGGAGACGTAGTCTACAGCAACCAGGATGTACAGGTTTCCGAATGATGGAATAAAGGGTCCCATGAAATCTATACCCCACACATTGAATATCTCCACTTCCAGAATGTTTTGCAATGGTCCTTCATTTCTCCTCGAAATATTCCTCGTTCTCTGGCACCTGTCACATTGAAGAGCAAACAAGTAAGCATCTTTAAAAAGAGTGGTCCAGAACAAACCAGATTGTAGGACTTTGGCTGCAGTTTTGTTTCCACTGAAGTGTCCGCCATATGGTGATGAATGACAATGCTGTAAAACACTGTTGACTTGCTTCTATGGAACACAACGCCTCAGTAATTAATCAGCACAATGTTTGAACAGGTACGGCTCATCCCAGACATAGTGCTTGACTTCTTTGAAGAATTTCTTCCTTTGCTGAGTTGTCCATTCCAACGGCCATTTTTCTGATACAATGAAGTTGACATAGTCAGCATACCAAGGGACATCCTGCTGTTTCATGGCAAATAGTTGTTCATCTGGAAAATTATCTTTGATTGACAATTATTTGCCAGTTGTTTCTCCATTCTCGAGCCTCGATAGATGATCTGCCACTTGGTTTTCTGTCCATTTCCTATCTCGAATTTCCATGTCAAATTCTTGCAGAAGAAGTATCCAATGGATAAATCTGGGTTTTGCATCTTTCTTCGTGATCAAGTATTTGATTGCTGAATGATCTGTGTAGACCACCACTTTGGGACCCAACAGATAGGAGCGGAATTTATCAAAAGCGAACACAACTGTGAGCAACTCCTTTTCAGTGGTTGTGTAGTTGAGCTGAGCTTCATTCAGAGTTCTGCTGGAGTAGTAAATGGTATGGAAAATCTTTTCTTTGCGTTTTCCCAAAACTGCTCCTACAGTAAAATCAGTAGCATCGCACATCACTTCAAATGGAAGGGTCAAGTCTGGTGCTACTATGATGGGGGTAAAAACCAGCTTCTGTTTTAAGATCTCAAAAGCTTTCTGCATTCTTTGGTGAAGTTGAAAGGCACATCCTTCTCTAGAAGATTGCATAGAGGTTTAGCAATCTTGGAAAAGTCTTTGATAAATCTCCTGTAAAAACCTGCATGTCCAAGAAAACTCCGAATTCCTTTGACTGATATTGGTGGAGGTAATTTCTCAATTGTTTCGATCTTTGCTTTGTCTACCTCGATTCCCTTTAGTGAGATCCGATGTCCAAGAACAATGCCTTCATGTACCATGAAGTGGCATTTCTCTCAGTTAAGTACCAAGTTGGTATCTTCGCATCTTTGTAACACCTGTTCCAAATTTTGCAAGCAGTGGTCAAAAGAGTCTCCAAACACAGAAAATTCATCCATGAATACCTCCATACTCTGCTCCAGCATGTCTGAGAAGATAGCCATTATGTAACGCTGAAATATGGCAGGGGCATTACATAATCCAAATGGCATCCTGCGGAAATCAAAAGTACCATACGGACATGTAAAAGTGGTTTTCTCCTGATCTTCTAGGGCAATAGCAATCTGATTGTACCCTGAATATCCATCCAGAAAGCAATAGAACTCATGTCCCGCCAATTTGTCCAACATTTGATCAATGAATGGCAGCGGAAAATGGTCCTTCCTCGTGGCTTTGTTCAGCTTTCGGTAGTCTATGCATACTCTTCATCCAGTCATTGTTCTTGTTGGAATTAGCTCGTTCTTTTCATTTGTGACTATAGTGATTCCTTTTTTCTTTGGCACACACTGCATAGGACTCACCCAAGTGTTGTCTGAGATGGGGTAAATGATGCCAGCATCCAACCATTTGATGATTTCTTTCTTCACGACTTCCTTCATGATTGGATTGAGTCTCCATTGATGCTCCACTGTGGGTTTGTACTCATCGTCCATCAGGATCTTGTGCATGCAAAATGATGGACTAATGCCTCGAATGTCTGCTATAGTCTAGCCAATGGCTCTTTTTTGTTCTCGTAACACTCTTAGTAACTTTTCTTCCTGCTCCAATGTTAGTGAAGAAGAAATAATAACAGGTAATTCAGAAGAGTTTCCAAGAAATGCATACCTGAGATGGCTCGGTAGTAACTTCAGCTCCAGCTGTGGTGGTTCTTCAATCGAAGGCTTGATTCGATCTTTCTTTGGCAGTTCCAGGCTTTCCACTTGTGGTGTCGATTTGAATCGGAATGGTTTTTCAAGGTAGTTGATACATTCCAGGATTTCAGCATCTAGCTCGCTGTCAGTCATGTTGGTGATGCAAGCTTCAAGTTTTTCCGTGGGGGTTGTATCAGTATCCTGAACGATATTATCAACAACATCAATTATGAAACATTCTTCTTCCTTTTCATCGCTCGGGAATTTCATGGCTTTGAAAACATTGAAAGTAACTTCTTGGTCCTGAACTTTCATAGTTAGTTCTCCTTTTTGTACATCAATCACAGTTCGTCATGTCGCCAATAATGGTCTTCCAAGGATGATAGGTACATCTTTGTCTTCTTCCATGTCAAGGATAATGAAATCTGCTGGAAGAATGAATTTGTCGACTTTGATTAGCACATCTTCAACAACATCTCTTGGAAATGCGAGCGTTCGATCAACAAGTTGTAGTGAGACTGAGGTAGGCATTGCTTCTCCAATTTGCAGTTTCCTGTAAATAGAAAAAGGCATCAAATTAACACTTGCACCTAAGTCGCATAAAGCCTTACCGATATAATGTTCTCCAATAGTGCATGGGACAGTGAAACTGCCAGGATCTTTCAACTTTGGGGAAGTTTCCTCTGAATGATGGCACTGCATTCTTCCGTCAATGCTACTGTCTCGTAATCTCCCAATCTCCATTTTCATGAATTTTACATAGCTGTGCATTTCTTCCAAGGCTTCTGCAAATGGAATGTTGATGTGCAGCTTTTTGAACACCTCCAGGAATCGAGCAAACTGTTTGTCCAGTTTGTTTTTCTGAAGTCGCTGTGGAAAAGGTGGAGGTGGAGTGATCTGATCTTTTTCTTTTTCCTTTGTTTCTTTTTCCTCCATCTGTGAAACTGCATCTTTTGGAACTTCCTCAATTGTTGCATTGATTCCAACATCTTTGTTGATCTCAGTACCGCTTTTCAAGGTGATGGCTTGACATTGCTCCTTCCATCGGTTCCTTGGATTTGGTTCTGTGTTGCTGGGAAGATTACATGGCGGTCTGTAACTATGAGCATTGTCCAGTTGTCTGATTTGATTCTCCAGTGCTTTGATGGAAGCAGATTGGCTCTGAAACATAGCATCGTACTTTTTTTAACTAAGCCAGTACTTCTGCAATTCCGGGTTCATTTGCCTGTTCTTGGCCTTTGTTCTGTTGCTGGAATCCAAGTGGTGGATATTTCTACTGTTGGAATCCAGGTGGTGGATTGTTCTTTTGCCCTGAATTGTTTCTCCATGAAAAATTCGGATGATTCCTCCACCGTGGGTTGTAGGTGTTGGAATATGGATTGTTCCCCTGTCTGTTGAAATTGTTGACATAATTCACCGTCTCTTCAAGTTGGTTTGGTTCTGGTGCTCCTCCATATGGTGAACTTGTGGATCCAGTGGTAAGAGTCTCCATGAATTTGCATATCTGATCCAATTTGGTGTTTACTGCTGTATTGGTTTCAATTTCATAAATTCCTGCAATTCTTTGGATCATGCTCCTTTCTGTTGGCCACAAGGAATTGTTGTTGGCCATTTCTTTGATTAGGTCCCAGGCTTGATCTTCTCATTTTTCCATTAAAGCTCCTCCAGCAGCAGCATCGATTGTGGTTCTCATCAGTCCAGAAAGTCCATTATAGAAAGTTTGGACTTGAAGCCATTTTGGAATCTCATGGTGAGGACATTTCCGGAGCAAATCTTTGCACCTTTCCCAAGCTTCGTAGAGAGTTTCCGAGTCTTGTTGTACAAAGGATGTGATGTCATTAATCAGCTTTCCTGTTCTGGCTGGTGGAAAGTACTTTGCAAGAAATTTGGTGGCTAAAGTGTTCCAAGTTGTGATGGAACCTGCTGGTAGTGAATGTAGCCAAGCTTTAGCTCCGTCTTTCAAGGAGTATGGAAAAACCCGCAGTCTCATTGCTTCTTCAGCTTCTCGGTTGTAATTGAAAGTGCCGAAAACTTCTAGAAAGTTGCTGGTGTGGGTATTAGGATCTTCAGTTGCTTTCCCCCCAAACTGCACTGACTGTTGAATCATCTGAATGCATGTTTTGATGTCACACGTATTTGCTGGTAAAGGAGGAAGTAAAAAACAGGAAATGAAGCCGTCGACCACCGGAATGGTTCTGTCTCGAATGTGTATTGGTGGTGCAACCTCCAAAGGTTCAGGTTCCATGTTGACTAAATTTTCTTGGTCTTCACGCCTTTCCCTTCTCAACTATCTGATGGTTCTTTCAATTTATGGGTCGAGCGGTCGGAGTTCAAAGCTTCTGGTTCATCTCATGTAGTTTCTGAGAACCTGAAACACAAGAAAACAAAAACAATAAGTAAAAAGAAATTAGATACAAGTAACGTATCTAACCCAAAACTAATAGTGAAAGATAAATAAGTCCCCGGGAACGGCGCCAAAAACTTGACCGGCGTAATCACACGCGTATAACGCAAATGCACGTATCGTTCAAGTAGTATAAAAATTATCGATCCCACGAGGACTTAATACCTAATCTATTAATTTAAAGAGGTCAAATGATTACTAGTATCTAACAATTTGATTGATTTGAAATGGTGATGATTCTAAATTTAAAAACAAGTAATTAAAATTTGCTCGAAAATAGGTTTAAGAAAATTCAATATTAAGAAACTATCTAGGGTTGTGAATCTTTCTAATATCTTTTTAAAAGATAAAGTGGTTATTTCATGTTTGTGTAATAAATCGGTTTACTAACCTGGAACACGAAATTATGCAAAAGCCTCTTGTATGACACAGAAATCGGCGACGCTGTTCCAGGCTCGCGGCCCGTTGGGAGTACGGAGTAGCCCACGGGGGACTAAACCGGAGAAATAAAATGGAGTCACCACCCAGTGTGAACTGGGAAATGATTTAAGGCCGCACTCACCCCTCGCAAGGGAAGACCTCAAACCGTTGGGTTCAGAATGGTCTCTTACTTATGCCACTTGTAATTAATAGTTTTATGTAATAATATAACGGAGTCTACGCAACATATTCTACATCTAAGTTCGCATACAACCCATATCTAAGTTTGCATATAACTTATATCTAAGTTTGCATATAACCTATATCTAAGTTTCCATGCATAAAAGTAAGTCAGAATAACGGCAAACACACAATCTCATGAACGCATCAAATTAATACATGCCGAAATATAAATAAATAGCAATTGTCTAAGAGTAAAAAATTAAAGAGAAATTATGAAATACCTAACATGAAAGAAAATAACTAAATCATGCATAAAAAAATAACATATTATTCCTAACGACGAATAAACTCAAGATTAGATGAAAGAAAATATTTGCGTCTCTCAAGCGGCACGTGGAATTGTGTCCCAAGTTCAGACCGCACTACCGTCCATTCAGATTCGGCTATGGAATTTAAATCCGGGTTTCCATCCGATATACCACGAGAGATAGCACAAAATCATTCATCCCATGGCCACAACACACATGAATCCACAATACGCATGCAAAGAAATAATAATAAATAACAAAAAAAAAAAGAACGGGAATAAATAAAAAGGGGTACCCTCAGGTCTAACCTCTTAAGTCACCTCTTGGAAGTGCGTTACGCGGTTGTCGGAAGGGTTGGTGCTCCACAACTTTTTCGATTTACTGGTTTTCTGTTTTCCTTCGTTGCCTCGTGTTTTAGGTCGTTGTTTCCTCTATTTCTGCTGCGGTTTTCCGGTCCTTGTGTTTGGTTGTCGTTTGCGGTATTTGGGGGTGTAGTTTGGAGTCGGTTTATGCGATAGTGCAGGGGCAGTTTTTGTGGTAATTTAAGGCAGTTTTCTGGGGATGATTTTTGGTGATTTCAGGGGCAGATTTCAAGGACTGTTTTCGGGGGTTTGGAATGCAGTTTAAGGGCTGATTTTTGGTAACTGATGGGGTATTTTCTGGAGTGTTTTTATGCAGTTTGGAGTGTATTTCAAGGGGTATTGCGTGAAGGGCTGCTGGTCAGGGGGTAGTGCGTGAAGGGCTACTGGTCATGGGGATTTTTGCGTGAAGGGCTGCTGGTAAGGGGATGCGTGAAGGGCTGTTGGTCAGGGGGTGCGTAAAGGATGTGGGACGTGAGGGAGGGCTTATGTTAGTGTAGAGAGGGGCTGTTGGTTTGTGTGTGTCGTGTGTTGGTTGGCTGGAAAGGCGTGAGTGGTGTGTGTGTGAGTGAGTGTGTCGAGAGTGCTAGGGTAGTGTGTGCATGAGTGGTGTGAATGTGCTAGGGTAGTGTGTGCGTGAGTGGTGTGAATGTGCTATGGTAGTGTGTGCGTGAGTTTGAGGGCTGTGAGTGGCTGTGTGTGTTTGTGAGGGCAGTGTGCGTCTAGGGTTTTTTAGAGAGGGGCGATTATGGAACATAAAAACTGGGCGACGCATGCTGTTCCGGGCTCGCGGCCCGATTGGGAGTACGGAGTAGCCCGCGGGGGACTAAACCGGAGAATAAAATGGAGTCGCCACCCGGTGTGAATCGGGAAAATGATTTAAGGCCGCACTCACCCCTCGCAAGGGAATACCTCAAACCGTTGGGTTCGGAATGGTCCCTTACTTATGCCACTTGTAATGAACGGATTTGTGCAATAATTTAACTAAGTCTACACAACATACATGTCCAAGAATAACCTAAATCTAGTTCGCATTCATAAAAATAAATCCTATGTCTAAGTCATCATGCTTTAAAAGTAATTATCACAACGACAAACATACGATATCACACAATGAGCATGTTGAATCATCAAATACAAAGAATAAATAACATCATAAACATAAACGCAATTTAAATTCCTATTGTGAAAGAATATAACTAAATCATGCATAAAAATAAATAACACACTAAACTTAATCATGCTTAAGAAATAAATAACATACTAGACTAAATCATGCTCGAATACAAGGTTAGATGAAACGAAACATGTGTGTCTCTCAAGTGGTACGTGGCATTGTATCCCGAGTGCAAACCGCAATACCATCCATTCGGATTCGGCTACGGAATTTACGTCCGGGTTTCCATCCGATATACCGCAAGAGAGAACACATATTCCGTTCACCCGAAAATCACATCATGCACCAATTCACAATACTCATGCGAAATAAAGTAATAAAATAACTAAAAATAAAGGATAATAAATAAAGGGATGCCCTCAGGTCTTACCTTTTAAGTCGCTTTTCGGGAGTGCGTTTTACGGAGCCGGAAGGGTTATCGTTTCCACTATTTTCACTGGTCCATTGTTTCTGTTGTTTTCACTGGTTCACTATTTTCGCTGTTTCCACTATTTTTGTCCGTTTTTGTCCATTTTTGTCCGTTTTCACCCGCGGTTTCAGCCCGCTGTTTTCTCTGTTTTCACTACACTGTTTTCACTAAAGTTTTCGGGCTATTTTCGGACTATTTTAATCTCAATTTTTGCCGTTGTTTTGTCTCGGTTGGGGCTGTTGTTTTCAGTTGGATGGCTTGCTGTTTGAAGGGATTTGTGCGTGAGCTGTTTGCAGTGCGTGGGGAAGAAAGGCATGTTGGGGGCTGTTATGCGTGAATGCATGGCTGGTTTTGAGTGAATGCATGGCTGCTGGATGGCTAGGGTACAGTTGCGTGAAGGAAACTAAATGCGTGAGTGCTGTGTGATTTCATGAGGGGCAGTGTCGTGTGTTACATGAGAGGCGTGAAGGGTTCTATTCTGGACAATTTTCTCGGTAATGCAGTGAGGGCGTGAGGGATATGTGAGCAGTGTGGGCTGATGTGTGGTTTACGTTGTTCAGGTCTGAAGTTTGTGCATGTTGCGCTGAAGTTGGAGTGGTGGGCTGAGGCTTGTTAAGGTGGGCAGTTTTGTACGCAGATGGCTCACATGAGAGTGGCAATGGTGCGTGAGTTTCAGGTCAGTGTATGGCGTGAATGATGATGAAGATAAGGGCTGCGTGTTTAAGCTGAGACAGTGGCTGGTTTCACGTGCATGGAGGATAGGTCAGAGGGCTGTTGTGCGTGAAGATTATGTGCAGTTCACTGTCCGTGAGGGGTGTGCGTTTATGAAAGGGCTGGGCGAGTGTGAGAGGCGTGGCTAGTGGTAGTGAGCTGTTGGATAATAGGTGTGAATGGCTACGTGTATATGGGTTGGAACAGTGAAGGGAGATGGCTAATGTGGTGGTGATATGCGTGAATGTGATGAAGGGCCATATTGCCGAGAGATATGTGGGAGGGTAAGGGTGCATGGATGCTGTTTGTGTGAGATCCCCCCCCTGCGTGAAGGTGATGAAGGGTTTATATGGTAGTTGTCTTTGAAGTGAGAGAGGGAGAGACAGCATGGGTGCTTATGGGTCACGTATGGGTGGTTATGGGTGGTATGGGTTTGCATGGGTGCTTGTATGGAGGGTGCAGGGGAATAATGGTTGTATGGGTAGTTATGGGTGTTATGTGAAGATGGGTTTTATTTGGTGTGTGTTGTTTGATTTGTTGTTAATTTGTTTATTTTGTGTTAGTGGGTTTTGTTGATGTTTGTTTTGTTTGTTAGTGTTGTTTATTATTTTATTGTTTATTTGGTTTAAGTTTTTGTGTGTGTGTATGTTACACGTGAATGAGCTTGGGTGGTTGATTATGTGTTGGCTATTTGTGAATGAGGGTTTATTCATTTGTTGTTTTATGTTTGTATTGGCTTGTGAATGGGGGAGAGGCGTGAGGTGCATGGTTTATTTGGTGTTGTTTATTTTATTGGTTTGTATTTTTTAATTGTTTGATTTTCTTTGAATTTGTTTAATTGGTTGGTGGCTTATTATTTTATGTTTGTGCATGGAAGTTGAAGGGACACAGGGGTAGGTTTTAAGGTTCGGGGCGAGAATAAATTTTGAAATAGAGGCTCCATGAGCAAACTCGAGGTTAAGCAAGCGAACAAAAATCCAACAAAACGTCAATTCTTGACCTTTCCCTTCCGTCGTCCGTTTCACGCGACTCCCGTGACTTAAAAGGTGGTGCTTCCGTACGAGGCTCATCATCGGGCTGGTATGCAAAAATGCAATGCCTATAGTCGCCCCCACTTTGATGGGACTTGCGTAGTGTGTGACAATGACAATCCTATCAAAGTTTGTGCAATGCATTTTTACTTACCTAGCTCGCCAACTGCCACATGACTTACCTGTTGCTTCGAACTGAATTTATTTGGTAGTGAGGTACTGCGACTCTTGGGTCTTGTTCCCGAAGTGAGTTGAGGGTCTTGTTCCCTGAATTGAGTGGTGGGTCTTGTTCCCGATCTGAATTATGCTGAGGGTCTTGTTCCCTGAACTGAATTGTGGGTCTTGTTCTCGATCTGAATTGCGTTGAGCTGAGGGTCTTGTTCCCTGAACTGAATTATGGGTCTTGTTCCCGATCTGACTTGTGTTGAGGGTCTTGTTCCCTGAACTGTGCTGAGGGTCTTGTTCCCTGAACTGAATTGTGCTGAGGGTCTTGTTCCCAGAGTGTCATACCCGGCCAAACTAATACTGATAACGATGATGTGATACCATACTGCCTCTCATGAGATAATCTTGATAGCTGGACATATTTTTGTCCTCAACGAATGCTTCGCGTCGAAACCTGAGAACCTTCAAAGTACTCGATACAACTCAAATCCAATCGTCTGAGTGAATGATCTGAGCTAGACTCCAAGTGTGTGTGTGCCAAGGCTCTTTCGCAGCTTAGTCCTTAAGTAAGCCAACTCAGTGATTTCGTCTCAGAGAATCGGATTAGTGGGTCTAACCAACCTGGATGTCTTGATCACGCTCTGTGATTACTTCGGCATACTCAACATGATATGGTCTATTTTTTTTTTCTTTTGTCTCTTTGTTTTATTTCTTTTCATTTTGGACTTTCTTTTTCTTTTTCTTTTTCTTTTTCTTTTTCTTTTTTTTCTTTCTTTTTTTCTTTTTCTTTTTCTGACACACCTACCCTTTAAGGTAGCATTTCTCCTCATGGTGGTCCTAATACTCGCCCATGGGTAGCTTCACGCTTATCGGTTATAGGTGGCCTATTTTTCTTTTCTTTTCTTTTCTTTTCAGAGACTTTTTCTTTGTTTTCAACCATATCATATATCGTAGTATCAGTAAACCAGGGTGGACATCCACGCAAACGGTCATTCACTGATCCAGCATCTCTTCGATTAGTCATCATGCCAACCACTCTGGCTTCTACTGTCGAGATCCCGTCAAGTGCTTACGAGTCTAGCCGAGATCAACTACTCAGAACACCGGATGAGAGCATATCTCGCACTTATTGTTTCTATGGTTCCTTCTCTACAACATACAATGTCATCACCGGACATATGTCTAGCTACCAAAGATTTCTTCTTCATTTTTTTTCACTCACTCACTCCATGGAATTCTTCCTTTCAACTGCTGAAAACATGGGCTTCGCCCCCTGGAATCCATTCCCGACACTGATGGGCCTCAACCCTAGGATTTCTTCTCGAAACTAATACTGATTCATTCTTGAAACTGATAACACTGTTGCTGCTTCTGGTTTGCTTACCTTTGCCGCTTTCCCTTATTTTCTTTGAGACCTGCGAACATAAACAAAACAACAGAATAAAACACGTGCATGTGATGTGTACGTATGCAAGTGTAGAGGTCCTCTCTGTTCATGATGGGTTAGATCCTCGTTGTGCTCCTTGGCACCGCATGTCTCTGGTCGCCCCCTGCTGGTTCTCTTTTGTCTGAATTCTACAAACATAAAACACAAAACAAGGTATGCAAGTTACGTGTATGCATGGATGAAATTCCTATCCCGTCAGGTTAGGTCTTCTGCCAATTCTCTTGGTGACTGCTCAGTCTTCTCTTCCTCAGGCTAAATACAGCTTCAATCTGTCAACATTGATCAGCTCGGTGAACTCGTTCCCTTCCAAGTCTGACAGTTTCACTGCTCTGTTTCCCAATTTCTGAATGGCTATCCTGTCTTTTCTGCTTGCTTCTTCCGAGGATTCCCCGATGGTCTTTCCATTCTGATTGTAAAACTTTCTGTTATCGGCTATACCGGGTACGGTCAAACTGGCCACAGCATTAGTCAGAACTTGCAATATCTCAATAATTTCGGTTACTTTAATCTCCAATTGATCCAGGCGGAATCTCTCGTTTGCTAACTTGCTCATGTTGACTGACGGTCTCTTGACGAGTCTCTCTGCTTTCCTAACCCAACGGGAATCTATGATGCTTTTAAGACACAAAAGGGTTAACATGATGCGTGTATGCATGAAATGCGTGAGATGCGTGTGATGCATGGAATATATAAGTCGGTCCATTACCATTTTAAAGCATTTAATCATACTATTGCTTGGTGCAAACTTGTCCTATTTGAAAAGACCCAACAAGTTTATACTTTTGTGATAAAATGGCTAAACAACTTCAAATGATAAGAGACCTAAACACAAAATGGCCCATCGGCATTTTAGAAGCTTTTGGCCCAATTGTCAAAGGACACGAACTCGTCCCAGTTTAAATGGCCCAACAAGTTCATATCTCTTGACAAGAGGTTCAATTGAATCCAAATGACGATGGTCCTAAACACAAGCATAAATAAATAATTTCTAAGGGTCATACAACTAAGGTTCACATGTAGGTTTCAGGAGTGTAAACAAAAGCTCTCGCTGACGAAGGATTGCCCACAACTAGGACTCCCCACTCAAGGGTTCAAACGACCAAGTGAGCGCACCTTTTTTATACCTTACGGTACGTGCCAACGAGTTACAGTATGTGACTAACTGTCAAATGGATTTCCCGTTGTAGATTCCCCAGAGGGACAGTGGAGCGAGGCTCTCTTAAGTATACCCAAGCCCCTTAGGCTCTTATCGCTTTGTGTCAGGAATAAACAACGAGTCCTCCAAATTAGTTTATCACAATGAGCTACAGGTGAATGATTATCTAGGTGCCTTCACAGCTTTTCCTTATAGAAAGGTAGTGAGTGAAGGAAGACACCAAACCATCACCTAGCTTTTAATAATGCCTTTGATTAAACTCCCTAAACCCACAGTAGACATGGTTAATTTAAAGCACAAATCACAAACATTACAAGACATTATTTCGGGGCCGATTCTCTATCCCTAGTGGAGTTGCCAGACTGTGGAACACAGAAACTGGGCGACGCATGCTGTTCCGGGCTCGAGGCCCGGTTGGGAGTACGGAGTAGCCCGCGGGGGACTTAACCGGAAAATAAAATGGAGTCGCCACCCGGTGTGAACCGGGAAAATGATTTAAGGCCGCACTCACCCCTCGCAAGGGAATACCTCAAACTGTTGGGTTCGGAATGGTCCCTTACTTATGCCACTTGTAATGAACGGATTTGTGCAATAATTTAACTAAGTCTACACAACATACATGTCCAAGAATAACCTGAATCTAGTTCGCATTCATAAAAATAAATCCTATGTCTAACTCATCATGCTTTAAAAGTAATTATCACAACGGAAAACATACGATATCACACAATGAGCATGTTGAATCATCAAATACAAAGAATAAATAACATCCTAAACATAAACGCAATTTAAATTCCTATTGTGAAATAATATAACTAAATCATGCATAAAAATAAATAACACACTAAACTTAATCATGCTTAAGAAATAAATAACATACTAGACTAAATCATGCTCGAATACAAGGTTAGATGAAACGAAACATATGTGTCTCTCAAGTGGTACGTGGCATTGTATCCCGAGTGCAAACCATAATACCGTCCATTCAGATTCGGCTACGGAATTTACGTCTAGGTTTCCATCCGATATACCGCAAGAGAGAACACATATTTCGTTCACCCGGAAATCACATCATGCACCAATTCACAATACTCATGCGAAATAAAGTAATAAAATAACTAAAAATAAAGGATAATAAATAAAAGGGTGCCCTCAAGTCTTACCTTTTAAGTCGCTTTTCGGGAGTGCGTTTCACGGAACCGGAAGGGTTATCGTTTCCACTATTTTCACTGGTCCGCTGTTTCCGCTGTTTTCACTGGTTCACTCTTCCGCTGTTTCCACTATTTTTGTCCGTTTTTGTCCGTTTTCACCCGCGGTTTCAGCCCGCTGTTTTCTCTGTTTTCACTACACTGTTTTCACTCATGTTTTTGGGCTATTTTCGGACTGTTTTAATCTCAATTTTTGCCATTGTTTTGTCTCGGTTGGGGCTGTTGTTTTCAATTGGATGGCTTGCTGTTTGAAGGGCTTTGTGCTTGAGCTGTTTACAGTGCGTGGGGAAGAAAAGCGGGTTGGGGGCTGTTAGGCGTGAATGCATGGCTGGTTTTGAGTGAATGCATGGCTGCTGGATGGCTAGGGTACAGTTGCGTGAAGGCAACTAAATGCGTGAGTGCTGTGTGATTTCATGAGGGGCAGTGTCGTGTGTTACATGAGAGGCGTGAAGGGTTCTATTCTGGACAGTTTTCTCGGCAATGTAGTGAGGGCGTGAAGGATATGTGAGCAGTGTGGGCTGATGTGTGGTTTACGTTGTGAAGGTCTGAAGCTTGTGCATGTTGCGCTGAAGCTGGAGTGGTGGGCTGAGGCTTGTTAACATGGGAAGTTTTATGCGCAGATGGCTCACATGAGAGTGGCAATGGTGCGTGAGTTTCAGGTCAGTGTATGGCGTGAATGATGATGAAGATAAGGGCTGCGTGTTTAAGCTGAGACAGTGGCTGGTTTCACGTGCATGGAGGATAGGTCAGAGGGTTGTTGTGCGTGAAGATTATGTGCAGTTCACTGGCCGTGAGGGGTGTGCGTTTATGAAAGGGCTGGGCGAGTGTGAGAGGCGTGGCTAGTGGTAGTGAGCTGTTGGATAATAGGCGTGAATGGCTACGTGTGTATGGGTTGGAGCAGTGAATGGAGGTGGCTAATGTGGTGGTGATATGCGTGAAGGTGATGAAGGGCCATATTGCCGAGAGATATGTGGGAGGCTAAGGGTGCATGGATGCTGTGTGTGTGAGATCCCCCCTGCGTGAAGGTGATGAAGGGTTTATATGGTAGTTGTCTTTGAAGTGAGAGAGGGAGAGACAACATGGGTGCTTATGGGTCACGTATGGGTGGTTATGGGTGGTATGGGTTTGCATGGGTGCTTGTATGGAGGGTGCATGGGAATAATGGTTGTATGGGTAGTTATGGGTGTTATAGGAAGATGGGTTTTATTTGGTGTGTGTTGTTTGATTTGTTGTTTATTTGTTTATTTGTGAGGTGTGAGTGTTGTGTTTTATTTGTTTATTATTTTGTGTTAGTGGGTTTTGTTGATGTTTGTTTTGTTTGTTAGTGTTGTTTATTATTTTATTGTTTATTTGGTTTAAGTTTGTGTATGTGTGTATGTTACACGTGAATGAGCTTGGGTGGTTGATTACGTGTTGGCTATTTGTGAAGGAAGGTTTATTCATTTGTTGTTTTATGTTTGTATTGGCTTGTGAATGGGGGAGAGGCGTGAGGTGCATGGGTATATTGGTGTTGTTTATTTTATTGGTTTGTATTTTTTAATTATTTGATTTTCTTTGAATTTGTTTAATTGGTTGGTGGCTTATTATTTTATGTTTGTGCATGGAAGTTGAAGGGACACAGGGGTAGGCTTTAAGATTCGAGGCGAGAATAAATTTTGAAATAGAGGCTCCATGAGCAAACCCGAGGTTAAGCGAGCGAACAAAAATCCAACAAAACGTCAATTCTTGACCTTTCCCTTCCGTCGTCCGTTTCACGCGACTCCCGCGACTTAAAAGGTGGTGCTTCCGTACGAGGCTCGTCATCGGGCTGGTATGCAAAAATGCAATGCCTACAGCGATGATTTTCTTTGTGAATTTGTGTGTGCCGTGAATGCTAGGTGATGGAAAGGTTATTTTCTTTAGCTTTTTTTTTGCGTGAATGTGCCAGTATTTTCAAGGGTTTGGTTTATGTGTCTTTTTATAGGAGAGGGTGGAGGTTGTCCTTATACGAGTAGGGAAAGAATATTGTGTAATTATGGGGATATCTCTAATTAGCGTGTCATAAGGAAAAATCTATCTAATTTAGGGAGGGGATTGTTTTAGTTTAGGAAAGGGATTTAATTTAATTAGGGAGGTGGTTGATGAGATTTGATTTGAATCTTTTAATTTGGGAAAGTTATTTGTTTTTTATTTCAACATGTGTTTAATGTGTTAATTGTTATTTTGGATGGGATGGGCGTGAATTAGAGGGTTTGGGCGTGTGGTTGGAAGGTTTGGGTGTGTGGTTGGTTATTTTGGTGGGCTTGGTGTGTGGCTTGTGGGGGTTTTGGGCCAAAGATAAGTTTTAAAACAGAGGTTCAACGAGCAAACCTGAAGCTAAGCAAACGAATTAAATCCAACGAGGTATCAATTTTTGACTTTTCCCTTCCGACGTCCGTTTCCCGCGACTTCCGCAACTTAAAGGGTAGTGCCTCCGTACGAGGCTCATCATCGGGACTTATATGCAAAAATGCAGTGCCTACACCTCTGTCGATGGTCAGATGCGAATACCCAATATAACCCAATTGAACCATATGTCTATGTCAACCAAATTACCTGGATTAATTAAGATTAAGTTCCAATAAAGGTTACCCCCGCCCGACAGGTATATGTCTATCCTGTAAGGAAATCTATTAAAGGGTTATCTATCCTCAAGGAAGATCGTGGGCTACTAAGTCTAAGACTGAAACCTAAAATTCATTTGTCAAGTTTATTTTAAATTTGCCAGATCAATCTTATTAATGGCCAGTTAACAAGACGCATTAAGCTTAATACTTAATAAGTAAACCTTTAAATTACCCAAACTACAAAATAACCCCTTATAAATCGGTGATATTAAAATTCATCACAACCCTAGATAACTAACTTAGTTACAACGCATAACTAGGGCTAGTAAAAACTTAAAAATAAAATACATAAATTAAAATGCTGAAAAGTAAATGCGGTAAAATAAATACTGAAAAGTAAAATTACAATAAAATAAATGTTAAGGTAAAAAGATCTACTTTTACTACTACTAATTTAGATATCTCTCTTAATATAATATATTAACTTGTGATGATATTACCAACCAGCCATATAGGCGGTAACCTGATTAAGTCAAATTAAGTCCGACCAGCCATATAGGCGATAAGAAAGTTTAATTACCAACTGACCAATCTGGCGGTATCCTTGCTTAGTCAGATTAAAACCAATTTATAAATGATTACCAACCGGCCAATATAGCGGTATCCTCATTAAGTCAAATTTTAAATAGTGAATATATTATAATTAAGGGAGATTAATCTAAATAGCAATAGTAAAAGAATTACCTTTCACCCTAGCATGGGGAAGTTACCTCCTCATAGTTGAATAGTAAAAACTGTAAAAGTAAAGAAAGTAAATTACTATTACTATTACAGAACGTAATTAAAATTAATTACAAAACTGAAATTAAAATAAACTATATAGAAAACTTCATATTTACATCAAAGAATTCAGAGAGGAAGGTACATCTGAAACTGAAACTGAAATTTCGAGCTCAATTTATAGGCCTCGATAACCCCCTCACGTCGCGACGCGCAAATTTCTTCTTGCTTCGCGACGCGCTGACGTGTCGCTCTCTGATTCGTCGGCTTCAGATTCTTATCTGCCACATGGCATTATGGATAAGGTGATAAGGTGGCATGTGGCAAGGCGGCTGGCAACTCAATGATTATGCTGACGTGGCGATGATGTGGCGCTGACGTGGCGATAGTGATTGTCGGCACCATAGAATGATGACACATGGCACGCTGTGATTGGCTGATGATGATGTGGCAAAGTTGACTCGGTCTTCTGCTGACATGGCGATGACGTGGCTAACACGTGGGGCGACACATGGCGATGGCGATTGTCGGCACCATTGGATGATGACACGTGGCACGACGCACGTTAGCAGATCGGCTATGATGGTGACATGTGGCACGCGCACGTTAGCAAAGTCAAACTTCACAGATTCTGACATGTGGACCCGGCGCACGTTAGCATAGATCGGTGCATGTTAGGCACGCGACGCAACCTGCGCGTCGCGACGCACCAATTTACAATTTTGCCCTTTTGTGTCATTTTTCACTGTTTTGGTCCCAAATCACTTCCAGAGAGTCCTTAAAATTTATTTATCTACAAAATAACACAAAACACATCAAAATATTCACAAAACTCAAGAAACTATACAAAATATTATGTCAAATGAGTGGGAAATAGTGATACATTTACCACTCATCAAAATTATATGCTTGTAAATGTTCAACAAATTTTACTAATCGATATATGTCAGCAAATCTCAATCATGAATTTTATTTGAGAATATACCATAAGTAGTGACACATTCCAATGTTAATTACAAACCCCATTATAATTGTGTGACCACTATTTATTATATATTATAAAATCTCAGTTAGTTTCGATCTACACTGAATTAGATTGAATATGTTCATAAAAGACAAAAAGTGGTACCAATTAAAATAATATTATGAAAAAAATGATTACCAGTATTCATACACAAGTCATAAATACCATACAGATTGACATTCAGAAGACTAACCCTAATAGTATATTAAGAGTGGGTAAATTTCTCATACCCGTCGGAAATTCTTGAACTCATCCGAAAATTTCCGAGACGAGACGGGTACAGGAATCTATACGAGACCGAACGAGTAAAAAATGAGTGTATCCGATTGGGTAATTTCAAGTTTCCCGAACTCATTTATTTTTTAAAATTTAAGAGCTTTTAACTTGGTATTGAAAATGGATTCGTTGTGCAACTAAAGAAGAGCATTAGTTTGTGCTGAATTTGTATGTGTGAAACTCGACGACCCACAGTTTTAACTCTTCGAACTCGTTCTCAGTTAAGTCGGGAGGACTTGTTAAAGTGGTGGGTTGTGTCAGTGGGCTGGGTTTCCAAGTCGGCCATTGAAGATGTGTCTGCTTTGTTTTTTATCATTAGAGCTAATGATAAAAAAAATTTAAAGAAAAAATTAATTATAAAAAAGTTGCTTATGCCCGATGGGTACCCATTTTGGGACGGAATGGGAATTGGGTATACATTCGGACCTATTCAAATTTCCTAAATCTCGATGAAGAATTTCCGAACCAAAAATTACTCCCTAGTGTATAACATAATAAAATCTCTGTCTTTCCTCTCTTAACAAAGTATATGTCAATCAAAATGATTAAATTAAATAAAAGATATAAAAGTGATTAATCCATATAACTTCAAATAAATGTACTAATGTTCTTCACAAATGCATAACATTTCATAACAGCACATTGGATATCTAAATTAACATGTGATTTATCATGTGATATATTTAATTATAATATCCAAACAAAACCGAACTGAATTGAATTATCAAACCAACTGAACCGAACCAAAATTTGACAAAAACCGAATGGTTTCAAATTCTCAAACCGAATGGTTCGGAATTCAAACCGAACCCGAAATGCCCACCCTAACCAATTTTGACCGAAACACAATTTTATCATCTCTAGATCAAATCACAAAGCAAACAAAAATGAAATGGGCGGATAGGAATGCTATATACTCGAAAGATAAAAGACTTGATAAATTCATAGTCACCACACAAGTAAACATTCATAGACACAACTTTTAAGACATAACATAACACACTAAAAGAAGTTCTGGTAGCTTTTTCTTTCATCTATCCGTGTCCCTACTCACTTCTTTCCACGCAGCTTCACACCAAGGGCCCTCTCCAGCTTGGTAAGTATCTGCTGATTCGGAATGGCTTTTCCCGATTCATATTCCTGTATCACCTGGGGCTTCTCATTGATCATCTGCATAGAGAGAATAGGAGATTTAGTCAACCCTCAGTTACAAAGGAAGTCTGGCATAGATGAGAAAGGTTTCAAAGAGAGATACCTGAGCAAGTTGAGATTGGTTAAGTTTTTTATCTTGTCGTGCCTGCATGATGGCCTTCTTGAGTTCAGTTGGTACTCGTTCATCTGTTTAATATAGAAAGTGAAAAAAAAAAAACACATTAGTATACCCTATCCTCCTGTTGCAAGGTGTTACAAACTTAAAACAAATAAAAAGTCGCACAGTAAAATGCAAAGCAACAGAAGTGACTTTTGAAGTTTGAATGTTGAAAAAACTTCTATGCCAGTGGGGGTCAGTTTCAAAAAAATCTGTTATTTACACGAAAAATTACTGGTGTTTGTTTACAGAAAATTTATAAATATTGTTACAATAGAAGTACGACACCCACATTTAACTAATGGTTCATAAAATGAGATTCAAAACTGAGATGGCATAGCAAACAAGGCAAATAGACCATGCACGCACTTTAAATACAAAGCAAAAGCACATCAGATTAATTGGTTCATATTTTATCATGGAGACAGATAACTGTCTAGATAAATGTACTTGAGCAATTTCTTATAATATTCATAAAAATACTCACAATTACTTGTCCATATTCAGATTTATCATCTCCAATTGTACACTAACAGTTACCTAACAAGTAATGAGCACGTCATACTTCACAACCACCCAGCACCTTCTTGCCAGGTATATACAACATCAATCATAATGTCACCATGAAAAAGATGAGATAGACTATACAATCAACATAATCATAATGACTCTTAGGTCTCAACTAAGTGGAGAAGTTCAGGAAACCTTCCAAGATGCAGAAGGCAAAACCATTACAAGTTCCAAAGAACACCATACTAAAAATGATTCCTTCAAAGTAAACTTATTTTACTATTCGAGAACTATACATCATATGAAAAGAGAAGAAAAGAATAGAAACTTGCGAGCAAGATTCTCTGTTTCTTCATCAAGCTTCCTTGTGTTGAGAGAAGTGCTACTCGAAGCAGCCTTGTTTGTGCCACCATGTGCTGTAGGAGAAATTAATGACAAACGCAATCAGAAAACATATAATCTGGATACTTACAATGAGTTTGGATGTTCATAGATTTGCACAAGTTTTAACAAGACATACGAAAAAACAAATTGTAAGATCAAACAAATTTATACTGGAAAACAAGATACGTTTATACAAGATCTGCTTGCAACATATTACATCATACTTCTCAACTTACATGAATATCTGAGTTAAGTTCAAGATATTTAATAAACAATTATATACAATAAGAGATCATGAAAACCCAGCTAAAAAAATTTGCAAATACCATAATATCCCTAACATTCCTATTAAGCATTAAAACCAACAATCAAATGTAACTCTCAAACCCTACTCCTTTAATTATATCAAAAATTACTTTGCTACTCTAGAACAAAAAATATAAAACAGAATATGCATTCACAAAGTTTACATTTATTTGAGCTGTCCAAAAAGTGTCAAACCCAAAAAAAAAAAAAAACTATAAAACCCTATTTTTCATATCAAAGATGCTAAATAAAAACTACGGTGTTTTCTTTGATAAAAAATTGAACAATTTAATGAGTTAAATGTCGATTTTGACTAAAGAAAAGGGAGTGATTACATTTTTTGATGGTTTCAATATCGGCACCGGCGCGGCGGGCGGCGTTGACGACCTTCTCGTCTTCTCGTAGCGGCGCGGCGTTTGGGGCTTTTTTCCTAATCACCACCGGCTCCCAGTCCTGTGAGATCGGTCCAATCCCGGCCATACTCTCGTCAATGAAATATCTCTTCCTTGAGATTTTTTTTAGGATTTTGATGATTTTTTTTTTTGTGGGGAGAATGGCTGTCCATTTATAGCTACTGTAATATTCGATGTGACGTGGCAATCTAATCCTGATGCCCTAACCTCCTCAGTCTTTGTTCTTCCTATTTTACCCTTCGTTGTATTTTTTTTTTTTTTTTTTTAAAAAAAAAAAATTCTAATTACAGAGGGATAATGGCAAAAAAAAAACATTATCAATTTTAGATATTTCTAAACTCAAAATCTTTTCAAAAAAAAAAAAAACACTCAAACTCAAAAATAGGTATCATTTTTTTTTTATTATTATTTCAGTAAATGAGCAAACTCATCTCTTTAGTATAAAAGTCCTCTTCTTCTACTTCATTTAATCAAAAATGACAAAACTCGCTGTCATTTGCACTGAAACAAATTTTTGTCATTTTATTTTAAGTTTGCATGTGTTTTTGACACCAAACTCAAGTGTTGTAAAAATCTTTTGCAAACATTGTTAATGTCATAAAAATTCATACCAAAGTCGTGCACATATTGTTAGGGTTGATTTTCACCCCCAATAAATCAGAATCTCGAGTGAGGGTATTAAAAGGATTTCCATTTCCAAAGTCTCAGGGGCCCAGGTCCGAGAAGCTGAGGCATCCGGCCCACCGAGGAGGCCATCAATGGATTGCACCTGATGTCCGACCCGATGTGGTACCTAGAAAACATCATGACCCGAGCTGAAAAGATGTTCAGAAGAGCAAAACAGAGTGAATGCCTCAGGACTGAGCTGACCTAGTAACTCAACAGGACAGGATGTCGTTTCATTTGTGCGACCTGGTTGGGCGGGTCAAGGTAGTAGCTTTATGATCAAGACAATATGACATAAGTCCCACATGGGGACTTGTACTTCCTAAAAGATCTTATGTGAAATGAGCATGTCACCGGCTTATCTTCTAGCACACGTTATCATATGAGAGTTGATTTACAGGCTGGCTTTGGGAGGTAACGTATAGCAGAGGGTGTAGTAGCTTGGTTTAAAGAGATGTCAGGTGGCAGAGCTACTTTCAGTAGAGCAGTTGGGGAAGAGAGCCATCGCATTAATGGTAGATTCACGTGGCTGACGTCATGAGATTGATGTAACATTAGAGTTTGCCCTAGTATATAAAGGGATTGAGAACTCATTGTAAAAGATTAGCTAATTCTATTTCTTTTTTCACTTGTAATAGAATTCAAAAAACTTAAGTGTAAGAGTGAGCTTGTAAGAGGTCGGTTAACCAAACTTGAGAGATAGGCAGGTCGGTCATACCGACCACGTTATAAAAACTGTCTTTTCCTTTGTGCCCGTGGATGTAGGTTGGATCCGTTCCGCCGAACCACGTTAAACCATTTGTTCTATCTGTGTGTTTTCTCGTTTTTTGCTAAGTTTGCATTTGGTCCCCAAATCAAACAAATTCACAGTTGATGGAGGATTGTTCGAGGAGTAAGTTTACCAATTTGCCCCTGGAACCAAAATCAACCGTCAACAGTTGGCGCCGTCTGTGGGAAAAAGTACTAAAAGCAGTAAACACGTTGAGACGATGGCAGTGTTGGACAGTTATGACTCATAGCCTCACTATTTGTACAGATCATGGTGTTGTTGTACAAATTAACTATGTGACAAAGGAAATTGCTCTTTTATCATTTGTGATTAGATCACCAAGATGTATAAATGATGAAAGGTTCATATGATTAGTTCCTGGATTGAGATGATATGAGACAGTATCAATCCACGAAGGTTTAATCATTAAATATCCCTAGTCAGAGTGTTATCGAGATTGGACATCGATAATGCGTAAAAGACTAGTATTACACTTGTGCGCGTTGTGGGCATAACGGCATAGTTCTCATATATTTTGGTATAGGATACTCATGCAAGTGTAGTAGGAGGTTGTGTTACCGATGGTACGGAAAACAGCTTCGCTCTGGATTGACCCATTCGGAATTCCATTGGTAGTATGACTATGTGTCTATGGAAGTTCGAATTAGGGTAGGTGTATTTGGTCTTAACCTGAGACTTGAACCGCTAATACTTGCGATAATCAATATGCTTTGTGTTTAGGTCGTCCAGGGCTTTAACATGTCTTGTGTACGCCTCTGCTGGGTATATTGAGAATCGTAGTGTGTTGGGTGTGATGTCAAGACGGAAGTATCACTCCATTCATAGTGGAGATGATGGTCATGTAGGATACGGAACTGGTTCTCTTATGTACTGCAGTCATCGGGATAAAATGACTAGGTCATGTTTATCCGATTATAGAGACTAGTTACCAGAGATCCGATATGTGCTTCGTACGGGGCAGACACAATTCCAGCCCCAGGCCTTGCACGTGACATCTGATACTGGATCGAAATACACAATACTACGTATACTACGCCTGATATAGATCACATATTCCTGTAAGGATATTTCTGGAGAATTGGGTAGCCATGCGCTTTGCTAGAAGCCAACCTTGTCTTGTAAATCGGTACAAACGTAATACTAGGTACTTACGTGTTCGGATAGTCGACGACGGATTTACTGCCAACATATCCGGGGATCTCATGGGTCGCTTCCCGAAGATTCACCGATGACGTATGACTCGCACTTTATTAATCTGGGATTAATTAGATGAGAGAGAAAATTAATATGGGATTAATTACTGAGATTTTATATGGGATAAAATATTAATTAAAGAGAGAGAACGATTAATTTGGAATTAATCGATAAAAATAAATATTCGATATATTATACGAAATTGGATTTCGACACGGAATTGAAATTAGTTTTTAATTCGGGCGAACGAGTTAATTTAGAATTAATTCGTTAGCGACGTGAATAGTGATTTTGCTAGGCATAATTATTTAATTACATCGCAACAAAAATTCGTTAATTTGGAATTAGCGAACCCGAGCCCGGAAGTGTTTGTGAGCGCACTCGCATTTCGAATTCAAGTGCGGCCCGCAAGTCACATCAAGCGTCAAATCATATGTCACTTTGAGTGATGTGACAATTTGATTGATTGATTGATTGATGGTAGTTGTTGGCAAAGCTTTAATTGGTTTGACTTTTGAAAGCCAAAAATTGTGTATATGATTTTTGGAAAATCAATTACCAATTACACAACACATAACACTCTCTCTCTTCCTCTTCCTCCCTCTCTCATGCCTACAAGGGGCTGTTTTTCTTCTGGTTTTTGCTTACTACCGAGACCAAGGAGAGAAGCAAGTGATGATTTTTGTGGCAAAATCAAGAGTGCTAGCACACAATGGAGACATACAAAGGTGATAGGGAAACCCACTTGTGAGCTAGGAATCACCAAAATAAAGCTTGGAGCTTGATGGAACCACACATGGCTGAATCTTGGAGAGCCATTTCAGCTCACTGTCGTGACCACCAAGGAGGGCAGAAAAGTTTTGTTCTTCACCGCATCGCTCAACCGATCATTGTGAGTATTCCGCGACTTCCTCGATGTATTCGCACTTATATTTCTATGCTTGATTCGATCCTCGGGACTTAGAGATTCCCAACAATGGTATCAGAGCGAGTAAAAACATGAAACTTGAATTTAGGGTTAAAATTGGGTAAAATGTATTTGACCATGATTTGATGAAATTGGATGATTGAGTATGCTTAAATGTAGTTTAATTGAAGTTTGATTGGATCAATTTCAAGAAAAGTTGTTTGGAACAATTTTCCCCAATTGTTGAGGCTTGGCCGAGAGACATAAGAACCCTAAATGTCTTGGAATTTTTTATTTTTGATTCATTGGATGACTTGAAATCAATTGGGAATGTTGATTTAATGTTGAATTGGATTTAATTGGATTGAATTTGAATTGGACATTAAAAACCCCTAATTGCCGAGACAAGTATAGCATGAAATGGGTTTGATTTTCAATCAATTGCGTTGGACACTAATTGTTGTTAATAAGCATGATTAATTAGGCTAATTGGTATTTTGGAAATATTGATTTGGGTAATTAATTATGCTATACACTTTAGGTTAATTAAATTGTGAAATTGGAATTTTTGTGATTTAATTAATTGGGCTAATTTTGGAAATTGGGCTTGAAAAGTTGTTATTGGGCTTTAATGGGCTTGGTTGTACCAAGATGGTTTAGGAAAATTGGTTGGATCCAATTGGGCCCAAAACCGAATCCATAAAGTCCAATTATGACTAATGGACCTTTAATTTATTAATTGGGCTAATAGGCCTAAATTGATTTCTAGGCATATAAGGGTGATTCCTTTAAATGGGTTTTAGTCTTTGGGTTTGACCCAAGTTGACCAAAGTCCATGCCTTATGAAATTAATTGAAAGCCCATTGGACTTTAATTAAATTAACATTGGATGTTAATCGGCTTTGAGACCCGTAACGATTAAATTTGGAATTTAAGTTGTAAAGGTTTATTTATAAAGTGTAGTATTTAATTTGGAATTAAATAGTGGATTAGTATTAATTACAAATTGAATTGGATTTAATTTTGTAGTTTAATATAATTCAAGAATTTGTACTTTGAGTATACTTATTCGCAAAACGAGTCGGACTCGCGCAAAATCAAATCGTTGTTTGAACATTGGATGGTCATTAATTATCAGATTAATTAATTGGATTAGATTGATTGATAACATGCTTGTGTGAATACATGGTTGCGATGCATGAATAATGTATATCGGAATGAATATTAGATGGGTGGGGCAATTTTGGAAATTATTGTAATAAATTTAGAATTTATTAATTGGACCTGCGTGTCCAGCCTATTACCTCTATACTCTTTGTATTTCTCTTCTCACCTATTCCCCTCAATGTAAATGAGGTTTCTTTAAAAGTGTTATGTAACGGGTAGAAGCTAATACTTGTGCTATCGGGAGAGAGGAAATAGAGAGATTTGTTCTAGGAACAATGTGTTGAGTATCCATCCGCATATCATTATTACTTTATTTATATGCGCCTTATTATGTGTTTAGAATGCATGTTTAAGGGTGTATGATGATGAGACCTTAACAAAGATAATAAATTGGTTTCCAATTTGCACGCGAAAAATCCTCAAATAATATTAAGCGTTTTTCCTTCCATTGAGTGATTCTTACTCAAGTTCCGAGACTGGCATTGGTTTGTTGGCCAAAGTCAAGGCCTTTGTCCGTCGAGGATGTGTTTGAATCACGAGAGCTTTGTTCCATTTCGGTGTCTTGTCCAAGTTGTGGTTTGCTGGCCAAAGTCAAGACCACTTATTGTCCATCGACATTGATTACGAAGCTTTCCATGGTCAATGGGTTCCGCTTAACTGGGATCACTAAGTTTGTTGTGCAAAGCCAAGGCTTAGTTGATTCAGAGGAAAAAGGTTAGGCAATATATTGGATATATTGGCATATATAGGATATATGTTTCGGACTTGGATGTCCACCTACTGGATCTAGGAATTGGATGGGATCCAATTGATCTTAGAGATCTACCTAGTTAATTATCATACAATTTGTTGGCCAAAGTCAAGATTTGTGTTATTTAACGGGGAATCCTAGCCCACTAGGAAACACGGTTTCCCGAGTACTCGACAGAGGGTTAGAGGCTCGCCGAAAAATAGTAGGAGGCAAGTATTAAATTTGCAATATTCGTTTAGTTACTTGTCATACGCGCTCATTACAAATCATTCGTCAAATAAATTATTTATTGGTTGGACTAATGTTTAATTGTTGTTTTAATTAAACAGTTGGACTGTATTCAAACTATTTCATTTATAGTTGATTATATAATTGGATTATAGTAATCAATATATTTGATTTAATAATTATAGTTGATTTTATAATTGGATTATGGTAATCAATATAATTGAATTTAATCTATTAAATTATAGTTGATTATATAGTTGGACTATAGTAATCATTGTAATAAATAGTACCTTAAATCGTTGATTAAATAGTTGGACTATTAGAATCAAGATAATTGAAAGATTAGTGTTTAAAACATAATCCTAGGTGAAAATGTATTTAAACGACTTTATTTTTCAAATTGGGAATAACATTTCAGGATGGTCCTGGAAACTAATAAGTTACTTTATTTGATAAAATAACATATTAGGCCTAAGCCCGGAGTTAATCAATAAGTAGAACATGATATTTGGAATATTCATGTGATGATAACTTTAGTGCTTAATCCAATATCCTTGCCAATAGACTCCTTAATTTCTTAATCAGAACTAAGGATTAGATCCTTTAAGTATGATAATGAAATTGAAGGATCTTCATAAATCTATATTTAGATCTTAGAAGTACTAATTGCAATAGAAAACTCATGGAGAGTTAATGGCTATTCTCAAGGAGCAAAGCCAAAAATTTGCAATATGGCAAGTAGCGCAAGGCGCACCTTACTTCGATATTCTAGAAGGCCAAGGCTTGGCCAAAGGCTTCTGGGGTATGGAAAAGGGCAAAGGCAAAGTCATTATAATCTTTTGGGAAGAAAATGACATATCCCAAGATGTCTGCCTAATTATGGCAAACGGGATCGCGGAAGCGTGACTACTGTTTGGACAAAGCAAACATGAAGGAATTGAAGACAGGCAAAGCTCTGACTTCAAATATGTTTGTCATAAAATATGTTCACTGCTAGTATATAAAATTGGATTTTAGATACTGGATGTGGTACATAAATATGCATTGATGTGCAGAATCTGCTATGAGCAGGATACTGACTTCAGTTGAGATTAATATGCGAATCGGAAACGGGACGAAAGTCGCTGTTTTAACCGTAGATACCTAAGTTTAGGAACTACCCTTCGGGTGTGTACTTAAATTTGGAAACTGTTAAAATGTAACTAGTTTGACTAGATACTTATCTTTATATCAGGGGTTAACCCGTTGCGGATATACCTTTATATTCTAAAACACTAAAGTGTTTCATTATATAAAGATGAATTGAGATAAACATTAGATGTGAATAACAGTATTTATATTTTGAATATAAATAAATCTCAAACATATGACATGGCAAACAAATAGCTCAAACTGATTTGATCAGAAGAGACTTAGTTGTGGATTGTAGTTGGGACACAATTAAACAAGACTTGTATATCCACACTTTCGAAGAGTGGATACTAGGACGGATTTGATTCTATGCAAATAATGTCTACGAATCTAGTTTATGGGCAAGTGCCTAAACACTATTTACTTGGTAAAAGTGCAAGTGCCACCGATCTGTTAGCCCTAGTTCATAGTGAAGCAAGTGGGCCCATATTTAGCTAGGCTAGAGGTGGATATGATATTTCGTGACCTTTACGGATGTGGCATCGCATTATGGTTAGATGTTTCTTTTGAAACACAAATCGGAAACTTTTAGAGTTTCGACACAAAGAGAAAACAGATCGGCTAAAGTATAAAAACATCACGGTTAGACCATGATGAAAATACTTAAGCAATAAGTTTTCAAATACTTGAAAGGTATAGTATTCTTTCAATGAGGCTCCTCCCGGAACACGTCAATTTGACGGGTGTCCGAACGAATAAACCGAGTTTTGTTGGACATGATTAGGTTAATCATGAGTCGCTCTGAGCTACTATTCCTTCAACGGATACGTATAAACAGCGCAAGACTTATTTTGAATAAGGTTCAAAAATCTGTTTGGCAGAATTCATATTAGATATGAACAGGAAAGAAACCAGGTTTCTCATTCCTAAAGATTGGGTATGCTGGGCATATATTTGGATGATACCAAACTAAAACCCAAATTGGATAAGTGCCAATTGTAGGTTATCCTAGGGAAACCAAAATTATAGTACTTATACAACTCACAAGAGAACAATGTAATTGTTGCTCACCATGCGGTTTTCCTGAGAGGAATACCTATATGCAGTGGTAAGTGGAAGGAAAGTAAAACTCGATGAAAATCAGAGTGATACTGTTCCAGGCACCGAATCTTAATGGAACAGATATAGTTCATCAAGGATGAAACTATACCAATAATCTTCGAATACACAAGAACGCGTAAGTCGGAGAGAGTCAGTAAATAACCTGGGGTATGGGTTTCTGATCTCACCTCATAAAGATATCAATCTTATTGAGGAATACGAACTGACTACGTATGAGGAAGTGATACAGGGTATCGACTCCCTATTATGGAAAGTGCCATAAAGTCCGAAATGGATCCATGTATACCAACTAAGTTTGGATACTAGTTGATGTACCGCAAGGCATTGTGCCTATTGGTACTATATGAGTCTTCAAGGAAGACATACATGGAAAACAACATACCAACGTACTAAGCTGGGCTTATAGCGAAAAGGTATCGTTATCAACATTGTGTCGATTACGACGAAACCTTTTAACTGTTGCCATGGTAAATCCATTTGGATAATGCTTGCTAATGCTGCATGTTTCATTTATGAAATGTGGCAGCTAAATGCCAAAATTGCTTTCCTTAACGGAAACCTTTTGGAGGATGTTTACAACATCCTGACGGTTTTGTCGTACCAAAACTAGCAAACAAGGTTTGCAGGTAATTCGATCCATGTATGGATTGAAGCAAGCATTGCGTTCTTGGAATTATCGTTTTGATGTAATCATAATGGTGTATGATTTAATTCAAATCGTAAATGATTCTTGTGTATATAAGAGGGTTAGTGGGAGCGCACTGACAGTGAATGTCCTGTATAATAATGATAATATGTCATTTCATGGAAATGATATTCCCATAAATATAATCGGTGAAAGCTTGGCTTTCATAAGAAAATTCTCCGTAGAATTCTTGGGAGAAGTAACCTTTATTCTATGAATAAAGATCTACTGGGATAGATTTAAAGTTGTTGATACTCTCTGAGAACTCATACATTAAAATAAATGTACCAGACTTGGTGTCTCATACGCTTTGAGCATATGGAGTCACAATCGGGCCAATCCAAGTGATAGTCACTGGATTGATGTTAAGAACATCCTTTAGTATCTTAAGAGAACTAAGGATGATATCTTATACTATGGAGATGGAGAACTTGAAGTGACTGGGTTCACTGCTGTAAGTTTCCTAATCGATAATAACGACTATAAGTCGCCAACGGTACTATGAAGTTTGAATAACGGAACAGTGAGCTGGAAATCTTCCAAGCAAGATATTGTTACTGAATAAACAACAAAAGTGGGTTATTGCTGAATCTGAGGCAGCAATAGAAGCCTTCTGGATTGATAATAAATCTAATTACATTAGATATAGTTCTGTTAGCAGCTGAGATAGGCTACAGCGCAGGCTAAAGGATTAATGGTCTCATCAACGATCCAGATATATATTTCGATATTCATCTGATCCGTTCGGATCATACATCGTGGCGATGTGATGATCGTATAAATCACATCAGATGATAATCATGCAAATCCGCTGGCGAAAGTCTTTTCTCAGTAATTGAGTGAACCGTACATAGTTCGGGTGTAGGACACTCGAGTGACTGGCTATAGGCCAAGTGGGAGATTGTTGGACTGTTATGACCCATAGCGTCACTATTTATACAGATCATGGTGTTGATGTACAAATTAACTATGTGACAAAGGAAATTGTTCTTTTATCATTTGTGATTAGATCACCAAGATGTATAAATGATGAAAGGTCCATATGATTAGTTCCTGGATTGAGATGATATGAGACAGTATCAATCCACGAAGGTTTAATCATTAAATATCCCTAGTCAGAGTGTTATCGAGATTGGACATCGATAATGCGTAAAAGACTAGTATTACACTTGTGCGCATTGTGAGGGCACAACGATATAGTTCTCATATATTTGGGTATATGATACTCATGCAAGTGTAGTAGGAGGTTATGTTTTACCGATGGTACGGAAAACAGCTTCACTCTGGGTAGACCCATTCGGAATTTCATTGGTAGTATGACTATGTGTCTATGGAAGTCCGAATCAGGGTAGGTGTATTTGGTCTTAACCTAAGACTTGCACCGCTAATACTTGCGACAATCAATATGCTTTGGTTTTAGGTCGTCCAGGGCTTTAACAGGTTCTGTGTACGCCTCTGCTGGGTATATTGAGAATCGTAGTGTGTTGGGTGTGATGTCAAGACGGAAGTACCAGTTCTGTATCCCTGCGTGATCATCATCTCCAAATGACTAAAGTGATACTTCCATCTTGACATCACACCCAATACACTACGATTCTCAGTACACCTAGAAGAGGCGTACACAGAACTTGTTAAAGCCCTGGACGACCAAGACCAAAGTATATTGATTGTCGCAAGTATTAGCGATGCAAATCTCAGGTTAAGACCAAATACACCTACCCTGATTCAGATTCCCATAGACACATAGTCATACTACCAATGGGATTCCGAGGGTTCTATCCAGAGCGAAGCTGTTTCCGTACCATCGGTAAACAGAACCTCCAATTACACTAGCATGAGTATCCAATACCCAAATATATAAGAACTATATCGTTACGCTTCCATAACACGCACAAGTGTAATACTAGCCTATTCTGCAGTATCAATGTCCAGTCTCTATAATATTACGACTAGGGATATTTAATGATTAAACCTTTGTGGATTAATACTATTTCATATCTTATTAATCCGGAACTAATCGTAAGGACTTTTATCATTTATATATCCAGGTAATCCAATTACAAATGATAAAAGAGCAATTTCATTTGTCACATAGTTAATTTGTACAACAACACCATGTTATGTACAAATCGTGATGCTATTGGTCATAATTATCCAACAATCTCCCACTTGGCCTATAGCCAATCACTCAAATGTCTAACACCTAACCATGTACGGGTCGCTCATGTTGGACAATTATGACCCATAGCGTCACTATTTGTACAGATCATGGTGTTGTTGTACAAATTAACTATGTGACAAAGGAGATTGCACTCTTATCATTTGTGATTAGATCACCTAGATATATAAATGATAGGAGGTCCCTATGATTTATTCCTAGATGGAGAATGATATGAGACAGTATCTGTCCACGAAGGATAAATCATTAAATATCACTAGTCAGAGCATTGTCGAGATTGGACATCGATAAATGCGTAAAAGACTAGTATTACACTTGTGCGCGTTGTGAGGGCACAACATCATAGTTCTCATATATTTGGGTATAGGATACTAATGCAAGTGTAATAGGAGGTTGTGTTTTACTGATGGTACGGAAAACAGCTTCGCTCTGGATAGACCCCCTCGGAATTCCATTGGTAGCATGACTATGTGTCTATGGAAGTCCAAAATCAGGGTAGGTGTATTTGGTCTTAACCTGAGACTTGCACCGCTAATACTTGCGACAATCAATATACTTTGGTTGCGGTCGTCCAGGGATTTAATAGGTTCTGTGTACGCCAATGCTGGTATATTGAGAATCGTAGTTTGTTGGGTGTGATGTCAAGAAGGAAGTGTCACTCCAGTCATATGGAGATGATGGTCACGTAGGATACGGTACTAGTACTCTTAAGTACTGCAGTCATCGGGATAAAATGACAAGGTCATGTTTATCCGATTATAGAGACTAGTTACCAGACTTCTGACATGTGCTTCGTACGAGGCAGACACAATTCCAGCCTCAGGCCTAGCACGTGATCATCCGATACTGGACAGAAATACGCAATACTATGTATACTACGCCTGATATAGATCCTTTATTCATGTAAGGATATTTCTGGAGAATTGGGTAGGCATGACACTTTGCTAGAGGCCAACCTTGTCTTGTAAATCGGTACAAACGTAGTATGAGGTACTTACGTGTTCGGATAGTCCGACAACCGAATTTACTGCCAATATATCTAGGGATCTCATGGGTCGCTTCCCAAAGATTCACCGATGACGTATGACTCGCACTCTAAATTAATCTGGGATTAATAAGAAGAGAGAGAAAATTATTTTGTGATTAATTGCGGAGATATTTTATCTGGGATAAAATATCATTTAAAGAGAGAACGATTAATTTGGAATTAATCGATTAATTAATATATTTGATATATTAAACGAAATTGGATTTCGACGCGGAATTAAAATTAGATTTTTATTCGGGCAAACGAGTTAATTTAGAATTAATTCGTTAGCGATGTGAATAGTGATTTCACTAGGCGTAATCATTTAATTACGACGTAATGGAAAATTCATTAATTTGGAATTAGCGAACCCGAGCCCGAGATTATTTGCGAGCGCATTTGCATTTCGAATTCGAGTACGGTACGCAAGTCATATCAAGTGTCAAATCGCTAGTCGCGTCTAGCGTCACATCAAACGTCAAATCATGTCACTTTGAGTGATGTGACACTTGATTGATTGATGTGATTGATTGATAGTAGTTGTTGGAATGGTTGTTGAGCTTTACCATTTGACTTTTTGAAAGCCAAAAAGTGGTAAATCAATTTATTATTTTTGGAAAATATATAAGTGTATTTGATACACAAAATCCATACAACTTACACAAATCTCTTTCTTCTTCACACGCCCAAGGGGCAAAACTTCACTGGTTTTCTGTTAAAACCGTGAGCAGTGGGAAACATGAGTGTGTGATTTTTGTGGCAAAATCACAAGAGCTAGCACTCCGAGAGACATGCGAAAGTGATAGGGAAGTCCACCCATGAGCTGGGAATCGTTCGACGAAGCTTGGAGCTTGACGAAGGACCAAAACCGAGCCAAACCAGTGGGATGTGAACTGCCAATGCCGAACCAGTGAAGAGGAGAAAATCAGATTTTATTCGTCTCTGCATCGCTCAACCGATCGATGTGAGTATTCCGCAACTTCGTTGATTTGTATTCACACATATTTCATGCTTGTTTATGATCTTGGGACCTTAATAAAAACTAACAATGGCATCTAGAGCAAGGTTTGAGCATGAAAACGTTTAGGGCTTAAAATTGGGTAAATGATTTTGAGCATGATTTTGTGAAATTGGATGAATGAATATGCTTAATTGATGTTTAATGAAGATTGATTGGATCAATTTCATGAATTTGTGTTTGGAATATTTTTCCCCAAAATGAGTTGGCTTGGCCGAGAGATGAGTTGCCCTAAATGTCTTGGAATTTTGATTTGTTGATTTATTGGATGAGTTAGAATCATGTTGGGATTGTTGATTTGAAAATTAATTGGATTGAATTTTGGAATTGGACAAAAACCCTAATTGCCGAGACCTTGATGAGCATGTATTGGGTTTGATTTTAATCAAAATGTGTTGGACATGTGATGATGATGATGAACATGATTAATTGGGCTAATTGGTGTTTTGGAATTATTGAATTGGTTAATTAATTATGTTATACACTTTAGTTTAATTAAACATTAAATTTGGAATTTTTATGTTTGGTTAAATGGGCTTAAAATTGGATTTGGGCCTTTAATGTTGTTATTGGGCTTATTGGGCTTGGTTGTACCAAGTTAGGTTTAGGCCAAATGGATTGGATCCAATTGGGCCCAAAACCGCCTCCATAAAGCCAAAATGTGACTAATGGACCTTTAAAGTTTAATTGGGCCTAA
Organism: Zanthoxylum bungeanum; assembly: GCA_019454045.1. Lineage (NCBI taxonomy): Eukaryota > Viridiplantae > Streptophyta > Magnoliopsida > Sapindales > Rutaceae > Zanthoxylum > Zanthoxylum bungeanum. The sequence continues at coordinate 346,902 of SKCR01041025.1, forward strand.
TGGGCCTAAATTGATTTATGGGCTTATGGGGTAACTCCCGGATTGGACTTTGGTTATTGGGTTTGACCCGAGTTGACCAAAAGTCCACGCCTTAAGAAATTAATTAAAAGCCCATTGGACTTTAATTAAATTGACGTTGGACGTTAATCGGGCTTTGAGACCCGTAACGATTAAATTTGGAATTTAAATCGTAAAGGTTCGTAATTAAAGTGTAATGTTTAATGTGGAATTAAATAAGCGAATTAGAATTGAATGCATATTAAATTGGATTTAATGATGTAGTTTAATTTAATTCAAGAATTCGTACTTTGAGTACTTATTCGCAAAACGAGTTTGACTCGAGCAAATCAAATCGTTGTTTGAACATTGGATGATCACTAATTATCAGATTAATTAATTTGATTAGATTGATTGATAACATGCTTGTGTGAATACATGGTTACGATGCATGAATAGTGTATATCAGATTGATATTAGATGGGTGGGACAATTTTAGAATTGTTGTAATAAATTTGATTTATTAATTGGACCTGCGTGTCCAGCCTTATTACCTCCTTATTCTTTGTATTCTCTTCTCACCTATTCCCCTCAATGTAAATGAGGTTTCTTTAGAAGTGTAGTGTAACGGGTAGAAGTGATACTTGTGCTAGCGGAAGAGAGAAAGGGAGAGATTTGATCTAGGATCAATGTGTAAAGTATCCATCCGTATATCATTATTATTTTATCATATGCGCTTTATTATGTGTTTAGAATGCATGTTTAAGGGTGTATGATGATGAGACCTTAACAAAGATAATAAATTGGTTGCCAATTTGCACGCGAAAAACCCTCGCAAAATATTAAGCGTCTTTCCTTCCATTGAGTGATTCTCACTCAAGATCCGAGACTGGCATTGGCTTGTTGGCCAAAGTCAAGGCCTTTGTCCGTCGAGGTTGTGTTTGAATCACGAAGGCTTTGTTCCATATTGGTGTCTTGTCCAAGTTGTGGTTTGTTGGCCAAAGTCAAGACCATTTCTTGTCCATCGACATTGATTACGAAGCTTTCCATGGTCAATGGGTCGCGCTTAACTGGGATCACTAAGTTTGTTGTGCCAAAGCCAAGGCTTAGTTGATTCAGAGGAAAAAGGTTAGGTAATACATTGGATGTATTGGCATATATAAGATATATGTTTCGGACTTGGATGTCCCCCTATCGGATCTGGGAATTGGATTGGATCCAATCGATCTTAGAGATCTACCTAGTTAATTATCATACAATTTGTTGGCCAAAGTCAAGATTGTGTGATATTTAACGGGATCCTAGCCCACTAGGAAACACGGTTTCTCGAGTACTCGACAGAGGGTTAGAGGCTCGCCGAAAAATAGTGGGAGGCAAGAATTGAATTTGCAATACTCGTTTAATTACTTGCCATACGCGCTCAAACAAATATCATTCGTCATATATATTAAACGTTAGTTGGACTAATATTTAAATTGTTGTTTTAATTAATAGTTGGACTATATTCAAACTATTCATTTATAGTTGATTTTATAATTGGATTATAGTAATCAATATAATTGAATTTAATCTATTAAATTATAGTTGATTAAATAGTTGGACTATTGTAATCATTATAATAAATAGTACCGAAATTGTTGATTATATAGTTGGACTATTAGGATCAAGATTAAATTGAAAGATTGACATTTAAATCATAATCCTAGGGAAAATGTATTTAAATGGTTTAATTTTCAAATTGGGAATAAATTTCAGGATGGTCCTGGAAAATAATAAGTTACTTTATTGGATAAAATAACATATTATGCCTAAGCCCAGAGTTAAGCAAATAGTAGAGCATAATCTTTGGAAGATTTATGTGATGATAACTTTAGTGCTTAATCCATTAAGCTTGTCGCAGTAGACTCCTTAATTTCTTTATCAGAACTAAGTGTTAGATCCTTAAAGTATGATACTGAAATTTAAGGATCTTCATAAATCTATATTTAGATTTTAGAAGTACTAAAATTGCAATAATAACTCTTGGAGAGTTAATGACTATTCTCAAGGAGACAAAGTCAAAGTTTGCAATTAGGGAAGTAGCGCAAGGCGCACCTTACTTCGATATTCTAGATGGCCAAGGCTTGGCCAAAGGCTTCTGGAGTGTTGAAACTGGCAAAGGCAAAATCATTATAATCTTCTGGGAAGATAAATGACATATTCCAAAATGTCTGCCTAAATTATGGCAAACGGGATTGCGGAAGCGTGATTGCCGTTTAGACAAAGCAGACATGAAGGAATTGAAGACTGGGCAAGGCTCTGACTTCAAATATGTTTGTCAAAATTATGTTCACTACTAGTATTAGAATTGGATTTTAAATACTTAGTGTGGTACATAAATATATTGATGTTCAGAATCTATTTTGGATAGGATACTGACTTCAATTGAGATTTTATCTGCGAATTGAAAACGGGACGAAAGTCGCTGTTTTAACCGTAGATACCTAACTTTAAGAACTACCCTCGGGTGTGTACTTAAATTAGGAAACTGTTATAATGTAACTAGTTTGACTAGAAACATTATCTCTATATCAGTGTTTAACCCGCTGCGGGTGAACCTTTATATTCTAGAACACTAAAGTGTTTTATTTTATAAAGATGATATTGAGATAAACACATTAGATGTGAATAACAGAATTTATATTTTGAATATAAATAAATCTCAAACATATAACATGACAAACAAATAGCTCAAACTGATTTGATCAGAAGAAACTAATTGTGGCATTGTTGTCTGGGACACAATTAAACAAGAATCGTATATCCAAACTTTTGAATAATGGGTACTCGGACTGATTTGATTTCATTCAAATAAAGTCTACGAATCTAGTTTATTGGGCAAAGTGCCTAAAACACATTTACTTGGTAAAAGTGTAAAAGCCACCGATCTGTTAGCCCTAGTTCATAGTGAAGTAAGTGGGCCCATGTCTAGCTAGGCTAGATGTGGATATGGATATTTCGTGACCTATACGGATGTGGCATCGCGTTATGGTTATATGTTTCTTTTGAAGAACACAAATCGGAAACTTTTAAAGTTTCGACAGGAAATAAACAAAGAGATCGGCTAAAGTATTAAACTGTCACAGTGAGACCATAATGGAAAATACTTAAGCAATAAGTTTTTTATATACTTGAAAGATTATAGTATTCTTTCAAATGAGGACTCCTCCCGGAACATGTCAGTTTGACGGTGTGTCCGAACTGAGTAACCGAATTTTGTTGGACATGATAAGGTTAATCATGAGTCGCTCTGAGCTACCATTTCCTTCAACGGATAAGCTTTAAACAGTGCATAATTTATTTAGAATAAGGTTCCATAAAATATGTTTGACAGATTTCATATTAGATATGAACGGGAAAGAAAATGGGTTTCTCATTCCTGAGAATTTGGGAATGCTAGGCATATGTTTGGATGATACCAAACTAGAACCCAAATTGGATAAGTGCCAATTGTAGGTTATCCTAGGGAAACCATAAGTATTGTACTTATACATCTCACAAGAGAACAATTAGATTGTTGCTCACCATGCGGTTTTCCTAGGAGGAATACCGATATGCAGTGGTAAGTGGGACGATAGTAAAACTCGATGAAAATCGGGGTAATACTATTCAAGGCACCGATTCCTAATGGAACACAAATAGTTCATCAAGGATGAAACTATTACCATTAATCTTCAAATACACAAGAACCGCGTATGTCGGAGAGAGTCAGAAAACAACCTGGGATATGGGTTTCTGATCTCACCTCATAAAGATGTCAATCTTTAGAGGTATACCAACTGACTACGTATGAGGAAATGATACAAGGTATCGACTCCCCATTATGGCAAAGTGTGATGATATCCGAAATGGATTCCATATAAATCAACAAGTTTGGATACTAGTTGATGTACCGCAAGGCATTATGCCTATTGGTACTTTATAAGTCTTCAAGGAAGACATACGTGGATGGCAACATACCAACGTATAAAGCTAGGCTTTTAGCGGAAAGGTATCGTTATCAACATTGTGTTGATTACGATTCAACCTTTTAAATGTTGCCACGGTAAATCCATTTGGATAATGCTTGCTGAAGCTGCATATTTCATTTATGAAATATGACAGCTGAATGACAAAATCGCTTTCCTGAAAAGGAAACCATTTGGAGGATGTTTATAACATCCTGTCGGTTTTGTCATACCAAAACTAGCAAACAAGGTTTGCAGGTTATTCGATCCATGTTTGGATTGAAGCAAGCATTAGGTTCTAGGAATTATCGTTTTGATGTAATCATAATGGTGTATGATTTAATTCAAAACGAAAAGATTCTTGTGTATATAAGAGGGTTAGTGGGAGCGCACTGCCAATCGCTGTCCTATAAAATAATGATAATATGTCATTTCTTGGAAATGATATTCCCATATAACAATCGGTGAAAGCTTGGCTTTCGATAAAACTCTTCGAGAAATCGTACATTGAAAAATGTATGCGACCTGGTGTCTCATACGCTTTGAGCATATGGATTCACAAACAGGCCAATCCAAGTGATAGTCACTGGATTAATGTTAAGAAAATCCGTTAGTATCTTAGAGAACTAAGGATGTTGTCTTAATCTATGGAGAATGAGAACTTGAAGTGACTGGAATCACTGTAGCAAGTTTCCCAAACCGATAAAGACGACTATAAGTCGCAAACGGTACTACACAGTTTGAATAACGGAACAGTGAGCTGGAAATCTTCCAAGCAAGATGCTGTTACCGTATAAACAACAAATGCGGGTTATTGCTGCAGCTGAGGCAGCAATAGAAGCCTTCTGGGTCGATACAAAATCTAATTAGATTAGATATAATTCTGTTAGCAACTGAGCTAGGTGTCAGCACAGGCTAAAGAATTAATGGTCTCATCAACGATCCATATACATACTTAGATATTCATCTGATTCGTTCGGATCATACATCGTGGCGATGTGATGATCGAATAAATCGCATCAGATGATAATCATACAAATCCGCTGACGAAAGCCTTTTCTCAATAGTTTGAGCCAACCGTATATAGTTCAGGTGTAAGACACTCGAGTGACTGGCTATAGGCCAAGTGGGAGATTGTTGGACAATTATGACCCAAAGTATCACTATTTGTACAGATCATGGTGTTGTTGTACAAATTAACTATGTGACAAATGAGATTGCACTCTTATCATTTGTGATTAGATCACCTAGATATATAAATAATAAGAGGTCCCTATGATTTGTTCCCGGACGGAGAATGATATGAGACAATATCAGTCAATGAAGGATAAATCATTAAATATCCCTAGTCAGAGCATTGTCGAGATTGGACATCGATAAATGCGTAAAAGACAAGTATTACACTTGTGCGCGTTGTGAGGGCACAACGACATAGTTCTCATATATTTGGGTATAGGATACTCATGCAAGTGTAATAGGAGGTTGTGTTTTACCGATGGTACGGAAAATAGCTTCGCTCTGGATAGACCCCCTCAAAATTCCATTGGTAGTATGACTATGTGTCTATGGAAGTCCGAAATCAGGGTAGGTATATTTGGTCTTAACCTGAGACTTGCACCGCTAATACTTACGACAATCAATATACTTTGGTTGCGGTCGTCCAGGGCTTTAACAGGTTCTGTGTACGCCAATGCTGGGTATACTGAGAATCGTAGTGTGTTGGGTATGATGTCAAGACGGAAGTGTCACTCCAGTCATATGAAGATGATGGTCACGTAGGATACAGTACTAGTACTCTTAAGTACTGCAGTCATCGGGATAAAATGACAAGGTCATGTTTATCCGATTATAGAGACTACTTACCAGACATCTGACATGTGCTTCGTACGGGGCAGCACAATTCCAGCCTCATGCCTAGCACGTGATCATCCGATACTGGACAGAAATGCGCAATACTATGAATACTACGCCTGATATAGATCATTTATTCCTGTAAGGATATTTATGGAGAATTGGGTAGGCATGGCGCTTTGCTAGAGGCCAACCTTGTCTTGTAAATCGGTACAAACGTAATACGAGGTACTTACGTGTTTGGATAGTCCGACGACCGAATTTACTGCCAACATATCTGGGGATCTCATGGGTCGATTCCCAAAGATTCACCGATGACGTGTGACTCGCACTCTAAATTAATCTGGGATTAATAAGAAGAGAGAGAAAATTATTTTGGGATTAATTGCGGAGATATTTTATCTGGGATAAAATATCATTTAAAGAGAGAACTATTAATTTGGAATTAATCGATAAATTAATATATTTGATATATTAAACGAAATTGGATTTCTACGCGGAATTAAAATTAGATTTTAATTTGGGCAAACGAGTTAATTTAGAATTAATTCGTTAGCGACGTGAATAGTGATTTTGCTAGGCATAATCATTTAATTACGCGCAACGGAAAATTCATTAATTTGGAATTAGTGAACCCGAGCCCGAGAATATTGCGAACGCATTCGCATTTCGAATTCGAGTGCGGCATGCAAGTCATATTGTGGGAACACAGAAACTGGGCGACGCATGCAAGTCATATTGGGTTCGGAATGGTCCCTTACTCATGCCACTTGTAATGAGAGGATATATGTAATAATTTAATCAGGCTTAAGTAGCACTTATTTCCAAAAGTATCATGCTTCTAAATTCACATGTACAAAATAAAACTTACACATATATTTCACATCTAAGATTGCATGCTTGGAAGTACATCAAAGGAGCGACAAACATACAATTTCATTGGCATATTATATTCAAGAAAACACAAGCACACATGCTAACCACACAAGCACACATGTGAGCACCTTCTCAAATGGTACGTGGAATTGTATCCCAAGTACAGACCGTACTACCGTCCATTCGGAATCGGCTACGGAATTTATATCTGGGTTTCCATCTGATATACCACAAGAAATAATACTCAAATGTTATCATGACATAGGTATATGAATTGTAATACATTAAACACATTGTATTCATACATGTGGGGATAGCTACTAGGAAAACTATGTATGAAATCTGATGAAAAAGGCTCAGTTCAGTGGGTGCGCGTTCGCGTAGCGTTTGAAAATGCGTTCGAACGGTAAACAGAAGGTTCGCGTTCGTGTAGCGTTCGAGAACGCGTTCGAACGGAACCAGACCTGATGCATGATAAGACTAAGAAAGTGCGTGTGCGTTCACGTAGCGTTCGAGAACGCGTTCGAACGGTAAACAGAAGGTTCCCGTTCGTATAGCGTTCGAGAACGCGTTCGAACGGAACCAGACCTGATGCATTATGAGACTAAGAAAGTGCGTGTGCGTTCGCATAGCATTCGAGAACGCGTTCGAACAGTAAATAGAAGGTTCGCATTCGTGTAGCGTTCGAGAACGCGTTCGAACGGAACCAGACCTGATGCATGCAACATAAAGAATAAAGACAACAATGTCAAGCTAAGTATGTCCGATTAAACGTATCTTGTATTCAACCGAACATACATCAACCGGCGCGGCGAAGCATCGTGGTAAAGGGCTTTAACCCCTCCCCATAGGGGATCTTTCATTGCACTTACTAAGCCCATGCGCTCGATTGAATCACGTATACAAAGAATTAAAAGCAATAATATCAAACTTAATATGCCCGATTGAACGTATCTTGCATTCAACCGAACACACATCAACAGGCGCGGCTAAACATCGTGGTAAAGGGCTTTAACCCCTCCCCATAGGGGATCTTTCATTCCACTTACTAAGCCCATGCGCTCGATTGAATCATACGTAAATAAGCAACATGCATAATTCAAGTGACGAAAAATAAATAAATAAATCAAAGCAACATGAAACAAAAGAAGGTGCCATTTATTCAAGCGGTACGTAGAGTTGTATTCCAAGTACAGACCGCACTACCGTCCATTCGGATTCGGCTACGGAATTTACGTCTGGGTTTCCATCCTATATACCGCAAGCTACGACACTCTTTCATTCATCCAATACCCACAACACGCATCATACACACATGAGATTCAACAAATAATTAAAATACAGTCAAAATAAATAGCAAAAATCAAATAAAGATGAGTGTGGAAAGTACCCTCAGGTCTAACCTTTTTGCCAACTTTCGGGCTTGCGTTTCACGGACGTCGGAAAGGGTACAGCTCCTCAACTTCTCCGGTTCACTGGTTTAGCGTCCTAGCTCACTGTTTTGCTATTTTTCTTGTCGTTCGGTCTCCGTTCTGCTGCTGTTCGGTCTCTGCTTTGCTACTCACTGTTCAGGTCACCTGTTTTGACGTTTCAACGATTTGTTTCGAGTGTTTTTTGTGTTTTTTTTTAGTGTAGTTTTGTGTGGTTATTTCAAGGATTATAAGTGCAGTTTATGTTACTGTTTTAAGGGATTTTAGGGACTGTTTTGGGAGTGGTTTGGGCTGCTGTTTGGTGGTATATTTTCGGTGATGGAGGGCTGCTGTATGGGAAGATTTTCGGTGATGGGTAGAGGTTTAGGAGGGTGCTAATTTCGGTTATGGAGTGGAGGAGATGAGGGGAATGGTTTGTGTTCTTCCTGTTGCTATTGCCGTGAGTGGCTAAGGCTCTTTGTGTTATGATTTTTCTGTGAGTTATCTGTATGAGCTAGAGGAGTGCATGTCTTGGTTAGGGGTTGTTTATATAGAGAAGGGCTAGGGCTTCACCTTGTCTCACAAGGAAGGGATTTTGGCATTAAAATGAGGATTTGATTTGGTGTTGAGCAAGGAAAGTCAAAGATTGAGGGGGGAAAAATCTTGGCTAGATTAGGAATACAAAATATTTAATTTGTTATGATTGATTTTAATTAGGCATGACATCTTTTTAATTTAGTATGTGATTTGTTTGGTTAGGAAGTTAATATATTTGATTTATCTTTATTAGGTATGATTATATTTTATGTTTTATTTAATTGGTAAATGGTTTAAATATTTTATTTAATATTTAATGTTTAATTTAATTAAATTGGGATGTGTTTTATGGGCTTTGGGGAGCTAATTGGGCTGGGGTGCGAGGGTAGCAGCAAAACCAGAAACACTGACGCCGTTCGAACGCCAATTTGAACGCTACACGAACGTCCGCAATCTGCCTGACGTTCGAACGAAGTAACGAACGCAGCACTAACGAAGACAGTGAACTTGTGAAATGAACTTGATGACGTACTTATTCTGAATTTCCCTTTCCGACCTCCGTTTCCCGCAATATCCTTAGCTAAAAAGGTAGTGCCTCCAACTGAGACTCATCATCGGGTTTCACATGCGAAAATGCAATGCCTACAGTCGCCCCCACTTTGATGGGACTTGTGTAGTGTGTGACTTTGAATAATCCTATCAAAGTTATGCAATGCATTTTCACTTACCTGGCTCGGCTGCTGCCTCGAGCTGAGTTGGTGCTGCAGCGGACATCGATCTTGGGACGCATCCCGATAATTGCAACCGACAAAGGGGGCACCTCGACCCAATACCGCTGACAATAGGGACCTCACCCTCGAACTGATGATTTAGTGGGCACCTCGACCCTGGGTACCTCGACCCGGAACTACAACTAACAACGGGGGCACCTCGACCCAATACCGCTGACTATAGGGACCTCGCCCTCGAACTGATGATGTAGTGGGTACCTCGACCCTGGGCACCTCGACCCGGAACTACAACTGACATGGGGGCCTCGCCCTCAAGCTGATATGGGCCTCGCCCTCGAGCCGACATGATATGGGCCTCGCCCCCAAGCTGATATGGGCCTCGCCCCTTGGGACTCATCCCAAAAACTGAAATTGCGCTGACGCTGTTTGGCTCATTTTTGCCACTTTCTCCTTTCTTCGAACCTGCGAACACAAAATGAAAACAAACACGAAGAGAATGCAATGTTACGTGTATGCATGAATGATTTTCTTATTCCGTTGGGTTAGGTCTTCTGCTAATTCTCGTGGTGACTGCTCGGTCTTCTCTCCCTCAGGCAAAGTATTGCTTCAATCTGTCTATGTTGATCGGCTAGGTGAACTCGTTCCCCTCCAAGTCTGATAGCTTCACTGCTCCATTTCACATTACCTTCTGCACTATATAAGGTCCTTCCCAGTTTGGTCTAAATTTTCCTCTCGGATCTGTCTTCGACGGCCTCGACTGCTTAAGTACCAAATCACCCTTTCTGATCTTGGTAGGACGCATTTTCTTGTTGAATGCCCGAGCTAGTCTCTTCTGATACAACTACATGTGATACAAAGACTTCGTTCTCTTCTCATCCAATAGTGCTAATTGATCAAACCTCTGTGCGGCCCATTCCCGTTCCGGTAATTTTGCCTCTGCTAATACCCTCATAGACTGTATTTCCACTTCTACTGGCAATACTGCTTCCATTCCATAGACCAAAGAGTAAGGTGTGGCCCATGTTGCTGTTCTTACTGATGTTCTGTACCCCCACAAAGCATACGATAATTTCTCGGCCCAATCTCTGCAATTTTCTGTCATCTTGGCTAGAATTGTCTTTATTGTCTTGTTGGCTGCCTCAACTGCTCCATTAGCCTGCGGCCTGTATGGTGAAGACTTATGATGACCTATCCCATACCTCTGTAACATCGCATTGGTCTCTCCCTGAAACTGGACTCCATTGTCCGTAACCACGTGATGCGGCATACCGTACCGGCATATGAGATTCCGGGCTATGAACTTAGCCATTTTTTTTGCCGTGACATTACGGAATGACTCGGCTTCTACCCATTTCGAGAAATAGTCCACTACTACCACTATAAAGCGATGTCCGTTTGATGCATTCGGTCGAATTTCCCCAATCATATCAATCCCACATGCTGAGAAAGGCCACGGTTCTGACAACCCGTGCAACTCTGTGTGCGGTAAGTGATTCAAATTACCGTGTGCTTGAAAGTCATGACAGTGCTTTACCATCTTCGCGCAATCTGTTTCCATGGTTGACCAATAAAAACCTTGTCTCACTATCTTGCGGGACAGATTCAATCCGTTCATGTGCGGACCACATACCCCGGCATGTATTTCTTCCATTACATGATGAGCTTCTTCTTTTCTCAAACACTTCAACTGAATACCGTTTGCTTGCCTCTTGTACAGTTCCCCTTTCAAAATCACATACTGGGAAGCTAACTTCTGAATGGCTATTCTGTCTTTTCTGCCTGCCCCTTCCGGGAGTTCACCATGTTCCAGATACCTCTGAATGTTATAATACCAAGGTTTACCGTCGTCGACCTCAACTTCCAGAATTCTTTCTATCTCATAAACAGGTTTGCTTGCTGTTGTCAGTATCAACGGTCTCATCACTAACTTTTCTGGATTTTCCCAAGTCGCTGCTAGTGTAGCCAATGCATCTGCCATATGATTCTCTTCTCTCGGTAAGTGCTGAAACTTACACTCGGGGATAACCTGTGCCAATTTTATGAGGTGAAAAAGGTAAGGCTTCAACCGTTCTTCCTTCAATTCCCATTCTCCTCGCATCTGCTGGACTACCAACATAGAATCTCCGTAGACTTCCACACTCCCGGCCTTCAAGGCTATCATGCTGTCAAACCAAAAGCACATGCTTCATACTCGGCCATGTTATTAGTCACTCTGAATGTCAACCTCTTGGCTAAAGGCAAAGTCTCTCCCTCGGGGGTCACTATCACGATCCCAATTCCGGCTCCCTTGTAATTCACTGCTCCGTCAAAAAACATCTTCCATCTCTGAACTGTTATCGCTGGATCTCTTCATCTGGAAATTCAAACTTATACTGATCCACCTCAACAGGTTGCAATGCCAGAACTCTGCTACTGCTCGCCCTTTGATCACTTTGGAGGTGAGATACTCAATGTCAAACTCTGTCTACAATACCAACCATCTACCCAATTTTCCCACTAGTGAAGGCACCGAATGATATTTCAGAGGATTCTCCTTTGCCACCACCTGGATCTTGTAAGACTGGAAATAATTGTCGCAACTTTCTGGAAGCCCATACACTGCAAGATAGATCTTCTCAACCTCCTGATATCGAGCCTCATACGGGAGCATCTTCTTACTCAGATAATAGACTGCATGTTCTACCCCTGTCTCATCTGCCTGTACCATCATAACCCCCAGTGCTTCTAATTCTATAGCCAAATACAATATCAAAGGTCT